>FXXK01000769.1:122288-157963 GCA_900184695.1 Betula pendula | reverse complement strand
ATTAGGATTTAACAAAAAATTCTAAAGGATGAAGTAAGTGATAGGCATTAGAAGTTCAAAGTACAAAAATAAAAGTTTTTAAGTATTATAGGACATGTCAAAATAGCTGAAAGTTTAAGAGGGTTAGAGTACTAGCAATAGCTTCTCTTAAACTTCATTTTTTTTCTTTAGTGTAGGAAAAACTGTTAAAAAAACACAAAAAAAATCATTGCAGTAGCTTTTTTAAGTATTCTCTAATCTATAAAAATACAAAGGGAATCACTTTTCTTTCATTTAATTTTAATAATATTTAAATAATAAAGGAAAATGACAAGGAAAACTGATGTGAAGCTTATTTAAATAGGAAAACAAAAAATAATTTGATTTCTTTTATTAAAAAAAAAAAACTGCTATTAATATTCTTATATGAAGTTTTCCCGAAATTCAATTAAGATGGACTAATCCTATAAAGACTCAAATTATTGAAACTAATTTTATATTTCTTCTAACAAAAATTACTTCTAAGTTCTAGTTTTTATTTTATAATAAAATATTCAGCTGCAGAAATAAGTCCTTCACGTAAAAAATCACTAGTCCGAAGAACCACTTAATTGTCTTGATTTTTAAATCTAATATGATTTAATCAAATAATAAGTAATTATAACATGATGTCATAATAATTGGTTTTCTCCTTAACCAGAACGTTCTTATTACATCCAAGGTTTGGCGTTGGAATTTTCAGTACTTTGAATAGATCATCAAGGAGGAAGAAAAATAAAGTTACAATAATTGACGACACCTTTGAGAAAAGAGGGAAAACAAACCAAAAAAAAAGAAAAAGAGGAAAAAGAAATGTTGACAGTTCAAGAATCGGACTTGTTATCCACAAAAAAAAAAAAAAAAAAAAAGAATCGGACTTGTTGAGAAAGAGTCCTCAACTATGTCTACCAAAGACACCTACTACCTTTCTCATCGTGCAAAAAGGTCCTAAAGAGTGGAATGTTTGGACAAACCCATGTAAATTGCCAATTAAAGTATTGAAAATATAAAATTAATTGTTTATTCTAGCATTTAGTGTTAGTCAGTGGTGGTCTATTCCAGCCACCGTCGATGACCGGTCGTTATGGGAGGTTACAAGCCATTGAATGCAAGTGAATAAAAAGATCAATATAGACATTTGTTGTGGGTTTCTCCTCCCCCTAAACAACCGTAAGTAGCGGTAAAAAGCCTCACAAGGAAAATAAATTTTTTTTCTACTCTTAAATAAAAAAGAGAGAAGTGTGCATTTGAATGTCTTTTTTAGGCGCCCCACTTTACTCAATCAACTTACATTATTTTCTATGCAACAAGACAATGAATCACAAAATATGTACACAATCTCAAATATAAGAGCCTGTAATTTGATCCACAACTTTGCATTCATCAAAAAGAAAAATTTGAAATTAACAAAGAAATCTCAAAACATGATTTGTATTCAAAATAAAATGTTTTTTTTTTTGTTTCAAAAAGAAAAAAAAAAGTTCTCAAAACAAGAGAGAGACGAAATACAAAAACTAATATAATTCTTAAAACAATGAAATTAAAGCAAATATTAAAAAAAATTGAATGGTTCATAAATCATAATTATGGAAAATAAGAAAATCAAGTGGGAGTTATAAAAGAACAAACCACACAAAATAGATAATAATCTCTAAATCAAGTAATCTAAGAAATGCATCCACCTTGTCAAGCTATCAAAATTTAAGCTAAAGGAACTCAACTTGTAGCCTCATCAGTAAAAAATCCAAGCAGCTCTCATGAAGCAAAATTTTTTAAAAACATTATTGAACAAAACAATTACACAAGTCATGGCCCAAAAGAAAAGACCAGGGGCACAAGAGAAAATAATTGAACAAATTCAGATTTATATGTAAAACAGAATAATTTTGGGTAATGAATTGTAAATTGTAATACAAAGTCCACATCTGGGAACCCCCAAAAGATAATCAAATACAAAATCGTGCCCACAAAAAACGAGAGGCGAAGAGGAGCCAATGGAGATGGAGCATTGGAGCTAACGGCTCTGACGAGCCACACGATTCTCCTCGTCATATCTACTATAATATCTTTCTTTTTTTTTTTGATGAATAATCTACTATAATATCTTTCATGGATAATTCTCAGACAACATCGAATCCCATTTTTCAGATTACTATAACTTCCAAGTAAGAACAAGCTACAAACCCATTTTTCTTAACAATGCTTCAATTTCATCCCCATTTGCCAGTTTGACGGTTATTGTTTGTAGATTGAATTTTGAGAAGCCCATTTCAAAATAGAGCAAGGTCTTAAATTAGCTCAAAAGTGATTGTATTTTTCTTTTGAATATTCTTGTTTTCTTTCAAATTGAGTTTTGGTTGGTGGTTTTGTTCAATTTGGAGTTTGATGTTCTTAATTGTTGAACGTTCTGTATATTTTTGTGGCATTGAGCAGAGGATGAAAGTTTGCTGAAATTTTTGGCATTGATTATTGGTTGATGTGACAATGTTGCCTGTTTGCTCGGCCACCCCAAGCTCTGCTTCTCATTTTCAGGTTAGACTTTACTTGCTGAAATATGATACTGCTATTATGTAACTTATTTTGTAAGTGTCAGAGATGTTAATCGATCTTATGAAAGTTTGAACTAGGTAAGTACTTGCCTATAGTTCATCCAAGTTGTTAGAGTTTGTGACACAATCTTGCATGGTAACATGTCATGCATTTGTTGAACACTTTTTGTTGATGTACATTTGAATCAATGGATCATGCAGATTTCATTACCTGGATTGCGACCCTTTTCCCCATTCCAGAAGGATTTTGAGGTCAAATGTATTGTGGAAGAAAGGGTTTTTTTAGGATTGCCAAATGGAACTCAATCCCGAGGAGAATCCCTTAAAACAAAAGCCACAAAGTCTTTCTACTCTAGTTTTGTTAACAGCACTGAACAATCAGTATCCATGGATTTCTCTAGCAGTCAGTCCTGTCAAATAAAAATTGAATCAGATTATTCGGAATGCAAGTTTTCAAATGTTTGGAGTTCTTCAATGGAAACAGTAAATGAAAGTCAACCCTCAGGTGGGGCGGAAATCAGATATGTAGAGAGTTCTACCAGAGCTGCTGTGGAAGAGGGATTCGTGGACTTCACGGATAAGTCACCTCAAAATGCAGATATTTTAGTTGGACCTGTAGAACCTGAAACCATATCTACTACTACTGATATGATGCCAGAGTACTCGACCTCTGTGTCTGATTCACTAGACATGGATAATGATCCATTGTTTAATTCAAAAACAAGTATTGATGATTTTTTGGCTGGTTTAAGTCAGTCATTGAATGCTTCTGTAAATAAGGGAGAAAATGCTGTGAAAAGCTCTGTAGATGCAGTTAATTCATCAATTACATCTGTCATTAAAAGTGCTACTGCTGCAGTAGATAATATTGTTAGTGGACTCTTTTCAACTGCTGATCAAAGCAGAGACTTGGCTGGTAATAGATTGACAAGCTTTTCAAGTGATTTGAAGGAAGCCACAAGTAAAGCATCTGTTGTTGCTGTTGATGTATTGAGGCGTGCAATTGTTGCTTTGGAGGATTCTTTAACAAATGGGGCTTCCTTCATTGTTTATTCGTATGGGTCCGCCAAGGAACTGCTTCCTCCAGACATCAGGGATGCTCTAAAATTGTCTGAAGAGAAAACAATAGAAATCTTGAGCCCCATCAGGACAGTGTTTCCACAGGTATTCCAACACTTTATTATTTACGACTGTTTCATGGCTTAATTTTTTGGATGATTCAATAGCATCACTTTAGTGTGAGATTCTCTCTCTTATTTTTAATTTTTTAATTAATTTATTTTTTTTCGTTTAAAATGAGCTTTGATGTGAAATTTTCTTTTTGGCATATATGAGTTACTTTAAACAAAGGAGAATGATTTCCAAAGTTGCAAATGGCTTGGATTATCTGGTTGATTGCTGGCTCCTTGGCAGCGCATCAGTCCTCACTTTTTCCATTGTCAATATTCTTCCACATCTGTGATACAGAAAGTATTCATGCAGTATATGCTTAATTTGCTGGCATCTCACTAACATTTATGCTGGTAGTAATCTACTTGCTGAATTTATCTGCTGTGAACAGGTTTATAGTGCTATAGAGGGTTTGGAGAGAAGTATAGGCTTGGATCCAAATGATCCAGTTGTTCCGTTTGTTCTTTTCCTTGGAACCTCAACCACTTTATGGTATGAGTATTCTTTTGTGCTCGAAGATATTTCTTTATTTATTTGCATTAGGAGAATAATCAATCTATTTCATGTGAAATTCACACTCTTTATCAGATTTGTGCAGGGTTTTTTATTGGGCGTGGACATATAGTGGCTACTCTGGGGATTTGTCTCCTAAAGCAACTTTGGAATTCTTGACTGGGAAGGAGAATGCTTTACTCATTGATATCCGGCCTGAGGCAAGAGACTGTAGTTTGTTCTGGCCTTTTATTTCGTAGTGCCAAGAAAGTCAATAAGTCTGATTTCTCCATCAAGAATCTAAATCAACCTAATTTGCATAACCCTTTGATTGCAATTACTATAGATATTCTCTTTTTCAAAATATGTTGTTAGATTCTCTTTATCCCCCTGCTAGGTATGCTGTTATAAACCTCTGGTTCTATTTTAGCTTTTTCATCATAATGAAAGGGAAAATCTTTCTTCCACCCTTGGGTCATCCTGTGTATCTCTCTTTCTACAAAGTATTTACTTAGAAAAAGAGAAGTTTTTCTTTTTTTTTTGTTTGGTAGTTTCTGAATGTTGAATTACTGCTGATCTTTGGTGCTGGGAATTTTCTTGGTTGAAGGTTCTAAGAGAAAAAGATGGCATTCCTGATCTTCGACGTGCAGCTCGGTTTCGCTATGCAAGTGTAACTCTACCTGAGGTTGGTTCAATATTGTTTTAGAACATGTGTAAAGGAAATAACAAATTGTATTCTTAGTATGATAAGGAAGAATCCACAATTCCAGTACCTTTGGTTTGCTCTGCTGATGACGTGGGACTAAATAAAAAACAAATGATATTGGTTTCAGTATCTTTTCAGTCCATTTGGTGCTGAAGATTTAGGTTACATAATTTTTGTCAATTTCAGGTTGACGCCTCTGTAAGGAAGTTGTTGAAGGGTGGAAGAGACCTTGATGACACCTTGGTTGCTGCTGTCATTCGGAATTTGAAGATTTTTCAGGTATGTAGCTAGATGTTTTTTTGTCTTAGCACCATGGGATTTAATACTTATTAAGGGAGCCTATTGAAGGTTCACAATAAGATTTTGGTCTTGGACCTATAAAACCTTGTGCTGTAGCACCATGATTTGGTCACTAGGGACACCAGAAAGTATTTATGAATTCCTTACTTCGATCAAACTTCAAATATACAATGTAATGTTCTTGGCTGTAGAAGTTTTTAATAAAGTTTACCCTTTTGGCATTTTGAAAAACCTAAGAATGTGCAACGATAATGTGAAAGAAAGATGCAAATGGCCAAAGTGATAGCCAAAAAATGCTTTAAATTGGTGAAAAAATGCCTAGTTAATAATTTAGCCAACAACTGTATCTAATGGACAATAGTGAGAATATAAATTTATTATGGTGACATCAGATTCCTTCTTAAATACTTACCCCCCCCAAAAAAAAAAAAGAAAAAAAGACATAAGTTTCCTTTGTTGTGAGTTTGTTGTGTTTTTCCCTGTTAGGATCTGGCTTGGGAATGATATCTCAGAATATTGTTTTTCTACTCCTTGTAGGACAGGTCCATGGTCATAGTCATGGATGCTGACGGAACTCGCTCCAAAGGCATTGCAAGATCCTTGAGAAAACTTGGTGTTGAGGCATGTATTTCTACACTCTTCAAGATTCTGCTGTAATGGAAGTAGCTAAGTAACAAGATAACCATGAAGTTTGATAGGAAGAATGAGAGTTGTCTCATCAAGAAAGTCATAGTCACTAGCGTTGTATGTGTTCTGAATTTCTTATCTTCATCTCACAAGTTATTCGTATAGCATATCACTAATACCCTGTGGTTTGTGGAGTTAACACTAATATCTTCTGAATCACTCTAAGTTCCCCCATTTTGTTTTATGCTATCTTATATTCACTTTTGCTCCATTGACTTTTCAAGTGATCTTTTCTGACAGTTGTGAACCTAATCAGTGATAAATGACTTTTCAATTGATATTTTATACTGGTAAAAAACCAAAGTCATTTTTTTTAAAATTAAGTTCAGCATATACTCCTTAATTTTTGCTGATTTGATTATTTTGTTATTAGTATAACAAAATAATTTCTTGTACACTATATAATCATGGGACTTTGGTCCATTACATATGCTACGACCTTTTTGCTTATTTAGAAAATTTAAAGCTAGGAGTAATTCGACTATTACTGACATAATACTGAAAATAGTTCAAAACTAGATTTCTGGTTGTAGCATTAATGGGGCTAACAACTGTTTTTTGCTTATTCTTTTTGGAGAATATAATGTGTTTGTGTGTATATATATACACATATATAGATAGTGTTGTTCCTAGCGTTATATTCTTGTTTTGATATATTTGATGTATTCATGGGATATGTTCAGAATTGGACTTTTGGGTACAGCATCTATAGGTGTAAGCTCCGTTATACATATAGTACTTAAGCTATCTTAAGCCTTGACAATGTTAAATGATTCCATATTAGGCAGCTAACATTCATAATGAATTTGTCCTGCTTTAGTTCACTTTGGTGAACTTACTTGCCTTGGACAATAGCAGCTGATTGTGCAAAGCTGGATGGTTGTGTATCTGGCTAGTGAACTAAAATTCAAGAAACTCAAATGCAAGATGAATTTTCAATTCCTTTTCCTAAAATGGTCAGATAGTTCTGCTGTAAAAAGTGGGAGGAAGTATTGTAACCAAAATTGGTCTTTGAAAATGGAAAAACATGTTATTATATACTAATGATTTCGTTGCTTCGTTACTTGACAGAAACCATACTTGGTTCAAGGTGGCTTTCAGTCTTGGGTAAATAATGGTCTCCGAATTAAGGAGCTGAAGCCTGAGACAACACTTACTGTACTCAACGAGGTATTTCTTTCACTCCTGCTGCTTACACTGTTAACTTCTAGTAAAAGCCTTGTCTGATTATTTTACTTATAAAAAAAAAAAAAAACTTCTAGTAAAAGCCTTAAGAGATATAATATCCTGTTTATTGAATATTTTTTCCTTTTGTCAATTGAAGTATAAAATTCAATTCCTAGACTATTTGACAATTTGACAATAATGAAACATTTGATGGGGTTAATCCTGCCAACATATACTTAACAGGTGTATGTGGTGTCTTAAGAAGGCTATCTGATTAGAGTAAATCTTTTCTTGAATAATAATTTAATTTGATTGTGAGCCATGAAACATAAAGTATGCTTCTGTTTGAATGGGGATCCAAAGTATCCAACATCTAAGCTGTTGCTATCATAGAGCTCCAATAACTGTTTTATGGATAGAGGGGGTGTACGGCAAAAGAAGCATCATGGGGTCATCTTGGGTACTGTTGAAAATTTTATAAAAGTGTACCAGATATCAAACTGGTACAAAAATATGAGCCTGGAGATAAATTGAAGTAGTCTATATGATCCCTATATTCTTCAGGAAGCCTAAGTTCACATTTCATTGTAGTTTTTGAGAAACTCTGTTTTTTTTTGTCAAATTTTAGGAGGGCAGGTTGTTTCCCCTGTAGACTAGTGTTCAAACTGCCCAACCCATGAATATGCTGGTTTAGGAGTTCCATATTTCATATTGTTGCTAATGTAGGTTGTTACTCAATTTCTTGTGTTTGACACATCCATAATATTTCCGGGGCTTTATTTGTTATTATTATTATTATTTTTCTCTATTTTAAACGTTACACTAAGGCGAACTTGGGTCATTTCAGGATGCTGAGGCAATTCTGGAGGAAATCAGCCCTTCTCCACTGCAAGTTCTAGGGTTTGCTGTGGTAAAATTCTGGTCCTGTTGCTTAGTGATTGGTTGGGTGCAATTATATACCGTTTTGGTTGCCTTATTCCTCCACTGGAAGCTACATTCCAAATTATCTATTGAGTCATGAGGGATCAACTGAATGTGATCAATACCTTATACACATAGATACATGTGTGCACGTGCATGTATGTGTATATATATATTAGCTTGTGGCATGACCTGACATGTACATAGATGAGTATGAGCCCATCTTAGCAAGGTCAATTCATAATGCATATAATGACAAAATTTATTTGAGGCTTCCAATTATATGATCTCATGTGTTTGTGTTATTCAGACTTATTCTTTCACTGATTTTAGATTTATGTTTTGATCAAATTAGGAATAAATGTTCCATTGTATAATAAACTAAGACTAAATGACCCATGCAAATTAGTTCTTTAGTTAATTGTGGAACCATCATTATTATCAGGTGGGATTTCATTTGAAAATGCTTATGGGAATCCCATGCAATTTCAAGTTCATCTTTTGTAACCAATGCAACTAATTTGTGGACAGGGTTTCATTGTGGCGCTTTATGCACTGCTAGGTGAGTGTATTTCTTCCTTGCGACCTTTAATTTTATTTACTTAGGGGTGCCTTACGCTTTTTCTGAATTTTAATGAACTTGGATTATTACTTATTAAAAAAAAAATTATTTAACAATTGATACGTGATAATACTTTATTGAGGTCTATCCTAAGTGAACTTTGATTTGTACCTAAGTAGCAATAATTGACTTGTATCTTCCAACATTTCTTGAAGTTTGAGTGATATATATGTTTATCTTTTTTTGTCTCTGACATTTTAGGAGTTGATTTGGTTTGTTAAGAATTAATCTCTGATTCTATATATGGTATTTACTTATATCTAATAATATATTTTTGAGACATATCCTTTTAAGACTGTCAAAAGGTCAAAACAACAGGGTTGGTTACAAATAAGAACAAGAAAAAAAGGAAGCAGTCCTCTTGCATCTCTGTCTTGGCCAACAACATTAGGTGGCATTTCCATCCAATTACTTAAAATTAGAAGTTTATTGCATAATGGAGAAGGTGGCATGTTAGGGAAATTATTATCATAATAAAAAGCTCCAAAAACCTACTTTAAGCTGGAGAATGTTTTTTTGTAAAAAAATTGAAGCCTTGTGGAAATATGTCTTGCAAAGAATTCAAAATGAATTATCCTTGAGCAGGATTACACTTATCATATGCTCTCCTTCTAGTATCACTTCATACTCCTGCCTCAGCACTAGCAAACTTTGAGCTAAGGAGAGGCAAAAGACAAAATCTAGTAGCATAAAACCAGATTGATTTTTTCCCTCCTGTGGTACCATTCACCAAATATTAATTATGTATAATGGGTATGTGGCTTTTGAGTGTAAATCCCAGTCCATATCAGATAACCTTCTTTAAGTGTGTGTTATGCATGTAGCTCATGCAGAATTGCGCACATGTACAAAGAGGATAGAGAGAGAGAGAGAGAGGCTTAAGTAGTAAAACCTTATCTAAGCTTATCTTGGCACAACTGAACTAATCAAAGGTTATTGGTTGCTTTTAAATTTTTCCCTTGAGTTTTATTTTTCTTTTCCCTTCCTTTGGATGAGATTGTAACCATTCTCCTAATGATAGCACTCGTTGTGGAAGTCGTTGAAGAGTCTTTTGCAATTGGCAATTGTTCTATTTGTTACTTAATTGCTTGTTACCAAGCAACAAAGAAAAAAGAGGGCTCTAAGATTAGATTTTGGCATGGTCTATGGTGTGGGGATAAGGCCCTTAAAAAAGCCTTTCCGGGTTTATTTGGTATTACGCATGCAAATGATACTTTTGTTGCGGATCACATGGATATTCCTGGAGGTTCCATTCAGTGGAACATGAACTTTGTTAGAACGGCTCATTATTGATAGGTGGATGTCTTTGCCTCGTTCTTCCAGGTGTTGTATTTAGGGAGAGTGAGACAGGAAGGCGAGGACAAGCTGTGGTGGGCCCCCTCCAAAAGAGGGTTGTTTAGTGTTAAATCCTTTTACAGTGTCATGACTTGTAATGATGGTTTTGGCTTCCCTTGGAAGAGTGTTTGGCGAACTAAAGTTCCGTTGAAGGAGGCCTTTTTTGCTTGGTTGGTGCCATAGGAAAGATTCTTACTATGAACAATCTTCTGAAGTGGCACATCATTGTGGTTGATAGATGTTGTATGTGCAAGAGGAATAGGGAGTCTGTGAATCATCTTCTTCATTGTGAGGTTGCTTGTGCTATGTGGAATGTTTTCTTTTAGTCGGTTTGGGCTATCTTGGGTTATGCCTAGATGAGTAATCAATTTGTATGCTTGTTGGTGGACTGCCGGCAACACTCGAAATGCTACGGTGTGGAAGATGGTACCTTTGTGCCTTTTGTGGTGTCTTTGAAGGAAAATGAATGATAAAAGTTTTGAAGACTGCGAGAGAACTTTGGAAGAGATTAAGTCTTTATTTTTCAACACCCTGTATTTTTGGACAATTGCCTTTATTTCTTCTTTGGTGATTAGTTTTCATGAGTTTCTTGTTCTTTTTGCTCCTACTAGTTAGATGGCTTCTTGTATATACTTTCTGTGTATCTTGGGGCGCCTTACACTTTTAAAAATCTCGATTACTTAAAAAGCAAAGAAAAAGAAGTGATTGTCCCTCAACCTTGCTCTTGGTGCTGGCAAAAGTTACTGAAGTTAAGAGTGGTAGCCATAAAGTTTTTGAAATTTGATGTGGGAAGTGGTAGGAAGATTCATCTCTGGACTAACTGGTGGCACCCTAGTGGAGTTTTGCTTGATAAGTTTGGGTATCAAGTAATCTATGATGCTCATAGTTGAATAGATGCAAAACTCTCTTCGGTTATTCAAGGAATTGGTTTTTGGAGGTCAGATAGGTATGATTCTCTTGTAGAAATTCAAAGCAAGCTTTACATGGTGGTTTTAGGTGGAAGTGATGTTCTGAAATGGGTGGTTTCTAAGTCTGGTATGTTCTGTAGCTCAGATACTTGGGTATGTTCTTGCAGTTAGTCAAGGTATTCAATCATCTTGTGGGCGTTTCTTGTGATGGCTATGAGGGAAGATTATCGGCTTTGTTTGAAGATATGGTCGCAAGCAATTCTGAGAAGGGCCCGGCCTCTAGCTTGCACACAGGCAAGAAAGGGATGAGGGAGCTGAATAGTTTGTTCAGTTCTATTAACTATGATTCACACAGTGGTAGCACGTCTCATGGGCAGAACAAGGTGAGGGATCATAGAGGTATTTTATGAAGCCTTCTCTTATTTCGTGGAATGTGCAAGGGCTGAATGGGTTTGATAAGCGTTTAAAAGTCAGAAATCTTTTTAGAAAGTGGAAGGCAGACATTATTTGCCTGCAAGAGACCAAAATGGCTTTTATTTCGAGCAGTTTTGTGAGAAGTGTATGGAGCTACCCCTATGTAGATTGGTGCTATCTTGCTTCTAGAGGGACTGCTGGTGGTATCTTGCTTATGTGGGATAGGAGAGTCGTGGAGAAGACTGATATGTACGCGGGGGAGTTTGTTATTGCCTGCTCCTTCAGGAATGTGGCGGATAGTTTCTCTTGGGCCTTCACCTGTGCCTATGGCCCTCATAACATTAGTTCTAGAAGAATCCGTTGGGAGGAGCTAGCTGGCCTTATGACTTGGTGGGAGCTACCTTGATGTATTGGGGGCGATTTCAATGTCACCCAGTTTCTGAATGAAAGATAAGGGGAAGCTCGTTTTTGCCCAGAGATGATGGGATTCTCGGACTGTATTTTGGAGCAAGGCCTTATGGATCTTCCTCTTGCAGGGGGAACGATTACGTGGTCCAACATCTCCTCTTGGTCCCGTCTTGATAGGTTTTTGGTTTCTTCGAATTGGGAAGCCAAGTACCCGGGCCTTCTTCAGGAAAGGTTGCCTAGACTGTGCTCTGACCACTTCCCTATCCTCCTTGATTGTGAAGGTATCAAAGGAGGCGCTAGTCCATTCAAGTTCGAGAATATGTGGCTAAAGGCTAATGGGTTCATGGATAAGGTGAGGCTATGGTGGTCATCCTATTCCTTCCAAGGCGAGCCTAGCTTCATTCTCGCTCAAAAGCTTAAGGCTTTGAAGGTTAATTTGAAAAGGTGGAATGTGTAGGTTTTTGGTAATGTGGAACATCGTAGAAAAGCCTTGTTGGAAGATCTGAATTCTCTTGAATACTTGGAGGAGGGTCGTGGGTTAGATGCTGAAGAAAAGATTCGGAAAAGCACTGTTATTTGTGAGCTTGAGCATGTTATGCTTTAGGAGGAGATTAACTGGAGACAGAAGTGTAGAGCCTTGTGGCTTAAGGAAGGGGACAGATGCACAAAATTCTTTCATCGGCTGGCCAATTCAAATAAGAGATTTAATTTCATAGAGTCTCTTTCAATTAATGGCTCTGTTTCCTTGGACCAAGCCACCATCAGAAATTCGGCGGTTCAGTTCTATGAGACTTTATTTTCAGAACCTTACAGTTGGTGGCCTAGGTTGGATGGCTTGGACTTTAATTTCATAGATGTGGCAGAGGCTTATTCCTTAGAGCTCCCCTTTGAGGAAAGGGAGGTTTTGGAGGTGGTGAAGGGCATGAACAGAGATAAGGCTCTTGTTCCAGATGGGTTTTCCATGGCTTTCTTTGAAGATTGCTAGGATGTGATCAAATCCGACGTTATGGGGGTCTTCTAAGATTTCCATTCTCATAGTAAGTTTGTTAAAAGCCTCAATGCCACGTTCACTGCCTTAATCCCCAAAAAGTCTGGGGCTGTTGCATCAAGGATTTTCGGCCCATCAGTCTTGTGAGTGGAGTCTACAATATCATCGCCAAAGTCCTTGCAAACAGGTTAAAAAGGGTTGTGGACAAAGTGATTTCAAACCCTCAACATGCCTTTGTGAAAGGTAGGCAAATCCTTGACTCAGTCCTTCTAGCTATTGAATGTGTGGATAGTTGCATCAAGTCTGGCATTCCTGGGGGAATCTGCAAGCTGGATATCGAGAAAGCCTATGATCATGTGAGCTGGGGGTTTCTCTTATACTTGTTGAGGAGGTGCGGCTTTGGTGAAAAATGGATTTCTTATTGCATCTCTTTGGCGTGCTTCTCTATTTTGGTGAATGGTACTCCGACTAGTTTTTTCAGTAGCTCTCAAGGTTTGAGGCAGGGCGATCCTCTATCTCCTCTCCTGTTTGTTATTGTTATGGAGGGGCTTAGTAAGATGCTCACTATTACTGTGGACAGGGGTCTTTGGTTTTTCTGTGGGTTCTAGGCCCTCAGAAGCGGTGCATATTTCTCACTTGCTGTTCGTAGATGATGCTTTGGTCTTCTGTGGGGCCAACCTTAATCACCTTCGCTATCTCTGTATCTTATTCTTATGCTTGAAAGCCATCTCTGGTTTGAAGGTTAATCTGGCTAAGTCAGAGTTGGTTCCAGTGGGCAATGTTGATAATGTGGAAGGTCTGGCCGACATCCTGGGTTGTAGGGTCTCCACTTTGCCGTTGAAGTATCTTGGTCTTCCTCTAGGGGCTTGCTATAAGGCAAAGTCTATTTGGAATGGGGTTGTTGAAAAGATTGAGCGAAGGCTGGCCGGCTGGAAACGGATGTATTTGTTTAAAGGCAGAAGGATTACCTTCATGAAAAGCATTCTCTCTAGTTTGCCCACGTATTTCTTATCCTTGTTCTTCATTCCTGCTAGTGTGGCCAACTGTATCGAGAAGCCCGTTTTGTGACTTTTTGTGGGGTGGGTTAGGTGATGAGTTCAAATATCACCTGGTCAACTGGTCTACGGTGTGCTCTCCTGTTTTCGAGGGCAGTTTGAGGATCCAGAATTTAAGGACCTTTTATAAGGCCCTCCTAGGGAAGTGGTTGTGGCGTTATGCACATAAGAGAGAGGCGTAGTGGAGATTAGTTGTGGATGCTAAATTTGGCAGTGTGGGGGGTGGGTGGTGCTCTCTTACTCCCATTGGGCCGCATGGGGTGGGGTTGTGGAAGAATATTAGGCGGGGGTGGAGTTTGTTTTGTAGACATGTTAGATTTGAGTTGGGCGATGAGTCTAGAATTAGATTCTGGATTGATGTGTGGTGTGGTGAGCTACCGCTTAAAGAAGCCTTCCCAGTCTTATTTGGCCTTGCTCGTGAGAAGGATGCACTTGTTGCAGATCATAAGGACTTTTCTAGTGGCTCCCTTCAATGGGAGATAAGCTTTGTCCGCGGGGCTCATGACTAGGAGCTGGACACCGTTGCCTCCTTTTTCACTCTTTTATATTCTCTCAGCGGGAGAAGGGAAGGGGTTGATAGGCTCTGGTGGATTCCCTCGCATAAGGGAAAGTTTGATGTTAGATCTTTCTATAGTGTTCTAGCGGGCAATGATGTTCAACCTTTTCCGTAGAAGAGTATATGGAAGGCCAATGCACTTGTAAAAGTGGCTTTCTTTGCTTGGTTTGTGGCTCATGGGGAGATTCTTACCCTTGACAACCTTAGAAAGAGACATGTCATCATGATTGATAGATGCTGTATGTGCAAAAGACATGGGGAGTCTGTGGATCATCTTCTTCTTCATTGTGAGGCTGCTTGTGTCTTATGGGATACCATCTTTAGTCGATTCGGGTTGTCTTGGCTTATGCCTCTTCGGGTAATCGAGCTGTTCGAGTGCTGGTGGACCGGGGGTTGCTCCAAGAGTGCGGTTGTGTGGAAGATGGTGCCTCATTGCCTCATGTGGTGCCTTTGGAGGGAGCGAAATGATAGATATTTTGAGGATTAAGAAAGGACGCTTGAGGAGCTCAAGTCTTTCTTTTTCTATTCTTTTTTCTCTTGGACCGTTGCTTATTTAGCTTCTTTAGCGATTGCTACTCGGAGTTTCTTGTACTCTTTTCTTCCCCTACTTAGGTGGTCCTTTTTATATTTCCTGTGTAGTAGGGTTGCGCTTTCGCGCTTTTAATAAAAAATTTGTCTTACTTATAAAAAAAAAAAAGAGGCTTAATTGCTTGATTCTTTGAGATGCAGAGATGCAGCCTCGGAAATGAGGTGCTTTGAGACTTGGATTGTTTATTCTGGATGCTTAACTATCTATCTCTTATTTAACTTGACCTTGACTTCTTGTTGGAGTAGTTCAGATGATTATCTAATCTTATTTTAATATGGTGTTTTACCCTTCTTTTCCGACTAACTATATTAATTTTGTTTCAGAGTGGGAGAAGACACTACAACTTATTGGCATTGTTGGCCTTGGTCAGGTGCTCATTCTTGTCTCTAGATGAAAATTTATATTGATTTCTTTTCCAAATATAGTCTGAAAAATTACTAACATGTTGAATTTTTTTTTTTTTTTTATCAAATATGTGTGTGTACGCATGTTTTTGTGTTTGCTGGAGACCATGCCCATGTCAATGGATATCAGAATTTTTTTTTACTTGCTACTATCTGAAGGACTTGTTGAATTTTTCATTGTTTACATAGCAATATAAAACCTGAGTTTTCTTGTGCCAACACAGTTAGGTTGACCACAAGGAAGGTCTTTTATGGTCCATGTTTGCTTAAACTAAGAGGTCACTAGTTTATATATCGCCATGGAATATTTTATTAGAGAGTAAGTTCTAGTGAGTTAACCATTTCTCATCTACCATATTGTCCGCCCTGCTATCCCTTTATCCCAAATGCTGTTCTTCCCCTCCCCCCTCTTTGCACTCTGGATGTTCACAATTTTGGGGTTGTCTTGTTTTCAGTTTGCTAAGGGGCTTCTTTTATAAACATTAAATGTTCATGGATTATGTCTAACTTAGGCGCATTAAAGTATTGAACTCAACAAGGCCTTGGCTTTCTACCTTTTTAGTAGCTCTATATGGATGATCATACAATATATGATCTACATAATGAGCATAGAGTTGATGAATAATCTGGTGAGGTTGGTTTTTGGCTAAGGTCTTGTAATCACGACCAAATTCTGGTTTGAAACCCCTTTGGCCCCTAGTCAAGTGGTATTGCTTTCTATTTGATTTTTTTTTTTTTTTTTTTGTTTGGGGGGGTGGGGTGTTTCTATGTTCTTCCTTTTCTCATTGATGGGTTTTTATTAACTCTACCAGACCATCTATCGGCGGGTAGCTTCATATGAGGAGTCTGAAGATTTTAAGAAAGATGTGAGGTAATCCTACTTTATAAGGTCCTATCTGATCATGTAATCATGATAGTACAGAACTGATTACGTAATTCATATTTATTTGATACCTTTGTTTATATGTATACTTAGATGAAGTCATAATTATTTATCATGGGTTCGTCATCAGGTGTTGAAAATCTTAAATTTTGGATATCTTATTTCTTCTTGGACTGTTTTTTCTTATGAAGGGGGATACTTAATAATACGTTATAACTCAATTTTTAGCCTTCATATTCAGATAATTTTGCTGTTAATTAGACTTATCAAAAAAAAAAATTTTGCTGTTAATTAGTCAGTAAGACCTTTGGATCTATGGAGCTTTAAAATTTGTGTTGTTTAACGCTATCTGTTGTGTTAACCTAATGTTGCATTCACATAGACACAAGTCAGGATTTGATTCACGCCAGAAGTTTGTCTTGGCCCATTGAAAAACAGAAAAGGATTCACCACGTCTATACAATCATGATGGGAATTCTGAACTATTTGAGTGTAATAATATATTTTCCTCTTTCTATTTTCAGGATATGTGAAAACATATATGATATTTAAGGATAAAATCAATTTAAAGCTTCATTAATGCGATGGATAAAAGAAACTTCATAACACTGCAAACTTTCTTTTTGATAGTATCTAATGTTCTAGAATTTCCAAGTATGCTGAATTGCTGATAGAAAGAAATATCAATGTGATATTCTTGCATACAAGTATAATACTATGTTACTAAAGATTGTTAGTTTGTGCTTGTGTGACCATGGGATTAGGTTAATCTTGGGTTCAAATCTTTCAATCAAAAGAAGAAGAAAATGAATCTAGAAAAAAGGAAAAAGATGGGCAAAAAATTAACTAGAGATTTGGAACTCTAAAAAAGCTGACATGTTTACTCATCTGACAGAATACTTTTCTAACACTGGGATGTCTTATGTTCCTTCAAGGCTCTTGCTTGCTCCTGTTACATTTGGAGCTCAGGCATTTGCATGGGCTGCTGGAAAATTGGAAACAAATGGCATTGGACTACCAACATCACCTTCATCCTCAGATGTTCAGAACCGGGTCTTGCAGGCTGCTGCAAAGCATGAATCTCAACCACCTGATACCGAAGGTGTTCAAGACCTGTCTCCTGAAGGCGTCCAAGACGCAGCAATTCCTCTTAATGAGAAAGTCGATCTTTCGGAAGCTTAAGGTTGAGATATTTCTTGTTGTACATACTTCAATTTGTGCCTCACATTCTAACATGAGAATTGAGCTGAATTCTATTATGGACGAATCCAAGTTAACTTGGATGACTGAACAAGTGCAGATTGACTTTTTTTTTGTGAAACTAAAGAGAGACTCCTTTTGAATTAAGCCAGTGGAGCAAGTTTTCTACATTTCACAACATCCATGATTTTAGTTAATGACGATATGTATGCTACTGGAAACATGTAGAGATTTTTGGTTCAGGCAATTATCACATGACGTCATGTACATTGTTAAATACAACAACATTAAATCCTGACCATGAAATAGAGATGAGCTTATTCTGATTTTCTATGCATTTATGGGCACTACTGAATGCTGTTATGCACATGATGTTTCTCACTTGACAAGCAAGAGCTCTGGCATCTTATGATGAACTCCTAATAAATTAATAAATCATCTTTGAAGGCTATCTAGCTGACTTCCTTTTACAAGTCTGATTTCTTTTTTATTGTTACGTGACATTCTTTTTTGATCTGTGGAAAACTCAGTGGTAAGCAATTAGAGATTAGTTTGAGGCAAATCATACATCCACATGAAGTTTCTCATATGTACCCAGGTGACTGTTGATGGTGTCAAGTTTTAAAGGCCAGATGATAGAGAGAATTTAGCATTAGGTAGGCCAATAACCAATTTTTGACATGCAGGATTGGCAAGCTGTTGCCTTGCTCAGTGGCTTTTTTATTCAAATATTAATTCACTATGAATGGTTCAATTCATTTACAATCATAAACATAAAGCTACCATACAAATGTGGAATTCAAAACCCTCAACCCCATTTGCAGGCAGAAAGAGGGGAGAACAGGGTATTGTTCTCAACTTTGGTTACATTTTGATAGTATGATACAGCTCTGGCTAAAGCATTCACAACGATGTTTGAAAACACACGGAGAGGCAGGCATTAAATTTCAGCTTCTGTGCTTTTTCATCTGGTAAGAAAATTTATCTGGACTATTTGTCAGAATTTGAGGTTGATTTCTGGCATTGAAATCTAAAATCCCAATGACTTTGGAGTCTAAAATCTTCAACCCTTTCCTGATTCATTCCTTTCAAAGATAGCCTGTTTCATGACTCAAGCCTTCTCGGCAATCACGACAAAAACGTCCTTCAGTGACCACCTTTGCCTCTCGCTTTTGGCGGGGGGATTGATGACTGCTCTCTCAGCGTTAGCTAATCGGTAACCAATCACAATCTCCCTCCTCTGTCGGCCTCGTAAAAGTATTTCATAGAAACTCAATTCCTCCCCTTCACGAAGATACAAATCTGCTTGCATTATATGCATCTCATTTCCCTGATAAAAGCCAAAACATTTACGACTGATCAGATAGGCAAGTGTGCGTTTGTGCACACGCATGTGAATAGACATGTACTATTTAAGCAATTTATTGAAAAACACTAATAAAGAGGATGCAACCCACGTACATAGGTAGTCTACAAAGGCACGGCCCCAAAAGAGCCAGCCAAAAGCAAAAGTTAAGACCCCATAGAAATATTTTCCCTTTTCTTTTCATTTATTATTATTATTATTATTATTGCATTTTTACCTTTTTAAGATTTAAGAATTTGGATGCAAGTGCTTGCATTCGCACATTCTATAGCTCTCTCAGTAGGAGAAGCAGAGAGTCAAAATTCAGATTGTTATCTATAAATCACTAGGGCACGACACTAATGGCCTCCCATTGTGTTGAAGTTATCTGCATCAATGCGTAACATTTCTTTCTCATAGTTGGCATACTCAATAATACTACAAAGAAAAACAGGCACAGATACCTTACAGCATCAAGAAACCAACTGATAAAACCATATAATATAGAATAAAACGGATAAAAAAGAGAATTTTGCAACTAACAAAGATTACAGGAACATAAATGAAAGATACCGTTCATACATCCATAGTTAGAAGCAAAGTTTCTCAGGCCTAACAGTTCAGCATTTGCTAAACTATTAGACAATTCATAATGTGGGGAAAATAAATTCTTCGGAGTTTTCAGGATATTAAAATTAAAAGGTTTAAACCATGTTGTTTTTTGGTATGTCCATATTAACTTGTGATCACGAAGAGTTTGTCCCCAAATAAGAAAAAACTGTTACAAAGGACATTTTTACACCAAATATTTGTCAAACTACCTAGGCAGAGGGGCACAAATTTGGTTAGCAGTACAAATTAATCTGGCCTCTCAATTATTTTTGACTCTAAACAAGTGTTTTTATAGATCTTAAATGTATAGGCGTTATGTGCAAGAGGGACCACATGGGAACAATATGAAAGTTTTACGTGCATTGGTTGCATGTTTTCTATATGCTATATGTTCATATCTCACTATCATCAAAGGAAGATTACCTCCTCTGCAAAGAGCTCTTCTAATACATCATTTATTTGTCGATCCTCTGCAACCATGGCCAGTGCCATGCTGACAAGCTCATTTGATAAAACATAATCACTGATCTTTGACATGGATAATAGATTTTTTGTCCTTGGGTCCAGAATTTCACTGATTATAACTGATTTATCTGAAGCTTGCTGCATTTCTCCAATCCAAGAGCCTTGAGAGAAGCTCCCTCTATGAACTTGGGTTTCCATAGCATCTCTGAATGGGAGACGTTTAGCCTGCAAAAACCCAAAAAAATAAAAAGTTCTCAGAAATGATGATAGAGCAAAAGATGAATCACAACTAAATCTCATGATAAGAACAGATAAATACTATCCAATATTGCTCCAAAGAAAGTTTAATCTCGATATTGCAAGAGAGAAAGAAGCTTCTATTTCAATCCTGGCCTATTCTTAGAAGTCTCAAATTATGGCTAAAGGAACGCTAGTCAAAATTATCCAACAAATTATGAAGAAACTTGAAAAAGGTTATAAAATTTTGAACTTTGATCTGATTAGTAGTCTAATGTCACTATGTCAGTCTAGCAATAATGCCAAATCATTCAGAGTATTGAAAGCTGTTGAGATGGGTTATAATAGGAACAAAATACAAAGAGCTAACTCTAAAGTTGATGGATAAGCAAACAGGTAAAAGTAGACTTGATCAAGAGAATCAGAACAACTTGTTACTAAAATGAAACATTATAAAAGAAACAATTAAAATAAGAGAAACAATACAAAAGACTTAAAAGAGTTTTGATAGTTTCACTAAGGTCACTCAAAGATCAAATTGAGCAAAAAACAAAAGACAACCTGAATGTCACGAATTAATAGTAATGTGGCAAGAGATCTGGAATCAGCTTGAGTTGCTGAATCTTCAACAGATTCGTCAGCCAGAATCAAGATCTGCACAGACCAGGAAGTACATCAAAAAATTGTTAACCATGAAATTAAGGCAAGTTCATATTTAGGTAATCATAACATATGTCACACACAAATACGCTCCACAAGCCTCAGAAATGGTAAATTATGCCACTGTTCTGGAGAAGCTACACCGCACAGATGGTCACGTTCATCCAGCAAGTTCTTTCCCATGGGAAATCTCATTGGTGGCGTCAATACTTCCACAAGTATCATAAGTCCTCAATCTCATTAAGAATCAAAACTGTCACCAGATGCCACTGTATTGCAAATGCTTATCAAGGAGAAACTAAAAACTTAACGATACTTACTGAATCAAAAGATTCTAGGGGAAGGCTTTCCAAGTGACGCCGTAATACAGCATTTCCCTCACGATTAACCAAGGTTATATTCTCCAACCGGCTTATGTCAAGACCACCATCAATAAGCTTCTTCTCCCTCTCCTTCTCAAGAACCTCATTGAACATCCAAAGCTCTGAACCATGTGCTAGAAACGCATCCAATACCTTAAAAAACATGGATTAACAAATGACAGTTTGCCAGTGAGTATTTCAATTGTTCTATTGTAGCACAAAATTGATATTGCAAGTGAAGGTATTGAAAGCTGGTAGAAGTTAATTGCAAGTGTGCATCCAAATTTGGCCATGTAGACAGAAAAAACAAATTGTTTTTGACACGTCTACCACAATTTTGTGAATATATGAAGAAATGCAACTCAAGACATACTGGGAGGATGGTTGCAGATTTCTTGTGACATTACCATAATCATATCCTCCATATCTCGCCGCCAACCACAAAAAAGTATCTTTTCTATAGATTTTGGAACAACAAAATCTTTTGGTAGACTTCCTCTCCATACCTGCAGAATTCAGGCAAAAAAAAGAAAAAGAAATTAGGGGCTTCAGTAGAAAGAACTTACCACAATCATATCATCAACGTCCCTCCTCCATCCACAAAGTAGAATTGTCTGTGGCTTTTTTGTTGGTCGAGCAAAGTGTATGAATGATGTTTCTTTGACCTGAATGATCAAATTGATTGTAATTTTGTAAGTTTTTATTATGGTACGCCTCACTCACTTAAACTCCATGGTAGGCATCATGCCAATGTGCACAAATTAGAAGATCTTTTATTTATTGATTATTTCCATTTATTTATTGAGTTCAACTGGCCTAACTGTGACTTATTGTCTTTTATTTAACATGTAAATATTTTTTTTTTTATAAGTAATAGTATTGTATCGTATAAATAAAGCACAGTGGGGCGCAACCCTAGTATATAGGAAGTATACAAAAAGAGAGATCGTTTGAGGAGCTTAAGTCCTTCTTTTTTCATTCTCTGTATTTTTGGACTTTTGCTTATTTAGCTCCTGTTGTTTTAAGCTTTAATGATTTTCTTGTACGTTTCTCTTCCTCTTTTTAAGGGGTCCCTTGTATACTCCCTGTGTACCAGGGTTGCGCCTTTTTTGCGCCTTTAATATATTTTCTCTTATTCATCAAAAAAAAAAAAAATAGGAAGTATACAAAAAGATACCCCTAATTTAAAGAAAAAGAATGATAAAAAAATCAAAAAATCTGCAAAACTAGCAAAAAGGAAACTATGATATGCAGCCATCCAAGTGTATAACATGTAAAGCACAAAACTTTCGCAACTCAGTTCCCGACATCTCGACATCTTCAAAGTTCAGAGCATTCCTCTCCTACCATATACACCACCAAAGGCACAATGAAGCCAATTGCCAAGCCTCCCTAACTAGACCATACCCAACCTGACCCCTCCAACTATTCAACAAGACGATCACCTGTCTTAGCATAACCCAAACAACTCCAAACAAATTTTTTTTGATAAATAAGAAAGATTATATTAAAAACGCAAAAGCGCAGCCCTGGCACACAGAAAGTATCCAAAGGACTACCTAAGAATGGGAAAAGGAAGAGAAATGTACAAGAAAATCATTAAAGCTTATCACTAAGGGAGCTAGATAAGCAGCTGTCTAAGAGAAAAGAGAGTGAGCAAATTATAGATAGAACTCCAAAGGTCACGCGCAACTTCACAATGCAGCAATAAATGATCAATGGATTTTTCACTCTTCTTGTACAAACAGCACCACTCCACCACCATAACATTTTGTTTTCACAAATTGTCCATAGTCAAAATTTTTCCAAAAGCTGCTGTCCACACAAAAAACGCAACCCGCGCAGGAGCTTTAACTCACCAAATATTCTTTCATGGAAAAGGCAAACATTCCTGGGTAATAAGCCTTGTGTAAAAAGACTTGACCTCAAATATACTTCTTTTGGAAAGGCTCCAAATCATCATATCATCCTCTCCATGCCTGAGTTTGAGAGAATATAGCTGCTCAAAAAACGATAAGACCAGTTCCACCTCCCAATCTTGAACTAGCCTCATAAAAATAACATCCCACTGAAGTCTCCATCTTGATACTGCATGTGATCCACCACCCACGCATCTTGTTGTTAAGCAATACTAAATAGAATCGGATAAGAGATCTTCAATGGCCTGTCCCCACACCAAAGATCATGCCAAAAACTAACTTTAGATCCAAACCCCACATCAAAACGGGCAAAAGTTGAGAACTTATCCCACCCCCTCCTAATATGTTTCCAACACTCACTCCAAACGACCCAACAACCTCCTCAGAACACCAACCACCCTGTGAACTATTATACTTGGCATCAACCACCGATCTCCACAAAGCATCTCTATCTATAGCATACCTCCACAACCACTTTCCCAAAAAGGCTCAATTGAATTGTAACAAATTTCTAACACCCAACCCACCTGATTTTAACGGACGGCAGATTCTCTCCCAATTCACAAAATGAAATTTAAACTCCTCCCCAATACCCACCCATAGAAAATCCCTTTAAAGTCTTTGAATTGGTGATTCCAGAGAGACCAAATGCGGCTACGGGCAAGAGGGTAGAGTCTGCCAACGACGATAAGCTAGAGTTATCGACTATGCCAGAGCAAGAAGTTGCCGATAAGTTGGATGACGCCCCTATTCTGAATGGGTCGCAACCAATTTTGCCAATGGATGACAGTTTTCGAGTGGTGGTTTCAGAGGGACGAACTCTTGTCGTTAGCATGGCGAGCTTGACTATGGAGGACAACAATCTTGCTGCTCAGCTGGGGACACTACATTTGGTGGGTGTGGCTCAGAGCTCTGCAGCAGTTCAGTTGGGAACAGCTCTAGTAGTGTCCGGTAACTTGGAAGGGAGTCTTGCTGCAGGGTGTCTGTCTGGTGCACTAGGTGACCTCAACTCAGAGGAGAGTTTTAGCCAAAGAGAACAGAGTTTCACACAGGTGGAGGAAGATGAGAGCTTGTCGGAAAGCAGTGGGTTGAAGCATTCTCAAGAAATGCAAGTTTATGTTCCGGCCGAGTTGGAGGGGCTTGAACCTTTGTCTATTGCTCCTTTAGCTGTGGGTAAAGGTCAGCAGTTTCCTCCGCAGGTGTCTCCAAGCTGGGTGGTTGAGAAGGTGAAGGATTCTTACCATATTGTAGGCTTGTCGTGCGATGGCTTTGAGGATAAATTGTTAGCATTATTTGCTGAGCTTGAAGCTACTCGAGATAGGTTTGTAGCAGGGCACGGGCCTCCAATGCCTGGTATGTCAGGGACTAAAGGTATGCGGGAGTTAAAGAGACTGAATTGATTAGTAAATTATGAGAAGAAGGGTAGACAGACATCGAGAGGGGGAACTAAGGGGAGGCCCTCACATGGTGATTTATGAAGCCAAAAATCGTCACGTGGAATGTTCGAGGCCTTAATGTGATTGAAAAAAGATTGAGGATTAGAGGCCTTCTAAGAGAGTGGAAGGCGGATGTGATATGCCTCCAGGAGATGAAACTGGAAGTTATTTCTAGGGAGGTGATTCAAAGTTTATGGGGTGGTCAACATGTGGATTGGTGCTATTTGGTTCTAGAGGGGCTTCGGGTGGAATATTGTTAATGTGAGATAGGCGGGTGGTTGAGAAGATTGAGGAGTGTGTGGGCGATATACTGTTGCGTGCTCTTTCAAAAATGTAGATGACAATATTGTGTGGGCATTTGGGGGGGGTTTATGGGCAGAATGATGATGGAGATAGAAGAGAACTTTGGGATGAATTGGTTGGGCTGATGAGTTGGTGGGAGATGCCGTGGTGTTTTGGAGGAGATTTTAATGTGGTTCGTTATCCGAGTGAAAAATCGAGTATTTCTAGATTTTCACCAGCTATGGCAGAATTGTCAAAGTTCATCTTCGAGCAGGCTTTGGAGGATTTACCACTTGTAGGGGCCATTTTATGTGGTCCAATAATCAAGATGAGCAAACGTGGTCTCGTATTGATAAATTTCTTTTCTCTCAGGATTTGGAGGATCTCTTTCCAGATGTGTCACAGAAGCGATTGCCTAGACTTTTGTCTGATCATTTTCCTTTGTTATTGGATTGTGGGGCGCTTAGATAAAGGAGCAGCTATTTCAAGTTTGAAAATTTAACAGGTAAATATAACTCAGGCACTCATTTTGGATTGAACCCGTGAGTTCATCCTGCATCGCTTGTTTATGGGAGAGATGTCATTTGGTCCAAAGACCATTGTCACTTATTCTCTCTTCTCCTTTAGTTAGTATATTAAATCACATCAACATACACAATCAAACCCTTCTAATGTATTTTAGTTCCACTAGTTAATAACATGGAAATGACTACTTCTGTATATCAATAGGCGCCACTGTGAGAGTACACTGATGTCTACCATACACAATTACAGCTAACAGAGTGTGACCAATCCCACAGCATTGTGAACTACCTAAGAGATCAAGCAGGGACAGCCACATGATCATACAATTTAAATGGTCAGGTAGATGGATTTGTCCAAACCTATTGTTCAAGTGCATTCAACAGTTCTTTATTTCTTTTTAGGCGGTAGCCTATCTAATTTCATTAGATTTTGTGATTGCATAAGCACTGGCTCCTCAATTTGATGGTCCAGCACAACAAATACACATAAAACATAGATGGTGAAACTTTTTAGCAAAGCTATAGTTATATTACTGCAACATTTATCTTTCTCACAAATATGCTGAATATGTGTGATCAAGAAAAATCCTTCTAAGAGCAAAAGATCAGCGACAAACGAAAGATTGCATTTTACGAGAGAGAAATAGATTTCTTAATTGATAAGATTTGAATCTAGACCTATTTGATCCCAAAGAGCACTCAAATTCTCAAGGAAGTGCTACTAGCAAAGCTGTACGAGTGCAATTCAATGGACACGTCACTTGAACATCATGAAGCAAATAGTGAAAAGCAGCAATATGAAAATATTTTCCTAACATACTAGAGCAGATATAGTATTTCCCAAGAGATATTGATCATTGGCCTGAAGATTGGAGCGTATTCAAAGGGATTTTCTTTGGGGTGGTTTTGATGGAGAGCCTAAGCTCCATCTAGTGAACTAGAAGACTGTCTGCTCCCCAGTTCCTAGAGGAGGGTTGGGTGTGAAAAACCTAATGGTATTTAATAAAGCTTTATTGGGTAAATGTCTTTGGAGATTCGCTCAAGAAGAGAATTCCTTATGGACACATGTGATTGTTGAGAAATATGGGATCCAGAAAGGGGGCTGATGTTCCAAGGTTACTCAAGCATCATATGGGGTGGGCGTTTGGAGGAATATTAGGAATGGTAGGGGGAGTTTCTCCAAGTTGGTCTCCTACATGGTAGGGGATGGGTCTCTCACCTTCATTTTTGGCTGGATGTTTGGTGCGAAGAAGAGACTCTCAAGTCCTTATTCCCATAACTCTATTCCATAGCTCGTGACAAAGAGGCCTTAGTGTCGGATTACAGGGATGTTTTTGGCACTTTTGTCCATTGGAACTCGAGTTTTCTCAAGGCAGTCCAGGTCCCAGGATTGAGAGCTTAAGTCCCTTGTTGTATTCCTCGATGTATTGTACTCATCGAAAACCCATCCAAGAGAGACATATAAAACGTTGTGGACCACAACTGGTAATCATGGCTTTGATGTGAATAGCTATTATAGTTCACTACAGTATGAAGAGTCTTATCTATTTCCCTGGAAGACCGTATGGAAGGTGAAGGCTCCACCTCATATTGCTTTCTTCATTTTGATGTTAGCTTTGGGCAAAATTCTCACAATTGATAATCTTAGGAGGCAGGTTCTTACCCTTGTCAATTGGTGTTGTCTTTGCAAAAAGAGAGAGGAGGTTATTAACCACCTCCTCATCCATTGTGAGTCTACAAGTGAGATCTGGCACTTGGTTCTCATCTTATTTGGAGTGTCGTGGGTCATGCCTAGCAACATTCTAGAGCTATTTCACTGTTGGAAGGCTTAAGGTCGGGGTCAATCCAAAGAGGCCATATGGAAAGTTATCCCTACTCTACTAATGTAGAGCATTTGGAGAGAAAGAAATTGGTGTCTTTTTTCTTTTTTTTTTTATAAGTAAGAAATTTTATTAAAGGCGCAGCCCTAGTACACAGAAAGTATACAAAAGGACCATCTAAGTGGAGGAACAAAAACGTACAAAAAACTCCGAATAGCTAACCGCTAAAGGAGCTAAATAAACAACAGTCCAAGAGAAAATAGAATAAAAAAAAAAGACTTGAGCTCCTCAAGCGTCCTTTCTTGATCCTCAAAAGATCTATCATTTCGCTCCCTCCAAAGGCACCACATGAGGCAATGCGGCACCATCTTCCACACAACTACACTTTTGGAGCGACCCCCAGTCCACGAGCACTCGAATAGCTCAATGACCCGAAGAGGCATAACCCAAGACAACCCAAAAATCCACTAAAAATGGTATCCCATAAGGCATGNCAAAAGATCTATCATTTCGCTCCCTCCAAAGGCACCACATGAGGCAATGCAGCACCATCTTCCACACAACTACACTTTTGGAGTGACCCCCAGTCCACGAGCACTCGAACAGCTCAATGACCCGAAGAGGCATAACCCAAGACAACCCAAAAATCCACTAAAAATGGTATCCCATAAGGCATGAGCAGTCTCACAATGAAGAAAAAGATGATCCACAGACTCCCTCTGCCTTTTGCACATACAACATCTATTGATCACGATGACATGTCTCTTTCTCAAGATATTAATAGTAAGTATCTTTCCAAGAGCCGCAAACCAAGCAAAGAAAGCCACTTTCACAGGAGCTTTGGTCCTCCAAATACTCTTCCACGAAAAAGGTTGAACATCATTGCGAGCTAGAACACTGTAGAAAGATCTAACATCAAACTTCCGCTTACGCGAGGGAATCCACCAAAGCCTGTCAACCCCTTCCCTTCTCCTGTTGAAAGAATATAAAAGAGTGAAAAATGAAGCAACGGAGTCCAACTTCCAGTCGTGAGCCGCACAAACAAAGCTTATCTCCCATTGAAGGGAGCCACTAGAGAAGTCTATATGATCTGCAACAAGCGCATCCTTCTCACAAGCAAGGCCAAATAAAACCGGGAAGGCTTCTTTAAGCGGCAATTCACCACACCATACATCAAACCAAAATCTAATTTTGGACCCGTCGCCCAGCTCAAATCTGACATGACTACAAAACAAACTCCACCCCTGCCTAATACTCTTTCACATCCCCACCCCATGCGGCCCAATGGGAGCAAAAGAGCACCACCCGCCCCCCACACTGCCAAATTTTGCCTCCACAACTAATCTCCACCACGCCTCTCTCTCCAGCGCATAACGCTACAACCACTTCCCTAGGAGAGCCCTATTAAAGGTCTTCAAATTCCGGATCCCCAAACCTTCCTCACAAACAGAAGAGCACACCTTAGACCAGTTGACCAGGTGATATTTGAACTCATCACCTAACCCACCCCACAAAAAGTCACGAAATAGCTTCTCGATACCGTTGGCCACACTTGCAGGAATGAGGAACAAGGATAAGAAATACGTGGGCAAACTGGAGAGGGTGCTTTTCATGAGGGTAATCCTGCCACCTTTAGGCAAATACGTCTGTTTCCAACTGGCCAGCCTTTGCTCAATCTTTTCAACAACCCTATTCCAAATAGACTTTGCCTTGTAGGAAGCCCCTAGAGGGAGCCCAAGATACTTCATCGGCAAAGAAGAGACCCCGCAACCCATGATGTCGGCCAAACCTTCCACATTATCAACGTTGCCCACTGGAACCAACTCTGACTTAGCCAGATTAACCTTCAAGCCAAAGACGGCTTCAAAGCAAAAGAAAAGGACACGAAGATAGCAAAGGTGCTCAGGGTTGGCCCTGCAAAAGACCAGAGTATCATCTACAAACAGCAAGTGAGAAATAAGCACCGCTTCTGAGGGCCTAGAACCCACAGAAAAACCGGAGAGAAGACCCCTATCAATAGCAATAGAGAGCATCTTGCTTAGCGCCTCCATAACAATAACAAACAGGAGAGGAGATAGAGGATCGCCCTGCCTCAAACCCCAAGAGCTACTAAAGAAAACAGCCGGAGTACCGTTCACCAAAACAGAGATGTGTGCCAAAGAGATGCAAAAAGAAATCCAAGAAATCCATTTTTCTCCGAAGCCGCACCTCCTCAACAAGTATAAAAGAAACCCCCAGTTCACATAATCATAGGCTTTCTCGATATCCAGCTTGCAGATTACCCCAGGAATATCGGACTTGATGCGGTTGTCCACACATTCATTAGCTATAAGGGTTGAATCAAGGATTTGCCTACCTTTCACAAAGGCATGTTGAGGGTTCGAAATCACCTTGTCCACCACCCTTTTTAACCTGTTAGCCAGAACTTTGGTAATGATCTTGTATACACCACTCACAAGACTGATGGGTCGGAAATCCTTGATATCAACAGCTCCAGGCTTCTTGGGGATTAAGGCAATAAAAGTGGCATTGGAGCTTTTAACAAACTTACTATGAGTGTGGAAATCTTGGAAGACCCCCATAACGTCGGATTTGATCACATCCCAGCAGTCTTGGAAGAAAGCCATAGAAAACCCATCTGGACCAAGGGCCTTATCTTTGTTCATGCCCTTCACCACCTCTAAAACCTCCATTTCCTCAAAGGGGAGCTCTAAGAACTGAGCCTCTACCATATCAATGGAATTGAAGTCCAAGCCATCCAACCTAGGCCGCCAACTGTAAAGTTCAGAAAATAACGTCTCATAGAACTGAATCGCTGAATTTCTGATGGTAGCTTAGTCCGAAGAAACGGAGCCATTAATTGAAAGAGACTCAATTGAATTAAATCTCTTATTCGAATTAGCCACCCGATGAAAGAATTTAGTGCATCTATCCCTTTCCTTAAGCCACAGGGCTCTAGACTTTTGCCTCCAGCTAATCTCCTCTTGAAGCGAAACCTGCTCAAGCTCACAAATAATAGTGCTCTTTCGAGTCTTCTCTACAGTATCTAACCCACGACCCTCCTCCAAGCAATCAAGAGCATTCAACTCTTCCAACATGGCTTTTCTACGAAGCTCCACATTACCAAAAACCTGCTCATTCCACTTCTTCAAATCAGCCTTTAAAGCCTTAAGCTTTTGAACGAGAATGAAGCTAGGCTCGCCTTGGAAGGAATAGTCATGAGTCTAATGTGCTACAATTAAAATCCTCCTTGAAATCTCATTTAGATTGTGCTGTAACATTTGCTTTTAATTTCTTCCTCTAATTTTGTAGATTTTGTTCACTTTTTAGATTTTTGACCCCACTAGGGTGGTGGCTTCTCTTATATACTTTTTGTGTACACGAGCTTTGCATCACACCTCTCAGTAAAATTATTATTCATAAAAAGAAAAAATGATCATTGGCCTGATGAAGTGATGGCTACTAAATCAAGTATCGCCTACCTCTCCTAGCCAAGTCACCTGAAAGTTTTCCTAATTCATACATTATACTTTTTTCTATGTCCTTTTGTTCCTTCTTTTCCCCTTTTAATCAAAGGAACCGAATGTCAACTGGTGTGGACAACGAGTAAGCAAGTCTCTAACAATGAATTTACCCAACAATACCACTGAAAATAAACAAACAAGCAGAGATACCAAGCAATTTATTTGGAATCTATATGTTTTAAGGAAAATGAAAGCACCGTAGGCAATGTTGCTGGAGCATAGCTGTCGTCGTCCTCAGCTATGACAAGAACTTCATCACCTTCTTGTAGAACATAGGAATCATCAGGATTCAGAATAATTTTACCACCACATGCTGCAACCTTGACTCCACAAGGAATGGCATCAGGAAAACTGATTACGACATCCTCAAATTGCATGCCATCCAACTGTGGCCATCTTTTGATGTAGAACTCACAATTTTCAAACCCAAGGATGTCTTCCCAGATCTGCCACAACCAGCCCATCAGGGAAATGATTAAATGAATATCATTATGGAAGTTAATTTGCATATGATAATAGAGGGCAGTAAATGATACTCAATATAAGAAAAATCAACTAGTAAAATCAACAAGATACACTATAATAACATTAGGAAACTATCCAATTAATGTTAAAGGGTTTAGAGTAATGGAAATTGACCTGTGCAAGTCCAGGTTGCCGAGCACATTGAATCATCAAGCGACCAATTACATCATGAGCCACAACAGTTTCTACAAGATCTACGCCAACAAGTTTAACAAGGACCTCATTATCAAGATCACTAAGTTCCACAACTATATGTCCTCTAAGCCCTTCTTTAACTCCAGTTAGACTTAAAACTGTTCTAAGTGCACGGGCATCGCTCTGTGTGAAATCAAATGTGAGTTAATAGCAATCTAGCCATAGATCAATCATGAAGAAGATCAATGTTTGCACTCAAATAGACCTGATCAGCATTTCCATCTTCAGCAAGGACAATGATTGCACGGGCCTTGGAGACAGATACCTATGAAACAGAAGGTCTCAGCAAAAAAAAAATAGTAGTTTACAAAGGCTGCAAATGGTTTCAGCATCAGGTAGTTCTCATCCAAGAAAGAATAGTTGGTACCATGAGGCTGTAACACATTGTGTATCTGAAATGAAACAAATGCACATTGCAATAACTTCTCAAGAGACTTGACACTGGAAGCGCGGAAGCTAAAAAAAGAGTTGAAAAAAATGTGTAAAATGAATTAATTATGTATTTCAAATTGACTTAAACTTTTGGGTTTTTTTTAAGGTGGGCAGAGGATTACATATTTGTCTCTTGCTGACAAAAAAATACAAACTTGATTGACATAAAAGGTACCAAAAATTACGTATTTTGTGCAAGGCTCTTTATGCTGTTGCCAAAAGTCATTATTGGATTTAAGGGAGAATTACAAACACTTCAGGCAGAACTAATTATAATGTACTCCTACCAATACGAGCTCTTGACTAATTCACTTTGTCACTGGATTGAGATCAGTCAGCAAGCTTTTCAGGAAGGGTTAAAACATAACCAGATGGGAAACTGGGCATATGGTAAGCATTATATGTTCAACAAAACAACAGAGGAAGTAGGCAGACCTTTTTCAGATCTGCTAGAATCAGAGGGCTCCCGCTTCTGCATATAACTGATGTTCCTTTGAAATTGAATTCCATTTTAGCAATGTCAAGTTCCATTTCCTCTTTGTCTCGCTCAGCCATCACGACAACAATTCCTCCACCCAAACTCTCATTGGCTATAGCAAGTTGATTAAGTAGTGATCCCTGAGTCCACAACGGTGTTGTTGGTGACAGGAAAATATAAGTATAACAAAAAGCAATAAGCATAAAACTTTTCCATAGACAAATGAATTGTTTAAAGCTATTTAATGTTTTCCTCACAAAGAGACTCAGTGAGATGTCTTCGTACAATGAGCTGTGGAATCAGAACATTACCAATTTATCACTCCACCCAAGAATCAAAGTGTGGTTTTGTTCGACCACCTCACTTCTTCCTTTCCTCAGTGAGTCCAGCTTCTCAGAAATTGCATCAGAAACAAGTCCAAGCATCATTGCAAATATAAGCATCCCACCAAAGCTAATGGAAACTGAAACTAGCCTCCAACCAACACCTTCAGAGTCAGAGTGGTTGCCTGAATCAGCTACATATGTCCAAGATAACCAAAGGCATTCTGCTAAGCTACCATCAGTCACTCCAAAGAGCGCCAACCCCCCAATACATATAAGTAATAGAGTTGCAACTAGCAATGCCAATGGCTTAGCATATGGGTGGACTGACAAAAGTGCATCCACGCGATATGCTAGTTGCTTGCTGAGAGAAACTTCTTCTGAAATGTTGTCCAATGATCTTGATTTAGAGACATAATCGATGTACTTGAAAATAAGAATAGGGATAGATAAAATTGTGAGAGAGAGAATGAGCGCTAAGATTTTCAAGCTTTTGCTTGGACGATGATCACTCTCCTGTTTAATGGAATCGGTAGCATCTATAGAGATATTGCATTTGGAGATCTGGTCCTGCACGCAGAAACTATGTTCCAATTATCAAGGTTTCACTTTTAAAATACCCATAAAATTAAACAGAATATTAACAGGTCCCAGCCAAAACATGGACAACAAATCCAATCACTGCTAGCCCAAAAAAAAAAGAAACAATCTTGGAGAAGTAGTACTAATATAAACCACAGACCATTATATATTAGTAGCTCCGTCAGGCATGTTAACAAAAATATAAACTAACCTCAAGCAAGTTTCCAGGCTTGGTTGCTTAATAATCCGAGTTTATGCAACACCAACCTTGGCTCAATGTGGGTTCATTCCTAAATGAGGCAAGCATTGCAAAAACATAATTCCTTTAGAAACTTAGAAAAACTAGAAAAAGGAAAAGATGGAAGGCTTCAAGGCATGTCAAAGGGTTTGTCTTTGAAACATGTTGAGATCGCTAAATGACAAGTTTAACCGTTTAGAAAAAAAACAAAAGAACTAGTGGATTAGGCTAATTAGGAGAAAGATTCGGTTCATGAACAAAGCTTGAATCTGTTATTATCGGAGCTCATGCTCAACCTAAACTCAAATCACTCGAAGAGGAACAGCACAAGAGAGCACAAAGCCTTGCTCAGTACGGTTCACTTCTTTTGCACCTCCCTAAATTCATGCCTGCCTGCTAAAGTTGTACTAAAACTCTATGTCTCAGTGGCTCTATCAGATCAAGTTTTTTCACAAGCTTCGACAGATATCGCAACCAACTCCAAGCGCTGTTTGGAGATTCTTCGCAATATTTGTCTTGGCCTTAACAACAAAACACGAAATACAAGCATGCTCAAGAGAAACATATTAAAATGGTTTCAACTAAAACGAACCAAATTTCAATTCTTAAACACCATAATCCATAACAACAAAATCAACAAAGTTTGAAATAAAATCCAGATCAAATTTTAAGTGAAAAAAAAAAAAAAAAAAACGGTTGTGAAGTCTATATACCCGAAGCTCATTGACTTGGTTCTGTAAGGAGAAGTTGTTATGCAGAAGTGAGGAGAACACTGTGATCAAAATCTACAAGCACACACAGACAAACACAATCGTCAGCCATAGAATTAACCATTGTTGTGCAAGAGAGAGAGAGAGAGAGAGAGCACTACGGCTACTGTGATAGCCATTTGCCACCGAATTCTCAAGCCTCGACCCGAATACCCGATAACCTTCTCGGTGGTACACTCATTCTCCCCCGAAACGGCGGTGATTTCCGACATCCGTCCCGAAACGGCTCCAGCATCGTCCGGTTTCGGCAGCCTCTCGGTACGGTGAGAGGGATCGAATCTCCGGCGAACCCCTGCATACATGAAATCCCTGTACGGAATCGGGTTCGAGGCCGGAACGCCGTCGTTCCGGAACATTCTTGGAGGTCTCGGATCGGAAGGGTGAGGGTGGGAGATTCTGGGGGTTGTGTTGAATCTCCGGGGGTGTTTCGGGGAATTCGCAGGGTGGTAAGAGGAGTGGATGCAGGCCGGTGAGGGGAAGAGCCAGTCTCTGGTGTTGGCGGGAGGAGAGTCTGAGTCAAGGGACATGGTGGGGATTATGGAAAGTGTTTTAGGGCTTTTTAGGAAGTCAATTAATTTTGGGTTTTGGGTTTCTAATCTAACAATGTTTTTAATAAGACCTCGTTAATCATTACTCGTTATAAAGATTAGCAATTAGTTTTGATGATTGTGACAAGTTGCGAAGTTGGTGTCTGAAAGCGAAGTGCCATTAAATAAAAAACAAACGATGACGTTTGGGTTATTCTAACAGACACTTTGATCCACATTTTGTGGGCAATTCTTGCCTACTTCGTTCGTGCTCCACTGCCGCTTTGCCGCCCCCTCTGATCCGTCGCGACGTCTCCTTTTCTTGAAACTGCTTGATTTTTAAATATGACTTTTTTAAGCTCGGTTTGTCATTTTCCGTCGACTCTGCCCACTAACGCGCCTCACCATCGTATTCACCAGCCTCTCACGAGTCACGACTTTGCTTGGCCTTCACAAACCCGCAGCTCCCCCCATCTCATTTGTCGGTGCTGCTAATTCATGGTTTTGTATTGTATTTATGTTATTTTCTTTGTGTTCCTATTTTGTGTTGTTATTTTTTTTTTGGGTTACCGTGCTAGTACCTCCTGTAAGTGGCTTTGATTCGACCTTCATCAATGTCCTCATCGCTGATGTGGTTCTCTTTTATTTGTGTTGCTGCAACAGTTTTTTATTTTTATTTTTTTTGTTGAGGTTCAAGAAGAGTTGATAGACGTTTCGAGATTCATATCCCTTTTCGTGTTTCTTGGCTATGCCGTCTCTAATACGCATTGTCTTACCGCCTTGACGGGCTGCCATTTTTCTTGGTGTTCATGTCAATAACCTATAAGGCCGTACTATTTATTGGATGCATTTTCTTAAAAATTTTATTTACTCAAACTAATTTAGTTGTGTTGGGGCTTATTATTAAGTTGTCCGATTCTTTGTTGTTATTCTTGTTTGTAATTCATTTTAGTTTGTACTTATATTTATTATTTAAATTAATTAATTAAAAAAAAAAAAAGAAAGAAAGAAGAAGAAGGTAGTATCGTGTGAGAATCTTATATTAAA
>FXXK01000769.1:23752-112886 GCA_900184695.1 Betula pendula | reverse complement strand
AAAAAAAATAAAAAAAAAACAGAAACGCAATACATTATATGTGATAAATATTGAAGTGAGAATATCTTAATCATTTAAATATCGAGTTAGATTTATAAAATTCAATAAAGGAAAAAAAGAGTCTATAATTAGAGTTTAATCATAAATCAACCCTCTAGAAGGAAGAATTCTTGTTAATGATGATATTAATTGTTATTCATTATACCCATCTGTCAATTTTGGAAGTTGACTTGTTTTTGTTGTCGATTTGTTTCCGAACAATCACTCCATGACGTGAGTTCATTGAATCTGGCCGGCATTTTTTTTCTCTTCCAAAATTCTTGTCTGATTTCGTGGAAAACTTGAAATGATTGATGGTTTTTTTTTGGCGGATCTAATAATTGAAGGGAGACTGAACCAGTATGAGACGTCGAACTTTAAAGACACGGGAATTGCTATTTTGCCAGTCACATCTCAGAATAACGAAATCTTATGAGAGAGAATTAAGATAATTCAACAGTAGTTTTTTTTATTTTATTTTTTATTTTTTTGTTTAGAATTAATTATTTTCATTCTATGCACATTTTTTGTTCATCCCATATAAGATATGAACAAATTTATTATTAAATATGTGAGATTTATATGTGGATCTCATATATTTAATGATAAATTTAAAAAAGAGATTGATAAAAAATATATAAGAGAGTGATACCAAACTCTTTAATCATAAACCAAGAATTTTTTTGTTAGAATTTCCTGGAAGAAGAGTCAGGGTCCTGTGCCTCAGGCAGATGAGCTCTACTTCTAGACCTCTCGATTCCTATTTTTGTTTGTTTTGACATAAAATATATTGTTTAAAATAATTTTTTTGAGCGTTTGATACAACTTAAAATATTGGTTAAGCTGAAAATATTTTCGGTTGACTAAGGAAAATAACCTTCATAAGGTATAAAATAGTTTTATGCTTATCATATACTTAAAATATTTTTCTTCGCTCTTTCACACACTCGGACAAGTAATTGTGAGATGATCTCTTATGAGACCTACCTATCCGAACATGTCTTAGGATGTCCAAACAATTTTCAGGACACATAAGTCTCATAAAAGTTCTCTTACAATTACTTGCTCAAATTTTAAGTAATATAAACAAATAATTATACTGAATTTCAATTCTACCACCACCCGAGGTGGAACTATCACCAACATTGGAGTCCTTGGCAACCCCAACACTTATTTAAAATGCTTACTAAATATTATTTTAAGGGTCTTTTACATATGCCTGCCTTACGGGAGGAAAATGCGCGCCTTTTACCGTCAGGCCAACCCCACAAGATACGTTTCTTAGAGCATTACTAATGGGCTCAACAAAATAGCTTTTTGGCTATTTTGTTGAGCCAATTTAACCAAAAGTGCAAAAAGAGTCTCCTAATGGACTCATCAGTTTAACAAAAAAATTTGATGAGTGAACAGTACTCATCAGGTTTGATGAGTACTGTTCACTCATCAAATCCTTAAAATATTGTTTTTTCTCTCTCCTAATTTTTTTCTTTTCTTTTTCTTTATTCCTTCCTCTCTCTCACGCACCGTTCTTCCTCAATTTTTTTTTTTCTTTCTTCCTTCCTTCTTCCTTCTTCTCCCACGCACAGATCTTCTTACCCAAATTTTTTTTTCTTTCTTCCTTCCTCTCCCACGCAGAGTTCTTTTTCCCAATTTTCTTCTTTTTTTCCTTTCTCTTTTTCTTTCCCACGCACCTTCTTCTTCCCCCTTTTTTTTTTCTTCCTTCCTTCCTCTCCCATTTCTTCTCCACGCACAGTTCTCTCCTCCTTTTCTTTTTCTTCTTCCTTCCCTTCCTTCCTTCTTCTCCACGCACATTTCTTCTCCCTCTTTTCTTTTCTTCTTCCTTCCACCCATCTGACAAGAGGTTCTGAAAAAGAAAGAAAAAAAGAAAAAAAACTTAAAAAAATAATATTTAAATGGAATAGTGATAGTGAGTAGTTAATTTGCTGAGGCTGCTAGGGTGTTTTAAAAAAGTTGATGGCTAAAATGCTGAAAATGTGATTTTCAGTTAAATTGGCTAGTAAAATCTGCTGAGGCCACTAGGAATGCTCTTAGTAAGTTAATTTTTGGTTACGGTTTTTACTAAATTAAAAAGTTAAACTATTTTTTTGCTTCTCATTCTTTTTGTTTTTCTCATCATATTTTCCTAAGGGTTTTAGTGTTTGTTTATGATTATGCTTCTTCACCACATTGTAAACTTGTGTGCGCACATACATGGAGAATTCATTTATGTACTTATTTATTTACTTAGGTTTAGACTTTCACGCAACAAATTTTGGTTATGACCCTGCCTACGACTGAAGACCATATTTTCACACACTCTTTTCTTTTGCAGTTCTTTTTCTCGGTCTCTCTTTCTCGCAACTCCTTAAATTATATGAAATATTAAAAATATATATAAGCCTGTTTGGATGTTGAATTTTCTTTTTCATCAAACTTAATTCTACTAAAAAGTCAACTATCTTCCACAACTTAAATTTATTCCACCAAAATCAAAAAATTATATTTTTATTTAATTAATATATAGGGGTGGCCCTGAGGGTGGTTCGGCTACCTCAAAAACATTTGGTGGTGGCCGATCCATTACTAGGGGTGGTTCAGCCACCCTCGAAATGTTTGGGGGGTGGTTCGTTTTCGGGAGTGGTCAAACCACTTTTAATTCTAAACAGCGGTTTGAGGTGGATCGGCCACCTCTAAACGTTTCAACGGTGGTCAAGCTACACCGAAGCAAATTTCAGGGGTGGCTCAACCACCCCCAAACGTTTTGGAGGGTGGTCGATCCACCCCTCTACACGTTTGGTGGTAGTTTGGCCATCTCCACAATTTTTTATTTTTAATTTTTAATTTTAAGAATTAAAATATAATATTTTATTATTTTTTTAAAAAAATATATTCAGCTACTCAAACATTTTTTTAAACCCATCAAAACATAATTTCAAAGTTTATTTTTTTCTTGGTATCTATAAAGTCAATAAAAAATAAAATAAAATTTAACACCTAAACAAACCAAAAATAGTAATTTTTCATATAAGTCAAAAGTCAGAAAACATGTTTTCAACCATTTTTAGGGTTAGAAAGAAACAACTAAAATAACCTTTTATTTTTTTAGAAAAGACAAAATCTTATGCCAAAACAAACATGGTGCTTGCTAGTTAATTTCTGTAAAATTCGAGCAAAAAATTTGAGGCCATCCATAATATAATCACACCATGCTCTGTCGATTTTTATTTTAAGATACGAGCGTCTATTTTATTTTTCTTCTAATATAATCTTCGAACATACGAATTCTCGATTTACATTAACCCAGTCTCTTTCCGGCCAAAAATCATCCTTCAGGAGTTTTGTTTTGCTCGTTCCTCTCAACAAGAGACGCCAACACAAAACCCCAGAAGAAAGCAAACTCAGTACCGACAGACAATGGCGGCTGGTGCTTCTGCTTCTCTGATCAATCCGCTGACATCCTCACTATGCAACTCCAAATCTGAGCTCTTTGCCGACTCTTCTCGGACTTTGAAACGATCCTGGGTGGGTACGACCGCTTCTTTGAGGTTGAGGAACAAGAATTGTGCGAGCAGGAGGCTGTCTTCAGGTTGCTCTGTCGTGTGCAAGGCAGTGTCTGTGAAGCCCCCGACAGAGATTGAAGGTCTCAACATAGCCGAGGATGTAACTCAGGTCAGTCACAATCCATTTTCTTCTTTTTCTTCTTGTTCTTTTTAAGGATAGTTTTGAGGATTATGAAGTGGGTCGTTTTGGTTTCTTTGTCATTTTAGTTGGAGTCGGCTGATTCTGAGAATTATGTTACTTATGCGAGATAATCATGTTGCTTTTAGGATTATTTGTGGGAATTATGTAGTTGGGTTGTTTTACATTACTGAAATTTGAGTTTGAGTTGGAGAATTTCGATTGGTTTTTGCTGCTGAGTCTCAGTGTTGGTGAATACGTTATTCATGTTAAAGAGTATATATTTTTGAATTTCATTGGAAAATTTCAGTAATGATGTAAATTTTCACCCATGTCCGACTATTAATTTTTTTCTTTTTTCCTGATAATGAACGGAAATCATGAAGTGGGCCGTTTTGATTTGTTGAGATGGAAATTGGCAGATGTTTAACACATTCATGACTAGAAGAGGTAACTTAAAAATATATTTCCTCGAATCTTCTTTGTTCTTTTGTGACTGTTGATAAGGTCAACTCTTACTGTGACTATGCTAGCTATGTTGGGAGGTCAACTTATTGGTGAACAAGGATGAAAATTACAGCTCTTTAAATCATTTTGAGTTAATTGTTATTCTGATCGATAAAAAGAGTGAGTTGTTATGTTACTTTATTATATTTTTTTGTGAGGCAAATTGACCATTTCTGGGTTAATTGGTGGGATAATGAAGTGCGCCATTTTTTTTTTTAAAAAAAAATTATTGAAAAATAATGCAATGTAGTTGTATTCATAATTCAAAAAAGAAGAAGAGAAATATCTAGGTCAATAAATATGGGTGCTTTGTGTAATTGTTGATCTGGTCAAACTCTAACTTCGTGTAGGATTTTTGGGTTCAATAACTACGGAACAAAGATTTAGGTTCTTTGTAGTTTTCATTTTTTTTTTCTAGGTGAAAATGTGCCCTATTGATTTTAATTTTTAACTAGTAGTTCAGCCAATGAGCTGTACCTCAATGGAATCTCCTCCCTGTAAGAATGGGTTGAAGGGGGAAGTTGTGGATTTAAGACCCAATGATATAACTTATAAATCAAAATTTTAAAAAGAAAGTAGTATTCTGGTGATGCTATTATGTGTTTCAAGAATGATGATGGGAAGGGCTCAGTACAATGCTTTTAAATTCGAAAGTGAATTCTAGAATATAATAAAGTGGAACATTAGAAGAAAGCTTGTTTGAACTTTAAAAAAATTCAGCCAATCTTTTCTGCGGCTTCACACTTGCTGATAAGGTTTGTTATTATCATGGGGACTTCTGGTTGGATTATTCCTTTAACATATAATGTTCAATTTTTTTAGTATCAGTTTTTGTATTCTTCTTGTATATTTAAGGGCGCCTTACGCTTTTTAATGAAATTGGCTTTTTACTTATAATTTTTTTTTTTTATCTAGGCTAGTGTTGCTTATGTACAATTGCACTTTAAGACTGAACATGGAAGCACCAAGTGGATTTCTTTCATCAATAAAATTGACACTGTAGTTGTGAAATTAATTCTTTGTTAAATTGTCATTAAAAATCTGTACTAGAGAAAGAAAAATTTTACTACAATGAACAAGAAATTTTCAGAATTTTGATTACTTTATCTGTTTTGGATACCTTGTGTTAACAAGTGATAAGGTCAACTCTTGCCTGATTGAGCTACTTGTAGGTTAAATTAATCAGATCATCAAGTTTGAGCATCTTTCACTGACCTTGTGTTATTTTATTTAAGTTCTCAATGCTTACTTATCAAAATTTTTTATTTAAGCCGTCAATAGTTGTTTTAGAGGAACTTTTGGATTAATCGTTGCTGAGTAAATTGTTTGACTTACCTGCAACTGATCCAATTTGGAAAAATATGAGTTTCAGAGATTTACAACTTAGAAGTGATGCATTATAAATTTTTCGTATATAAATTTATTTGCTACTCTCTGTATATTGTGAAGGAGCTCATCTTGTATTATTAACCTGCAAACTTTCAAAATTTTGTAAATTAATGAAGATGAAAAACTAAAATATTTCTGAGTGTGATTATCTGTTTGCAGAGTAGAATGCTTGTCATGTTGGCTTCTTACGTGTCTCAAAAGTTAGAATTTGTTTTCTCAATTCTCTGTCTTAACACCAAGTTTATAAAGAATTTGCTACTCACAACATTTAGATTTTGGGTTATGTGTTAGTACTGTGACCATATTTCTTGGCCTGAAATGTTCATCGTGGAATCAAGTGTTCTCATATCATTAACCATCGAGAAGAAGAAGTGTATTGATATTCTATGGAATGTCGACACATTTAATCGTGGACAAATTGAATTGTCTTGACATTAGTCACGTTGATCTTGGTGCTTAACTTATATCCATCTATAAAAGCACTATGTCATACTTCAATCTCTTATTTTTTGTATTGGTTGCTTTGTGACACAGCTTATAGGGAAAACCCCAATGGTTTACCTGAATAACATTGTAAAGGGGTCTGTAGCAAATATTGCTGCCAAGCTTGAGATCATGGAGCCATGTTGTAGTGTCAAGGACAGGTGAGGAAGATAAAAATGCTACTCTAGGATTTAAAAATTTATGAGTATCTTGTAGTTAGTATTCATGGTGTTGAAGCGTGAAGATAGAACTGACAATCTGAATGACCCACTTTGAGAATTATGTGGACTTATAAATGTTATTACAATACACACTGCTTTTTATTCTTTTTTATGGATACTTGAAGCTTTCTTGGAGTTCCAGGGAGTCCATATGTCAGATTGTCCATACTAACTGATCATGCAGGTTTTTTCTGAAAGGTCATTCCTTCAGTGAGTAAAATCTAGCTTTCTGTCCCAACAAGCTCACAATTTAGACAGCTAATAGGTCCAGTTGTAGTGATTAAGGACTCATATGTCATATCTAAGGTCAAAAAGGTGTTTACTATACTGTGAGGATAATTTTATCCATATGAAAAGCTAATATCCTAGTATCTGTCCTTAAAATTCTTGGGACTAGACTTGGACAATGATGTTTAATGTTCTCATTAAGTATTCTGATATTTGGCTGCAGGATAGGTTACAGTATGATAGCTGATGCTGAGCAAAAAGGAGTAATAACGCCTGGAAAGGTAAGGGGCGGTAGATACAACTTTTATGCGCTTTGATGGGATTGTAATATGCACTTACTTTATACGCAGCATTACCTTAATGCTTTTTGCCATGTGGACACTTGAGCCAAAATTTGGCTCCTCGTAAGACAAGGTAGCCCTTCCTTGATTGGCCACCTTGATTAAAATTATCTCTGTATGCAATTTCTTGTAAGCATGAATATGCAGATCAATGTAATGCCATTTTAGTATGTTTCTATGGGAGTATTATGCCTTAAGCTAGAGTTATGGTGTACCATCAGTCCTTGAATTATGGTTGGCCTATACTGTAGCAGGAAGTGGGCCTTAATGCATGCCTTTTGTCATAAATTATACAGGGCCTGTGTTACACATATATTTCAAGCCAGTAATTGGATTCATCATGTATTCATCTACTCCAGGTTTGCAGGAAAGTTGTCTGACATTATATTGGCAATGACCTATAGCATGCAATAGTTGCAATGGTGGTGACATGAAATTGTAGGGGCTTGAATGTTGTGAAATCTAAAGCCTACTGTCGTGGATTGAGTTCATATGTTGTAGTTGTCTTCTATCTGTAATTTTTAACTGACACAAATGATTGCTCTTTTTGTTGGAGTCACCATGAGATGACTCAAACAAATCACTATCCATATTATTTTGTGGTTCTCATTCTGATGGGTGGATTAAATTGAAGCTTCATTGAGTTGCTCTTGCATAACGTTCAGAATCATATTGAGATAGCTGTTTTCTTTCTGTTTTCTTTCATGTATTTGGTAGAGTATTCTGGTGGAACCTACAAGTGGAAACACAGGCATTGGTCTTGCATTTATTGCTGCTTCAAAAGGATATAAACTCATCTTGACAATGCCAGCATCAATGAGTTTGGAAAGAAGGGTTCTTCTAAAAGCATTTGGGGCTGAGCTTGTATTGACTGATTCAGCAAAGGGCATGAAGGGAGCAGTTCAAAAAGCTGAAGAGATTTTGAAAAGCACACCCAACGCCTACATGCTTCAACAATTTGACAATCCTGCTAATCCTAAGGTATGTGGTCACATGTCCCCTGATGACTTTTTGCACCTCATAATTATCTCAGGATATACTTCTTCTCTGTCATTGCTTTCTACCGGTATCTAGTGTCGTGGAATCATTGTATACCAACCACAAAGCATGGGAAGACTTATGTCAGGGAGGGACAATGCCAGATATGGCCACAATTTGATTGGAATTCGACTCATGTCTCATCTGATGAAGTTTTCATGCAATCCTACTGATCATGCATATCTTCTAATTATAATTATGTTATGTGGAAAATTAAGAAATTTGCAGTCCTAACAAGTGCATGCATTTTAATAAGGGAAAAATACTGTAGAGGTTCTAGGGTTTAATCTTTTCTCAAATCACTCCATAGGGTTTAAAATTTATCAAATCACTTCTTAAGGTATGCTCGTTATCAAATTGCTCCCTCCATACACCTGCCATCAGAGTTTTTAATGAAAATTGTGACATGTAGGTGCAAGACCACGTCAAACCCAATAAAATAGCTCAACAGGGACATAAGTGCCACCTCAACTTGACATATGGCAAAAAAACTAAAAAAATAAAACAAAAACAAAAACAGAAAAAATTAGGGGATGGCTGCGCATCCGTGGTCCGCCCCCTCTGTTGGGGTGGCTTGTGGCTACCTCCTCAGTACACCTGCCATTAGGTTTTCTAATGGAAATTGTGACATATGCAGAAGACCGTGTCAGACCCACTAAAATAGCTCTACGTGTAAAGAAGTGGCATCTCAGCTTGACACACGGTGAAAGAATAAAAAAAAAAAAACCAAAAAAAAACAAGAGGGGGCAGCCCCCCCTCCCAATAGTGGGTGGCTGCGTGCCACCTCCAATTGTGGGGGTGGCTATGCAACCACCCAATCCCTTTTTTTATTTATTTATTTGTTTTTTTTGTTTTTGTTGTCTTTTTCTTTGGGTTTTTGTTTTTTTTGTCATGTGTCAAGATGGGGTGGCACTTCTATACATGTGGAGCTATTTTGTTGGGTCTAACACAGTCTTATGCCTATGTGTCACAATTTCAATTAAAAACCCTAATGGCAAGTGTACGGAAGGAGGGATTTGATACCGGAGTATACCTTATGGAATGATTTAAGAATTTTAAACCTTAGGGAGTAATTTGATAAAAGGTTAAACCCTAGAGACCCATACAATAATTTCCCTTCTAATAAAGTCACTGAACTCATGTCAAAGTGCAGGATTTACATCCACCTGTAACTATGGTGGAAATGGGGCTTATTTGTTTCACAAACATACTTTCCTGCATTTTCTCAGTTTATGTTCATTAACATTTATGCTTTAGCTATATTTTTCCAATTAAAGAACCTGCAGCGCAAAGTGTGGCCATTAACTGAAACATTTTGCAGAAACAGAGCAATTGCATTGATGCAGAATAATATTGTGCAGATGCATGTAATTAACAGAATAGCTGTGAGGAGCCATCTAAGAGTTCTCTATGTGTTGTACTGATGGGATTATTGCAATCACCTTACATCCTATAGATAATATAGTCTTGCCTGTCAAGATTATGGGGTCATCTTGCTATAGTGTTGTGGACCTGATTGTCTAAAAGCATTGTAAAACAACTCCTGGCACATGTAGAATGGTCAAGGGTCCAGTTCTAGATGGCAGCCAGGATAACTAAGCCTCAAGTTTCCTCATTATATTTGTCTTGGATATTTTGTTCTCAATCACTTAACGGTAATGATGATGATGATTAATAGCCATGGTGATGATAATGACATTAATGATGTTGAAACTGTTTAAGATGAGAGCAAACTATTGGGTTTGATCAACTGATAGGTGGACCCGGATATGAGACTGATGTTATATTAAGGATTTCAGTACTCAATTAGAGGCTTTTTCTGAGAAGTTTTCTTAGTTGTTCCCATAGAATATCTATTGTTGTGTAGGTAGGATCGCATTATTAGGATAATGCTTTGGCCTGGAGATCTTGTTTTAGTAGCATGTTGGCTTTGATACAGTGAGATATAAAATGTTGGAGTTGTTGTGTTCTATGTGCAGGTACACTATGACACAACTGGTCCAGAAATCTGGGAAGATACAAGAGGCAAGGTGGATATATTTATAGCAGGCATCGGAACTGGTGGAACCATTTCTGGTGTTGGTCGGTTCCTTAAACAGAAAAATCCCAAAATAAAGGTAAATTTTTGCCATACCATATCGGAAATGTGTCTTATGTTCATGTGCTGACTTACCAAATTGCTCATTACAACATGTCCTATGAAGAGGGATGGGGAGTTTCATGCTTTTCCTGGCATATGATTTCCCTTGGTGATGAGAAAAATGTTTTCAAAGAAAGGGCTGTAATCTTTTACCTTTATTTATATTTTATTTGAGCAGTCCCATTTGACCCATGATGTATCAGGTCATTGGTATAGAACCTTTAGAAAGCAACATACTTTCAGGTGGAAAACCTGGTAAGACAACAAATAATGCTGACTATTATCAGTTAAATCTAATATATTTTTAACGGTTTTATTTTTTTTTATTATTATTTGACTTATTATACTATTACCATTTAATGCAGGTCCTCACAAGATTCAAGGAATTGGAGCTGGTTTTGTACCCAGGAATTTGGATCAAGAAGTGGTCGACGAAGTCGTAGAGGTCAAGTGTTATTTTTTTTATGATATACCATATTGCCTTCAATTTGATTATTTCTGTTTTTCTTCTACTTTATTCCCTAGGAGGGTTGTAATCTCCTCATGTCATGGATGGCCGACCACTCTAAGACCAAGTAGTGGGACTTTCACTGATTTTGGCAGTAAAAATTTTGATTATGTTAATGTGGAATTTTGTTAATCTTGCATCTTTTTATCATTATGACAATAAATTCTTGGCTAAGTGATAAGCGAAGAACTAGTTAAGTGGAATTAGGTTCATTACTCGGGATTGTGGTAATTGTAGATGCTAATTTTTGTACTAATGGATCATAATTTAGATTGATCATTATCTTTGTTGCTGCTATGTATGCAGCCTAAATTGGCATAAATATGACCATTTTCCCAGTGCTAATTGAGACTGGAGATGTCTAATGAGAATCTCTCAGTGACTTTTATTTGTGCAGTACATGTGCCTGTGCATGAACATAGGTCATCTCTAGTCATACACAAGCATGTTGATTTTCTTTAGTACATTCTTCTTGCTACAGTAATCTTCAAGGGGAAAAAAAACTGCTTAGACCTGTGGCTACAATGCCTTAATTGCCTTATCTTTTGGTTCAGTGGTCCACTGGGCAAAACATGCATTTGCAATTAGTGAGGACATTGCGCAATATTTGTAGGCACTAGCATTTCCTACATATTTTTTTTTGTTTGGTAAGCTACACACATACCTAGTGAGTTTTGAACTTATGACTTCATCCTCCACCTTGTTCTTACAAGGATAGGAAGTGTCATTTGAATTAGAGTTCTTTGGTTAGTAGTTGTCATACACGTCAACTCTTCCTTTTGTGTGCTTACCATTACTAAGTTCTCACATACTGTCATTTTTGCAGATATCCAGTGATGAAGCTGTTGAAACTGCAAAGCAATTAGCACTCCAGGAAGGCTTGTTGGTTAGTGCTTTTTATTTGTCTTTTTAGCCATTTTAAAATTTGAGATGGAAGCCCAATTGGGACAGTATGCCCTGGTGTACAGGCATACCTCTCTGCATTCACTTGGATGCACTAGAATAGCTTAATTACAACAAGAGAAAGAGATATGAAATCAGAACAAAATGATTGGACAGATAGTCTTTCCTATGAGATTTAGTCATCGATTAGACAAATCCTTTTTCTTCTGTAAACACACACACAGATCAGTTATATTTTAGTCATGAAATTTCAACAAGCAAGATGCTACATCCACTTCATGATATTATTTAGTTTATCAGAAAGTAAGCAACAGAACTTGAAACTCAATTACGGTGGCAATAGATTGCTTTTTCCCATGTTCTTTTGTATCATGCAGTTGGATTGTGCATCTACCAGGACGTTCCCACTTATAGTGATTGGAAGTAGTGGCATGCCGACACTATTCTTTTTCTTCTTCTAGTTGATGAGGGCATAACTTCTTTATGTTATATTTGAATTGGGTTCAATCATCTTCTCTCTTTGTACTTTCCCTTGGCTTCAACCTCCCCTCCCCCTCCCTCCATTTAGGGAGGAGGTTTGGGGTTTGATATACCTGGAAATCTCTCTCTCTCTCTCTCTCTCTCTCATATACACGCATGTACATTCGTTACATACATTTATATGAATATATGTGCGTGTGGGTGTGGGAATTTTTAAGTATTTATGCATGTATGTGTATGCTAAATTATTTTTCTTTTCTCACATATTTTTCTTACTAATCAGGTGGGCATCTCCTCTGGAGCGGCAGCTGCTGCCGCACTGAAGGTTGGAAAGAGACCTGAAAATGCGGGGAAGCTCATTGCGGTATGTCCCTTTTTTCATCCTAACAATGAAAAAACTGGTGAGAAATTCAATCCATCTTGAGTGACTGCAGCACTAGAAAGAAGAAAGTTGCCCTCTGTGGAAAATCATAGCATCAACCTGAGAATTAAAACCAACTTCAATGGTTAAAGGGTTTGGTAGAATCAATAAATTGACAGGTAATAAGTAAAAATGCATGCTAAAGACACTCTTAATGTTACATTTTGAGGAAACACAGATTGTCCTCAATGATTAACTACTAGTGTACCTTGCCTAACCAAGACAAAAAAGGTCTATTTTGTAGAAATATGAAGTGGCTGTCATTGATTAGTCTCATTTCATCGAGTAAGATAATAGAACTGAATTTTATTCAACGGAGATGGTGCACTGGAAGTAATAACAAGTAAAAAGATTGCACTATGATTATTTGTACACCCATTCCAGTCGTCCTCTCTGGCTGTGAAGTGATAGAATATCAATTTTAAGTTAACTAAAAAGAAAAGACAATTGGGATTCTAGATTGCGATGAGTGTTGTGTACCAACCCAAAAGCCAGCCAGTCAAGTTTTGGGGGCCTCCATGTCTGACTTACCTAAATAGCAGCCCCTTTTAATTTTGGTCCCCCTATTCTCCATTGGTTGGGTTGGTTTTGCACAATTGGTGGTGTACTATACTGATAGTTGCCGTATTATTTTATCATTATCTTCATTATTACTTTAATGCATCTTAATGTTCTGCTGTTGGTTGTTTTGGGCCAAAACTAGAGCATCCATACACGAATCCATTCTGGTCTTTGGATTTGACCTTGCTTTTATGGTACTGCTCAACCCAATAAAGTACTTACGTTCTGATTGGCAGACTGAAGTTCTGCAGTCCAGCCATCTAACACGTACGATTCGATAGACTTGGTCTCCAATGATGGAGAAGCATTTTAAGACTTTGGACCCCTTAATTAAAGCATTTTAGTTGGTTCCAGACACTGTGGTTCCCATCATCACTCACCACTTCTTGAACTGTTAGCAACCAGAAGCACTCAAATACTTAAATGGGATTTGCTACACATCCTCCCTAGTTCTCTCTTCTTTCAACTTTTCAAAATTACTATTAGATCTATGGGTCTCATATTGGCCCACATATGAGACCTACAGATATAATGATGATTTTAAAAAATAGAAGGATGAGAGAAGGACTAAGGGAGAAAAAATAACATTTCTCTACTTAAATTAAGAGTAATGTTACTTTTCACACTAGATTTGCATACTAGCTGACGTAACATGTTTTAAGTAGCCAACTCTTTTGTTTTGTTTTCTTTAAAGTGATTGACATAGTTAGCCACTTAAAACATACTACATCAACCGGTGCAAAAATCTAATGTGAAGAGTAGCATTACTCAATACTTGAATTCGCAATAACAAATCATGAATTGTGGAATTTGTAGTTTTGGACAATTATGTTAGATTATTTGTTCTCTTTCTGGCACTTAGGAATTGAAACTCTATATATGTTGTTGAATATGCTGTTAAAATATTTAGTGAACTATTCTAAATAACTTTTGTTCTATTAACCACCTTACCTATGGACTCATTTGGGAATTCAAAATGCTTGTGTAGATTGTGTTTCCCAGCTTTGGCGAACGATATCTATCCTCTGTTCTTTTCCAGTCGATCCGGGAAGAATGTGAGAAAATGCAACCCGAGCCATGAATGAAGCATTGTTAAGAGTCGTATTGTTTCAATGTATTTTTGCATTTTTTTTCCGTGTCATCCATTGTGTGTACCATGCTAGGATCTGGGTCTTTCGCCTGTGATTGGTTTGCTCCTTTCTGGAAAGGTAATTTCCTAACAATTGTCCCTCGGACGGATGTGCTTGCATATGTTCTTCCAGTCAATAATACGTTGGTTCTCAAGACAGAATAAAGTATAAGCGGGATTCAAGATTAAGTCCCCAATTTTCTAAGCATGATCCCACCACTGTTTGCACCCTCCAAAGTGCAACACTATCAAGTCCTTATCATAGATGGTATGAAAAACATGTAAGTTGTCTTTGTCTTTTTGTTTTTTTTTTCTTTCTCTAAATGGTGCAAGTTGAGCTGATTTTCACTCTTAACGTTCACATGGCAGTCTGTCTCTTCGTTTCCTAAGCTGTTTGTGGACCTTTTTATATGTAAAAACAATCTCACGTTTCTTTCTAGATGGAAATTAAATTACAATTCCTTCTAAGGTTTTTCCCGATGTTATTCTTAAAGGAAGACCATATGTGTGAATTGAAAAAGTTCACTTCTTTTCCCAGCTGACTATTCCTTTTCACATGGAGTTTTGAACTTGGTTCCGTACTACCGGTGGATTCCGCTCGGGTTTTCTGGTTTGCGCGATAAGGAGTTATTTTACACGTTTTTCATAATTTACTTTTTAATTTTAACTTAATATTTCTGGCGTTAAAGATTTATTAAAGGAGAGTTTGAGTTTACAAGTATTAATTAAATTATTAAATTCACATATTCTTATTTAATGAACCCATCATGCATCTATAGAAATGGTTTGGCCCTCATCTAAAAAGCATCAATGTGATATTTGCTTATACCTTAAAAAAAAAAAAAAGCATCGACGTACTTAAAAAAAAAAAGAACCATTAATTTACTGATCTTATTATTTTCTTCTTACAAACAAAAAGTAATTTTGTCCTAATCACAGTTTAATTATGTGATAAGAAGAAAGTGCTGCACCATTTCATACCATTTATTGCATCTATTTTACACTAGTTACGTGTGTTAAGTAGCTTTTCTTTTGTATTTTGAAGTGGCTGACATGAAAAGTTATTTAAAATACATCATGTAAGCCAATGTAAAATAAATATGATAAATGAGTATGAAATGTATCATTACTCACAAAGACAAAAACAAAAACAAAACAAAAGGTAAAAGGAAAGTGATTAAGATTCCTCGAAACAACACAAATTGTCATGTCATTTCTATTGTTCTCAGTCGTTGTAGACTTGGGGCAGCACTCACATGTACTATTTAATAATTATACTTAACAAAAAGTCGACAATCACTTGCCTAATGTTAGGTTTTAAACAAATAAAATTGTTGTATAGGCCTTCAAAAGGGTGGAGGTCCCCAACCTAAACTGATATAGGCATATAAAGAAGGGATGTGAACCATTAAACCAAGACTAAGAAAATGTTCAAACTTTATCATGACTGGTTTGTAATTATTTCTTAAAGCAGATTGTTAGTTTGTTTGTGTTTATTATTCTCAGCTTTTTAAGCATGACAAAACCACTTTGCTATTGTGGATTCCAAGCATGCAAAGCATAAACACTATTTATTTACGTTCTAATAGCAACATGTACTATACGCAATCAACTTCATTCTTTTTATTTTTGTCTAGCTCATAAACTATAAAAAAACAAAAAAGAAGAAGACTCGAAGGAATGTTTGGGGTTGTTGAAATGCCAATGAGAAAGAGGGGTCTTTGGTGATGAAAAGGCAGACAAGAGATAAAGAAAGAAAGGACCACTTTTTGCTCCCTCATGTATCGCTTGGGACTCCAAAAGCATGTTAGAATTTATTAAATAAATAAATTATTTTATGTATTTCAAATAATTATGAAACATATTTTTCCAATCTAAAGAAGTTAGTGCATTGATTGATAAGATTCACTTTATTAAAGTCAATCCAAAATTTTGAAGGGAAAATGAAAGTGTACTAAGAAAAAGTTGTCCCACATTGGGTATATACAAGGAATCCTCCTCAATTTTAACAATAACGTGAGTGATGAAAAAGAGGGCCAGATTGGTACTTGTTTGATTGACTAAGCTGGCTGCTTCAGATGAAAAATAACTGAAAAACTAGTTGTTTGTGAATTCAGCTGTTTGGATTTTTATTGTTCTCTTTTTTTTTTTTTTTTTTTTTTTTTTTTTAATCTTTAGTCAATTGTTTGGACTGTTCCAAAATGGAATGAAGTAGAAGACAGGAGGCCTCAACAGTTCCATTTGGTTAAATGAATAGTACCCCAGGGCATTACAACAATGATGTTATTTTATTTTTATTTTTTAAGGTGACAACGTTTACAGTCGAAGACATAGAGCAGAAAGGATCGAATTCAATATTATATTATAGAGGTTTGAATTGTGCATTTTGAGGAACTAGATTACAAACTCATAGGCTTATAGCTTGAGCTACACCCTTCAATTATTATTATTATTTATTATTTATTTTTAATTAGCTAGACCCTTCATTGAATTGGTTTCCAGACGGGTATTTTCATTGGTAATAGTGTTTTTGCATGGCATAAAATTCATATGGAATTGCTAGCAATTTGAACACATAATGTAGGGACTTTATATGGGAAGATTCGCCTGTTCGAGTTGGTGGCCGGTCAATTCAAAATTTATTTGAGTAGGTGGGTCCTATATAAAGTTTCTCACATTACTTGCCCAAATTGGTAACAACTTGAACAAATAATTGTTGAGAAAAACTTCACTTACTATCCATTATCTTTAATCATTTTTACAATCATACTTTTAAACTTTAAAAAGTGTTAATTTAGGGTTATCATATTTCATAAGTTTGCAATATCAACCCTCCTGTAAACTTTTGAAAGATAGTAACTATAAATTGACATTGTTTAAAATTTAAGGGTATAATTACAAAAGTGATGAAATATCAAAAGTAATGAGCGAAGTTTTACCTAATTGTTTTGGATCCTTATAAAAAACACTACCGAATATCATGGCATTTACAAGTTACAATGCATGCATACGTCTGCAAAATGTGATTCAATAGTAAAATGTTATGAATTGGAACTTTTCTCTGTCCACACACTCAAAAGAAGAAAAAAAAAAATGCAAATTTGGGGCTAGGTTAATTGACTGAATATGCTTGTTGCGCTTTGTTTTTATATCTTCTTGTTTCCTTCCATTACTTATTTGGTTTCTTTCCTTTTCTAATCAATCTCTTAAATATCTACGAGCCCTTATAAAGAAATGCAATGATAAACTATGCTGTCAATGTCATAATGGAATATTCAACTTTAGCATTCACATTCAATTTTTTTTTCCTCAATTTTAGTTAAAACGTCACATTTTTTTTATTTTAGCTACTATTTTTTTTTTTTCAAATCACCTACATTGATATATCTATTTAGTTATTCACCTTTAGTATTCCATTTAAATATTATTTTTCAATGATTTCTTTATTCTTTTTTCAACAATCATATTTTTAAAATTTTATTTATTCTCAATAATCATATTTCAAAATTTTGTCTCTTTCAAATGTAGTGAGCAATGTAGCAACTCGTCAAATTTTTTGCTAAAATAGCTAGCTAGATGTGGGCAATTTTTCACCCAAATTTACTAGAGGGCTAGCCAAAATAATTTTTGGTTAACCTAATGTGAATACTCTTTAGCCCATAGGTGCCAAAAATCTTTTTTTTTTTCTTTTTTTCTTTTTCTTTTGATGAAAATTTGACGACGACGACAACCACAACAACAATAACAATAATAATCACAATTACAATCACAATAATAACAATAATAGGATAAATTATGTGGAGGCCTCATTCATATAAAAGAGAATTAATTTGTTATTTTTCACTTTATTATCTCTAAAATAAGAATAATAACCAATTGAAAATAATAAAATGTTGCAAATCTTTACCACATAGGTGAAAACAAGTGAGGTCTAATCAAAGTTGATAGAACATACAATTTCTTTCATAATAATAATGTTAGTGTTATTATTATGCAATTTATATTACAAGAACTCTTAATAGTAAGGATAATTGTTGAAACAATCTTTCGGACTTAGGGGGGTAAGGGTCCTTCCTACTCGTAATCATGTTGTGGCTTCCTCCTTGGGGTAGCGATAACTGCAAGCCAAGCAAGGAGCTCCTTAGCACCTTTGAGTTACTTGAGCTACTCTTCCTTACTTTTCCTTAATCCCTCACCCCCACCCCCACCCCCCCCAGGCGAGGGGGACAAGCCATGCGTAAAGGGGCAATGATACCAACTCTCTCTTCAAAGTAGGAGGGAAAAGCTCATAATTTTCTGCTAGGAAGGCATTGGCAAACGGCTAAACTGGTGACGGCCAACCTAAAAAACAAAGAAAAAATCATTGAAAACCGCGAGTCTACCGAGAGACAAAGGGATCTTTTGATGCTTAAGTCAACAAAGGTAAGAATGAGGGGATAAACTGACATAATATAGGTAAAGGGGGTTTAAAAAATGAGTCTACATGTGCAGAGTATTTCTTTTCTTTTTAAAGACTTACCGTTAGTGGAGAAGCCAATAAGGGGTGAGAGGGAAAATGCTCGACCAAGTAGGCTTGATTGAACCACCCTCAAATGCCCACGAGTAGTTTTGACGATCTCAATTTGCCATTTAAAGGTGGTCGAACCACTCTGAATGGCCATGTGGTGGTTTGATCGACCACCTTTAGGCCAGCTAGAGTAGGTAATTTTAGCTATCTTCATTTGGCCATAAAAAGATGGCCGAACCACCCCAAAGGCTTGGTCAGCCATAGAGGTTGGTTAGCCACCCTGTTTGGCCAAGGGTGGCTCAACCACCCGCTAATTTTTTTTTAATATTTTGTTATTGTTTTTATTTTTAAATAATATTAATGTGGCATATGGAACACGTTGCAATCGTTGATTGGTTTAATGTATTATGCCGTTAAATTATTCGACGGAATGACCAACTAGGTTTATCAAATGTTCACAAGTACCATCTGATATACTTTTTAAAATTGAGTGGCCCATTTAATTTTACGTTAAACCATAGGTACCTGGCAACCTGTAAAGTATTTAACAATAATAATAATAATAACAACATATAGGGAAAAATACATTTAACCCTCCGAAAGTTTGACCCTTTTTTCAATTTTACCTCTAATATTTAAAAATTGACAATGTACTCTCATCAAGTTTTTGAATTTTGTAATGTAGCTCATCTGTTAGACAATCTCGTGAGATGGCCAAATTGTCTAACAGATGGGCTACATTACAAAATTCAAAAATTTGGTAAAAGTAAATTACCAATTTTTAAACATTAAATGCAAAATTTAAAAAAAAACAATTAAACTTCAAAGGAATTAAATTAAATGTATTTTTTCCCAACATATATTACAAGAATACTTAATAGTAATAATAATAATAATAATAATAATAAATGCTCGGGTCATTGAGTAAAAGCTGATGCATGCAACTAAAAACAAAATTGAAACGCAAGGTAGGGGTAGGGGCGACCTTTCTGTTCATACAATTGTCAAAATCAGGGCCCTTTTCTTAGTTAGAATACAATGGCATGGCCGCACGTTGCTCTATAATATTAATTGCCACCGTCGCACTTGTCTTCTTTTTATATATATATAGCATACACCAATACGGCATCTCCCAGCTGCCTTCGATACACAAAACTGCACCATTTTGTCTTCCAAATAATGAACTCCTCTAAAGAAACGGATGCCCCTTTTCCCTCTCCTTCCCTCCCAGCCTCATCAACCAGGTAATTAACACTAAACACCCTCTCTCTTTCTCTCCCTCTCTCTCTCTCTCTCTTCATGGTAATTAATTATTAATTTGTAATTAACGTATTATATATATATTTAATGATGATGATGAAGGTGGTGGTCCAAGGACACGGTGGCAGTAGTCACCGGAGCAAACAAGGGAATCGGGTATGCGCTGGTGAAGCGGTTGGCAGAAGAGGGACTCACTGTAATCTTAACTGCTAGAGACTTTGAGAGAGGGAACAAGGCGGCTCAGGCACTAAGAACCCAAGGATTTCACGTACACTTCTTTCGCCTTGATGTGTCCGACCCTGCTTCAATCAACGCCTTCGTATCATGGTTCAAGATTCAATTTGGATCCTTGGATATCCTCGTAAGTTTAACACACACACACACATTATAATTTATAGATGCTGGCCCATTGACAGTACTTCCTGTACATGCATGTGCACCAGATACCCAAGCTAGCTGCTAAAGTACTTATAATTAGGGCAATGCTTATTGTCCTACTTAAGCGTCCAATTTCATTCAATTTGTGAGTAAATTTTTTTTATTTTTTAAAAAAAAAAAAATACAAAACAAATTAAATAGAATTGAATGCTTAAATTGAAAACCAAGCATTTTGCAATATTAATGATAAAGAAGCACAAAAATCGCATGGTTGACTAAGAAAATGATTTTCTTAAAATTATTAATTATTGATGATTGCGTCTGTTGGTTATGATATTTTCGGTTATTATTGGATTATTGATCCGTTAAATACGGCCTTGCATGTGTCACAGCCGGCGGTGAGAAGCCGGATCGCTCTCACAGACATACATTAATATATGATCTGTTGTTTTGTAGTGGAAATTTTGTTTCCCAATTATGCATATTTTATTAGTTTTTTAATGCATTTACTGAGGATTTCCTGCAGTTAATTATTTAAGAATTTTTTATTATCCTGGCCAGTTGATTAAAAGTATATTTCAACAATTTGTTATTGTTATTCTTTTTTTACTTAATTATGAAATAAAATGGGAGATATAACATATATACTATTATCTTATTTTTATTTACTTTCTGGCTGAGGGTCCGATTTAATTAATATTGTTTAGCATCAGGAAGTCCTTTGAACCCATACAAACTCTTTTTAATAAAAATATTAAGAACACTTGATTTTGAAAGTATATATTGTATTATACTGATTATACTGAAAACCACTCTTTCATTAATTTTTGAACAACTATCTCCTTCAAGAAAAAATAAAAATAAAAAATTGATCACAACTATATCATTAATGATCTCCTGACATATATAGTAATAGCACTCTTTATATAAAATTAGGATCCTCTCCATTTCGTTTGAAATGGAGAGGATCCTTTTCCCTTTATATATAGGTGCCAGATGTGTAAGACTGGGGAATATTAATCCTTGGCCATTAAAAAAAAAAGAAGAAAAAAAAAGAATAATTGGTTATTATTATTAAATTGATTTCCATATTTAAACAAAATAGGAAGGAAAATAGGGTCATATTACATATATACTTTATCAGAGATTTTATTAGAGAGAGTTTCGCTTAGTATGGTTATAAATCATGGGAGCCAAATCTCAAACATTATTTGAATCTCCAAAGGATTTAGTAATAAATGAGAAATTGATGATCATTTGAATGGAAATGTTTCTTGGATTTCATGATAGCTACCTTATTAGAGCATTCTCATCCGGCTTTTTATTTTTATCTTTCAAAGTATGGAGTAAAATCAGTTTTTTCTACTTTAGAGAGTCACTTTTTTCTAAACACCTACATTCGGCTTCCTACTTTAAGGATCTATTTTAACTTTTTTATTTAAATATTAATCTTTTTTTAAAAAAATTAATTCTTTCTTTAAAAGGGGAAAACAAATAAAATTAAAAAAATTAAAAAGTATGAAAGAGAAACTAATATTTTATTATAAAAAAGAAGAGTAGGGAGTGAAATGACTCTCTACTAGTAGGGAGTCATTTCATGCTCCCTACTTTTTTCCTCAAAGTAGGGAGCCGGATGTGAGCAATAAAATTATCAAAAATCTATTTTGGTTCCTTACTATATATAGGGATATCCCTATAGTAGGGAGCCGGATGATATCTTTATAGTAAAGAGCCGGATGAGAATGTTCTTATAAACTAGGATTAATTAATTCTTGTCAAATATCAAATACTTTTAAGATAGTTTCAAAATGGCAAACTCTTCATAGCAATTGACATGCTTAATTAATTACTACTTAATGAGCGTTAATGATCCTCGTGGTAAAGTGATATTGCTTGGTTATGTCATTAGATAACAAATTCGGTTTTTAATTGCCTATTATATTATCCTTTTAAGTAATTAAGAATAATATCTCGTACCAAATTATTTGATACTAATAGAAATTAAATTCGAACACAACATTGCATATATTAATGTTGTGTAGCAAATGCTCAGAAGGTTCCAGTTGTCAGAAATGGACCATGATCGATGATACACATTAATTCGACATGATCTACACAGCTAATATATTGTATTTAAAAACCAACATATATATATATATATATATATAGAAGAGTACCGATTAAAATTTATAGAGTTAAAACCAGGAAAAAAGAAAAAGAAAGACCTCATTAGAATTTCTGACCCTTCTTGCACGTACATATATTATTAGAGTACATCATCTATATATGGTCATCTTAAATTAATTTATATTTCGATCGTGATTTTCTTCAAGTAGTGTCACTTAATTTAATTTGGTGACAATTAAATTTATATATCCTGCAAATTAATAATTAATATTTTTTTTCAGGTGAACAATGCCGGTGTGACATTCAATGAGATCAGTGAGAATTCAGTGGAGCATGCAGAGACGGTGATCAAAACCAATTTTTATGGAGCCAAGTTACTCACTGAGGCTCTCTTGCCCATCTTTCGTCGCTCGCCTTCCACCAGCCGGATTCTTAATATTAGCTCCAGACTCGGCTCCCTAAACGTAAGTGATAACATATATATGCTTTAAAATCCACACGCATTAATTCTGATCTAAATCAACTAAAACTTGATAATAAATTAACTTGTGTTATTAATTATTGATCATTAGAGTTTTTTTGTGCTTATCGCTTGTATTTTATGGTAGAGTAATGTGATGTGACTTTTAAAATTATCATTGGATCAAAATTCAATAGTGATTCATCTCAAATCTAATAGTATTTTTAATAGCCATATTAACTTTGAGAGAATTAAAAGGTGATAAAAAAATAGTACCTAAAATTACTCTTTATGAAAATAAGTATCGCCTGTAGTTGTGGACAGTCACATGTTTAGTGGTTAACGTCACATGTATAATTGCTACGTTAATTTGTAAATGTTGTAAGTGTTATATTGACTCACATTTTTAGTGGTTGACATCCATGGTAAATGTCAGTAGACTGTTAAATCAATTTGTAAGTAATTTGTAATAAAAACAGTAGTACTCTTAACGTACTTACAACACTCTTGTTCTTTCTCAATGCATTATTTTTAATATATTTAATTAAACTGCACATGTTTTTAGCATTATTTTTTTAACTAACTATATATTTATATACCTAAATATTGCTCGATCAATGCATGCAGAAGCTCAAAAACCCTAATATAAAAAATATACTAGAAAGTGAAAATTTGTCGGAGGAGCACATTGAGGGTGTGGTGGGTTTGTTTCTTCAAAACGTAAAGAATGGAACATGGGAGAGGCAAGGGTGGCCGGAATTGTGGACCGACTATGCAGTATCAAAGCTTGCACTAAATGCATACACAAGGGTTTTGGCAAAGCGATACAAAGGGTGTGATATTAGCGTTAATAGCTTTTGTCCTGGCTTCACTCAGACAGCTATGACACGTGGCTTGGGCAAGCACACTCCGGACGATGCTGCCGATGTCGTAGCTAGGCTGCTCTTGCTTCCACCGGAGGTCCTACCGACGGCTCAATTTTTTCTTGGGGGTAGCAGTACTAGTAGTACTATTGTTCACTCAAAATTGTAAACGATTAATATTTCTCTGTGTTTTTTTTAATAAATATTAATCATTTTCATAAAATGATCCTTTTGTTATGAATAAATTTATAATGATCACATATAATATATATNGATAGATACCTTGCTCGTCCAACTCCCTCTCACTGAATTGATCGATGTAATAGTATTATCAACCATTGAATTGGTTATTGTTAAAAAAAAAAAAAAAACAATCAAACTGCCACATTAACCTAGTGTTATAGCATTTCTAGGTTTAAAAAGAAAGCTTTCTACCAAGAAAAAGAACAAATCTAAAACTTGCGATGGAATGGGGAGGAGGGATCTCTTTCCTCATTCCTCATCCCTCTCGTCTTTCTTTTTTCTTGCTCATTTCCCCCCTCCCTGTAGTGTCTCGCCATCTCCATCGTATCGACCGCACCGTTCGCCTTAGCCACCTTGTCGCTCACCTCAGTGTTGCTCGTCAGTGCTGGTTTGATTCTTAGATCGATTTGTTATAATGTTGATCTATTTTTCTCTGTCTGCTCTAGCCCTCAATGCGCCCGTTTATTGTCTTCCTCGGCTTTCCATCTGCCTATCGCAAGTGCTGCTATGTTTTGGGGTTTTTTTTTTTTATTTTTTATTATTATTAATTTGCGTTGTTTGCGTTATTTTTATTCTTTTTATCCTGCCTTTGGGGTGATGACGTTTTAGTCTCCTAACGTTTAGATCGAGGAATAGAAAATTGGTGTGGAAGACTATTTCTCATGACCAAATAAATAAATTTGATACGAAATTGGGCTACCCATATCTAAGATTTAGTCTGCTCAAAATAAATCTGTTCTTTAACCAGTGTTGTACATGGGTGAACGGAAGATGATGTGATAGATAGTTTTTCTATGACTATGTAAATTCATAGCGTTGTGCTATGTTATCTTGACTTTATGCTATTGATGGTAGCTAAAGCTATTGATTGTAAGAACTTTTTGCTCATGATCTGTTATCAATGAATTATGAAAAATTCATACTAAAAAAAAAGTATATAGCATTTCTCATTAATTGGAATAAACTCCGATAGTGATCCATTCCAAATTCAATAATAATTTTAAAAATTACTTCACATTCATGAGAATAAAAAGATGATAGAAGTCTTAGATATAACATTATCTTTTTCTTAATCTTTTATTTGTATGATATGTTTAATTGGCTTATTCTTTCATTCATCACACACTTTTATACAACTTAACTGATTTGACAATTGCTCATAAATTTTAAGATTTTTTTTTCCCTTTTTTAATAAATATCGATCGAATGGTTACCATATATATATATATATATATATATATATATATATATATATATTATGACCATGACTATGCCAGGTTGAACCGAACGGAAAGAAAGGTTGCTAAAGACCCAATTGTCCTTGTCTACGGTTCAATCAACTTTGAGAATGAGACTAATTCCTTGTTTGGAATGTAACATACAGATAATCATATATATATGGTTGAGCTGTTGCATCCTGGTAACGACGCATTAATAACCGCATTATATGATTAATAATAATAATAATAATAATAACACATTATATATATTGATAAAGATAATATATATGAGATATCCAAGGTGACGCAAAATATCTCAAAAGATTGAGATTTCTGTACTTCAGTTAATTCACATATCAGTGAAATCTATCTCTCACCCAAAATGTTTATATGCATATTATATGTCATATTATTTTATTTTTATGATAAGAAACTCTCTTCAAAACATGACCATTTTATATACTATTTTTTGAAAGGTAAACCTTAAACCTATGCAAGTAGGAATGAAATGCTAATTTCTCGTCTGGAGAAGGTCGAATGAGAGATCAAACTTATTTTTAATAAGGGTGAAGCTTAATTTTTTAGCTTAAGAGTATATATATATATAACTTAATAAAAAAAATTGAAAACCAAGAAGTTGAAGGCCATGCCCTTGGTTTACACATATGTCCGTCCCTGGTTTTGAATATACTTTATTATTGTGATTAGTGAGAAAGTTATATATAATTATATGCTATATTATTCCGCAAAGATTGACTTGATCAAAGTTTGAAGTGAAATTTATTAATTTCAAAAACAATTACCCTTGTTTTTACTCTCTCTTTCTCTCATATAATACAGGGAGGTGTGCAACTTGTGAGGAATATTTTTACATGGAATCTGAGAATTATTACGCTGATTCAACCCCCAAAAACTGCTTGAGGCCTAATAAAGTACAATGCAAGAAATTAATTAAAAGGAACCATCCAAGAATCCGTATGGACCTAGCTAAAACCAAGAAATTAAGTAGGGTTTTTTTTTTTTTTTTACCCCTTTGTTTTCATCTCGAGGTGTTTCTGTAGCCCGATTGAACGTACTATTTCTTTGTTTATTCATGGCATGTGACATACTACAACTATTTTTACAAGAGGTAGCCCATAGACCCCATACGCGTTTTCATTCTCTCTCTTCTCTTTCTCCTCTCTCTCTCTCTCTCTGTGTAATGTTTTACTCTTCAATATATTTAGTCATGCATACACACACCTCTATATGGCTAATTTTCATATTCAAGATGAGAAAAATGAGGGTGAAAAAGAGAGGAAAAATGCCTGAGATACTACAATTATTTTTTCAATGTTCTTACAAACACATTTGGGACTTGAGAGTACATTTCTTTTATAGAAATAAATGTCGCATTAACTGTCACATGATCGTTCACATTTTAGTAGTTGACGTAGTAAATACCATAAAGACTACCACATCAATTTATAAGAGACTTATAGCAAAAAGTATAGCATCACTAACCACACTCAAAAGAGTTAACAAAATATTCTTATGCACAACAAAGAAATTATTTGAGTATTTATATGAAGGAGAAGGTGGATTTGAGTACNCTTTAATGTTTTACTCTTCAATATATTTAGTCATTTTTAAAATACGTAAGAAGCATTCTTAAGTTTGGAAGAATTTTTTTTTTTTGTTTTATTTAAAAAAAAAATGTTTTGATATGACATAAAAAATGAAAGTAGTTTGTTTTGGGAAATATTTCTTTTTATTCAACCTGCTCCTTATAATTTCTTTATTGGGGTTGATGAAGCCCACTGGATCTTTGCTTTGGTGATCAGTCTTGGTGTTGGTTACTCTTTTAGTCTCAGTCTCGGTCTTAATCTTCTTCTCAGTCTCGGTTTCATCTCAGTCCCAGTTTATATCATGATATCGGCTTCGTCTCGGTCACGATCTTCACGGTCACGGTCTCGGTTTATATCATGGTCTTAGTCCTCAGCCAACTTATAGAAACATAACCTAGAAGAATTATCATCAAGGTTATATAAACCCCGATGAGTTGTATTCAAAGGAGAAGTACTTAGAAGATAATTGTTTATTCCTGGAATTTGGGGATAACGCTTTATCCTTTTATCAGATCAAGAGAAGTCATATTCGGAAACTTCATATCAAGATAAATCCTATTCAAACTCTGTTGATGAATTAGACTCAAAGTCTGCTAGAAGAGTAAGACGAGAACTAAAGTCTAAAAGCTTATAAATAGTAAACCTTGCTGCATAACAAAGGTATGCAAATATATCACAAGAATTTCAGTTTCTAAGAAAACTGACTTAAGTATCGGAGTGGAACCAGCTGATATTCCCAACAAGCTCCTTTGACTAATTTCTTGTTTTGCAGTTTGAACGTTTTATGTTTTAAGTTATTTGTTAATTTTTCGTTTTTTGTTTTTTTTTAAAAATGAATGAATGAAAAAGCGTTAACTAACAATATCCCTTGAAAGTTCGGCAAAATTGTACGGCCAAAAAACAAAGAAAAAAGGAAAAAAAAATTGCAATGATCTTAATTGGACGTGCTATATATAATTTAAGAGAAAATTACTAGAAAAACCTAACCTGCAATGATCTTAATGCGCTAAACTATTTAACCAGAGGAAAATTACTAGAAAACCCTAACATGCATACACACACCTCTATATGGCTAATTTTCATATTCAAGATGAGAAAAATGAGGGTGAAAAAGAGAGGGAAAATGCATGAGATACTACAATTATTTTTTCAACGTTCTTACAAACTCATATGGGACTTGAGAGTACATTTTTTTTATAGAAATAAGTGTCGCATTAACTGTCACATAATCGTTCACATTTTAGTAGCTGACATAGTAAATGTTACAAAGATTGCCACATCAATTTACAAGAGACTTATAGCAAAAACTATAGCATCACTAACCACACTCAAAAGAGTTGACAAAATATTCTTATGCACAACAAAGAAATTATTTTGAGTATTTATATGAAGGAGAAGGTGGATTTGATATGTTTATGGATAGTGTTATTTGTAGATTTTATTTGCACATATCATATCATGTGCATCTCTTGTATTTGTAGCGCTAATATCATGTTCAAATGTGTACGCGAAAGATGTGTATAAAAAATGTATACAAAAGATGTGCAAATAACCTTTTTTTTTTTTGTTAATAATAAACATTTTTGTGCTCTAGATGTTGTGTTCTTGTTCTTCCTAAAAAGGATTAATCAACATTGCTCATCGTATATGCACGCTAACCCTGTCCCAATTAGCCCAATGGCCCCCAACAAACCACTCGTAGTCTTAAGCTCGGCCCAACCACAAAGCCCATCAGAAACTTGTCACGCTCGGTGCACGTTAGTATTCGCCACAAGCCTACAAAAACCCCGAAACGATTCGCGGTGGTTTTTGACGCTCTCTCAATTCCAAATTTCAGGTTCATTTCTGCCTAATTTTTCTTCACTCCTTTTTTTCTTAATTTTGATTGGGTTTTTTCTATGTGTTAGCTATGTTTGGTTGCTGAGAAAGAAAATCCGGTAATGGTAAAAGAAAATTGAAACTTTCGGTGTTAGAGTTGATCGATTGATGATTGTTTTTATAAATTGTAAAAGTAATGGATAGAGAACTTAAAGACCCAATTTTTTTTTTTTGATTATTTGCTTTTCAAAAATTTCTCCTCGTTTTCTCGGCTACCAAACATGTTATAAGTTTAGTTCCTTCTCGGTTCTGTTGATCGACACGGTCAAATTTGAGTTCTGGATTTGGGTTTTAATAGTTTTTGTGCTGTTTGGTTGAACCCAGATCCTAGCCCTTTGTTTGGTATCTGAAATTTTTTTTGAGAACTACTGCTTTGGATGGTAAGAGAAAAATGGAACGTTTAAATTGGAAAATAGAATAATCAGAGTTGTGAGATTCAGATTTTTATTTACTTTTTCCCGAGTAACCGAAAAATGCACATCTTTGTGTTTTTAGTAAACATTGTAGTTCTTGGTGTGGCTAAAGTGCGATTTCGTCACGGTGATTGAAGAGGTTTAGTAAAATGTTGAGGTTGTATTGTTTAGACATTGTAAATGGAAGGTGGTTATGATGCCTATGGATTTGGTATGTTGTCTTATGAATATCAAAAAGTAATAACGATTTCATTTGATTTCATTTTAGATAGTTGGAAAAACTACTTTTACTTCTAAGGGTTTGATTTGGTCCATTTTCTAATGGTATTGAGTGATTGTGATGCTATGTAGTCGTAAGAAATACAAAATGCACGGAATTCCAATCTTTATTATATAATTCAGCAGAATGTCTTTTAAGTTTTGATACTGTGTAATGCTCAGCAGCCTGTACATTTTGTATCTTAGACTGTTATCAGGACTCAAAACACAGTTGGGAATTTGTCTTATGTGGTAACTTTTTTAATTTGGAGGAACCAGTGCAGCATATTTCTACAAGATTAGGATTATACTATATGTAGCCAGCATTTTTTTATAATGCTTTTTCAATCGGCCTAAAAAAAATGGGTTTGGCTTTGTTGGTTGTTTTTGCATCTCCACCAAGTTATCATTAATGTTTTATTTACTTGTGTTGTGCATAGTTTCTATTCCCCTTTTCCCCCAAACCCATTCTGATAAACTAATAAGTTTTTCAAAAACTGCAAGGGAGCACAACCCATCTCTTAACCTTGAGTTATCTTTCTCATTTTCTCTCAGAAATAGTGTAATGGGGAAGGTCCTTCTCTTTTCTTGTTTGTTAGAGGTTTAGGCCAGTATAATTTTATTTAGAACAATTTGAAAGTATATGGTAACAACTTTGCACAAGTATTATCAGAACTAGAAGTGTTTTATTCAGTAAAAGACAATTTACCGTTAAAAATCCAATGCTCAATCAAGTCTCTTGATGTATAAATTAGTTCTTCCAATATAACTTTACTTTGTTTTGGTTCCTACAGGTTTTTTATAATCCATAGTTCAATATTTTGAATGTGAATTTAATACAACAGCCATCACACTGTTTATTCTGTTATGGTACATACTCTTGCTTGTAGGAAGTTGGCAAGACTGTATAGTCTCTCAATCAAACCATTATTTCTTTTTGATCTCTTACATCCCATGCATAATTGCTGTATGCTGTTTGATAATCCTTTGTTCAATTTTTGTTCTGATGTGGCTTTGTGACTATGGAAGTTATGTTAACAATATTCTGCAGTCCAGGTAGTAAATAGCCTACACTTTGTAATGATTTCTTTGTTTTCTATGACGTCAGGTTGAATTTCGAATACCATCTGGTTTTCTAAGACTAATCCAATATAATCTCTCGGATTGCAGGACTAGGAAGAGTAATCAGAAAGTTCTTTGAGGTTTTGCTTGCGAATGGCTGGCCTTTCAGGATATAGGAGCCTTGCACCTAAGACAAAGAATCTTGTAGTTGCCGGAGGCTTGACAGGATTTGTCTTTGGTGTGTACTTCTACACCATGAGAGCTGTTGGAGGTACAGATGAACTGCAGATGGCTATAGACAAGTTTGAAGAGCAGAAAAGCGAGAAAGAGGCTGAGCCAAGTATGCCATCAAAGGTTTAATCTTGTAATCAGTTTTGTAATAATGTAATCAGGAACAGAGTGTTAATTTTGTTAAAGATTTTATCAGGAACGGAGTTTAGTTTTTCTTCAATTTGATTATTGGAGAGGTAAATGTTAATTTTGTGAAAGAGATCTTCTCAATACTTTGTTTTGTTCTTCAATCTGATGGTTCAGGCAATTTCATGATTTTTTTTTTCTTATACATTTTGGTGCATCTGATCGGTATGCAAAAATGGAAACTAGATATACAAATACACAAGTTCTGACGGTTTTTCCACCAGCTGTGTTTGTATAGAAAGGAATGGGAAAAGGTAGATACTTTTTGACATATGAAATTTTGGAGTATAATGTATTTTGTTTGATAAATGCTATACACTTACTCATACACCTATACATCGCTTTTAAAATCACTATTAAATTTGAAATGAATTATTATTAAATTTTAATCTAATAATGATTATTTTAAAAATCACGTCAAAAAATGTAGAAATGAGTGTATTATTACTCACTTTGTTTAGAGCATTTTTTTTTTCCCTATAGGAAAGAGGGAAGGGGTTAAGGCAGGTCTATCCTGCTGGAGGATGGGGGAGGATGAGATTAAAAGTAAAAAAGCAATGTCCTTTATTAAAATGGAAGTCAGTTTTGTATCTATCAATTTCTTCAAATGAAAGTTGCGAAGGTTGTATAGGCCAATAGACCTCACAGGGCCAGCCATACATCTTCTCGTAAGCTTCAATCATTCAGATGTCAGAAAACATGCACAATATCAGAAGAATTTCAAGCCATCTATGTTAAATCTGTAGTGAGATAAATTCACAACTATTCACTCTTACATCTAAATTATGATTCGGCATGTCTCCAAAAAATGACACTTGGCAGTGATACTTGAAACTTCCTGAGCAAAATGCATTACAAAACATCAATTGGAAGCTAGAATTGCAATCAATTGAGAAACAAGTGACTGATCTTCAGGCCTAAAAAGGATTGCAAAATGGGGTTCAATGTCCTCCACCAATTCTTATCAGTTACCAAGGATTTAAACATGATAAAAAAAAAAAATAAGTTTACTCTTTTTACTTAATCACCGATGAAAAAGGAGCCCTTCAACTTTCCAGCAAGATGTGGCAGCATCTTGATACTGTCCTGGGTTGACTGGTCAACACAGGACTCCAAATCATTCAGGGCACCAGGTTTCTTTTGGAGCTTAGCTGACTCATACTTATCTTGGCAGACCATCAGCGATCTATTCATCCTTTCCTGCATCCAAATACAAAATTTTGACAATCTATATTAGCAGTGAGTAATTGCTTCGGCACTGCCAAAGGAAATGTATACATGTATATATGGTGAGGGTCTGCAATTAGATGGACACACGCACACAAACACATACGTATGTATATGGTGTGACATCACATTCTTTCGCCACCACATCTTGATGCAATTGGTGGATCAAAAAGTGCAGGAATCTCATGAAGAATTACCTAGTGGACTCTGCTAGTTACACGTGTTGTACTCTTGAATTTTTAAAACGACAAAGCCTACAAACATGTAGGACATGTTTGGTACGAGGAATAGCTATTTCAAGGAATATTTATTAAGAATAGAAGAAGTTGAATAAATTTGTCTTAAAATAGTCATCTCGATAGTTATGAGGGAATGTCTACTCCTTCAATCGAGAGAATAACTATTCCTCTTAAATTTAAGAGGAATAGTTATTCTCTCGATTGAAAGAATAATCATTCTCTCATCATTCCCTCATGGCCATGAGAATGATTATTATAAAGCTAATTCATTGTTAATAAAGGCTATTTCTTGGAATAGTCATTCCGCGTACCAAATATAATCTTAGAAAATATGTAGTATATTTCCGAGGAAATGCATAAAAGCTTAATTATTCTTGGTCTCACATTTACTTGCCAAATATCTTTACGTGACTTTAGATAAACACATGAATTTTATCTGACAAGCAAAGCTAGCAAGATCAACTGTAACAAGCAAAACAATCAAACATTCTTTCCATGCTCACAGTCTTCATGAACAACAACTGAATCAACTTCAAGTTTAAAATCATCATCTCTGCAAGCTAGTTGATAGAATTTACCATGTTGAAACACCCAACCAAGTCCACTCTTCCAAATTTTTATACAATCACTCATCATCAGGAATTTACAATGCAGGACGTTGCATCTATCCATGTCACTTGATGCTGTTACTAGTTAAATAATCTGTCTACTTGAGTATAAGGATAAGTATTTGGTAACCATATCAAGGCTAATCACAATTACTTCTTTTTACTGATCATTCACGAATGAAAAAGGTGTTATCTTCAAAACAAATAAAATTAGAAATTCAATTAAAGGTTAAACCAGACAAGATCTTAATTACTGATCCTTGGCCATTGGGAATAGGGTCATCCCAAGAGGTAATCTTCTGTGAGCAAAAAGGTTTAGTCAATGAGCCATCTCTCACATTTGGTCAGAATTTAATTTGGAAAACGGTACATCAAATAAAAGCTTTTTTGCAGCCCAGTAGTAGAGATTCAATTCAGACGAAAAGAAAGAAGGAAACAAACGCATTTATAATAACTTGGGAATCCCAATGTAAAGATTAGATAACCATATGTATTTCCATGCAGGATGTAGCAATACAAAGAAGAAAGGAGGTAGGGAGATTCAAATACGGGGCAATATTTTCAATCAATTGGACTTAAAACAAATAAAATGTAGATCTAGAAACTAAGTTGTAACATAATGGTTTTACCAATAACAAAACCCATGGATTCAATGGATCTTTCCTGTCATCTTATATTACCCATATGCCAAACATCTTTTTTTTTATATAAGTAATAAACTAATCTCTTTAAAAAACGTATGGCGCCCTTAAATACACAGGAAGTATATAAAATGAAACACCTAGGTAGGGAGAGTAAAACAAACAAGGAAGTCACTATAACTAAACAACAAATGAGCCTCATCTGCCACATATCATTAACACGAAAAAGTAGTGGTACACATTAGGACAAGTTACCACATTTTAGAAGGTGCAGGAAGTTACCCTGAATTATTTTAACCAAAAAAAAAATCATATTATTGGCATTCTCCAGATTAAAACAATTAAGAGTCTATGAGCCCCATAACTTGAATTTGAAAAATAAAAAAACATTTTCTGCCTCAAGAAATTAAAGTGAAAAAGATAGGACTGAGTACATATAACGCAAGCTAAAACCATTAAGGGATTACCAAAGTCAAATGTTTAAAAAAAAAAAAAAAAAGAAAGAAAGAAAGAAAGAAAGAAGAAAGAAGAAGAAGAAAGAAGAAAGAGTCAAGAAACTGAGGTGCATTGAAGAGAACAACGAGGCTAATAACAATCAGATTTTACTGTACATATTTCAATTATAATATTATATATTAAGCTCCAATTAAAAGCAATCACATAAAACCTCAAAGCTCAACCCAGTTTGTTTGGACAGAAAATTGTCCCCTCAAAGGTAATCAAGCATCCTTACTAATCAAAAAACAAAATCGTGGAAAGTATCATGCCTTTTTCAGCAACATATCCTATAAACAAGTATCTTTGCATCTAATGTTTGTTTTTATTTTTTCTTGGACATAAATTTTTCACAGGAAATAAATTGCTCTGAAACTAACAGAATCAATGAGAGAACTGAATAAAAATAATAATGACGAAAAAGAAAAGGAAAATAACTTACTTGAAACTTGGCCATCTCGTTCTCAACCATCTGTTGAGATCTAACAACTGGAACGCTGCAATTTTCTACACAATTGCTGATATCATCATGGTTTCTTCTCCTATCAAAGCACTCATACGCACATTTGAAGTATGCTTGCTGCAGGCAATGATCATTGAAAAAATCATTGTAAGAAAAAAAAATGAAAAATAACAATTGATTCAAGACAAATAACGGCTTAAAAATATAATTAATATGCCCATTTTGTAGCCAAGAAAGCATAAGAACGGGAAATTTTGAAAAGTAATCAAACATTGATGATATGGTTTTGTTCATATGAGTTTCTCGGCAATTAGATGCGACAGATACATAACAGGTCTATAGGAATGTTGAAAAAGCTGAGGAGAATAATTGAAATAAAACGTTTAAGAAATTTAAGATTGATCGCCTAACATAAGCCAAACAGTTGCACTAGGTACACTTTGAACTGGGTTCTACTTTCTCTTCCAAGTCCGAAAGACCAAAACTTTAAAGATTTTCAAAAACAGAATCCTAATTAATTCACTTTCCTCACTTTTTCTCATAAGCCAAATGGAGTCCAATACCCAACACTTTTATTTTTCACCAAGTTCTCAGAAATTAAACAGAAGAAACAATGCACAAATACCCATCAGATATAAAATACACCAACATCAGAAAAACAATCTAACAACCCAGAAAATTCTATAAACCAATGCATACATACACACAAACATAGAGAGAGAGAGAGAGAGAGAGAGAGAGAGAGAGAGCAGTAGAACCTGAAGGGTGAAATTGACATGGTCTTGGATAGGAGAAAGGTGTTCTTTAGCGGCTAAATTGACTTGGTGTAGTTTTTGTTGTACTCTCTCTGACACAATTCGCTCTTCAGCTGCTGCTATATGATCCATCTCTCCGTTTTCTCTGAGGTTTTTAGGGCATTTGCTTGCACTTGCAATCTACCTAATTCTTCTACTCCCCTGGGGTTTAGGGTTTTGTTTCCGCCTCTGTAGCAACTGGATTTCACAAGGAACAAACCGCCGACCCAACCCATACCCGACCTCAAGGGCTGGGCTCAGCTTGGCCCCCAAGCTTTTTATTATTATTATTTTGTTTTATTTTGAATATATTTGACATTACATTAGTGTAATGAAATAATAGTTGAGCATTTATAATTTAAAAATGCTTGTTGTTCAACTTTTTTTTCTCTAATTTTACATTTGTGGAAAATACTCTTTTACACTTAAGCAGTTTAACAATTAAAAAGTTTACCTAGTACTTGCCGCATAAAATGCCACATTACTTTGTATAATAATTGTAGTGAAATATGTGTATCTCTAGCATTTTTCATGCAATAATGGCAACCATCAAAAGGCAATGAAATGAGGCCATTAAGCGTATTTTTATTTGGCTCTTTAAAGTATAATTTTTTTTATTTTATAGAATTAATACTCATTTCAAGTAATTTTATTGCATCCATCTAACTTCCTACTTTAAAGAAAAAAAAGTATAAAACATGAAATTAAAAAGCTCTTTTACTCTTTACTATTCTTTAAAATACTAGTTTATCACTCCAACTTTTCATTTTTTCTGATTTTCTTTATTTTCTCTTTTTTTTTTTTACTTTTCTTCTATTTCATTGTTTCACGCTGGGGAAAGCATGATACTTTTTCTTTTATTTTCTTCTATTTCATCCCTATTTTGAAGATTTAAGTAATAATATTAATAATAACTTTGTCATACTTATTGTCTACTTGACACGCAACTTTGGCCCTATATAATACAATTTGACGTTCCTTAAATATTTCTTTTTATAGGATTTTAGTGATGGCAGTGTCAAAAATTTAAAAATTAATTTGATAAAAAATGAACAAGAAAAAAGATAAATTTTTAAAAATATGACAACTAAGAAAATACAAATTTTCAAAGATATGAATGTTAGAGAAAGAATAAAAAAATTCTTAAAATATTATATGTAAATGAAAAAATAAAAGTATATCTCTAGTTTAGAGAATCAAATATAAGTGCTTAAAAAAAATTGATAGTTAAAATAAAAATAAAAAATTAATTTTATCATCAAAATACAAAATAAATATAAAAAATTAGATGAAAATGCTCCATTGAAGGCCAAAAAATTAGGACCCAATACAACCGTGACTCTAAAAGGTCACAATCAGAAAAGAAATGTAATGAACTCATATTAACTTCTCTTGCTCATAGGCATCACTCCCCATGGTCACAACTAGAGATTTGCATAGTGTTTGCATTTCCTTTTTAACATTTTTCATTTGATCACTTATTAGAGATAATATCTCTTTTTTCGATTTTTCGTCCATGCCCTCCATGAATGGTTTTAAATATGTCTAGCTCTAATACTAATAATTATGAATTTGGATTCTCTTCCGGTCACTTGAGTTGGAAAGTATTTAATCTTTATAAAAATAGAGATATTTTTGTCTATAAAAATATGAAATGACAAAAATACCTCAATTTTTACAATGATTAAATACTTTTTCAGTTTAACTAGAGAGGATTCCAGTCCAGTAATTATTACCTACACCAATGTTAATTGGTCGCTTCGATGGAATCAAGGGCTCTACTTTGAGGGATTTCTTTTGGCTCAGTGTGGCAAACCCTTTCTCTATCTTCTTCTTAGTTCTTTAAAAAAACTAACTTCATTTTTTATATCACATAAATAACTTTTTATTATTATTCAAACAAAAAACCTACTACAAAATAAAAAATTTTACACTTTTCTTTACAAAAAATTCACAATTTTTTTTTTATTTTATTTCACATCAGTCATTTTTTTTTAATATTAAAAAATATATATCACACAAAAAGGTTTATCAAACATTTACCATTTTACATTTAAGAATGTTTCAGTGCCAAGTAAAAGAGGGACCGAGATCCTCAAAGGAGCTAGTCCTCGTTAAAACAAGAGAAAAATTGTTTTGCCCTTATTGTACTAAATCGGAGAGAATCCTAATGTGTAATAGCATTTTCATCTGGTTCTTTAAAGTATGAATTTTTCTATTTTAGAGAGTCAAAATTTATTTTAGAGCATTTTGTTGTTTCCATCCAGCTCCCTACTTTGAAGAAAAAAGTGGGAAGCATTAAATGACGCACTCACTTCCTATTTCTCTTTAAACTAATAAAATATTAATTTACCTTTTCAACTTTTCGTTTTTTTCAATTTTCTTTCTCTTCTATTTTTTTTTTAAATATTATTTAAATAAAAAAATGAAAGTATATTTATAGTTTAAGAAGCATGTAGGTGATTAGAAAAAATAGATTGTTAAAGTAGAAAAAAGTGACTGTATCCTTAAAATATAGAATAAATGCAATGAGTAGAATGAAAATACCCTAAAAGGTGCCCCTGTGCCCCCATGCCCCCTCTTTATTGATTAGCTTTTACTTATTTCTATATATATAATAATGGCCAACCTTCAAAAGGCTGAGAAATAGGATACAATATTTATATTACCATTGCAACAAAAAGAAAGGATTCAATATAACGACCAGGCTTAGGTGCTGTAGTTAATACAAGGACTTAGATTTAATTTTAAGTGTTTAAAATCAAATTTAAGCTCATATATTAACTACAGCACCTGAGTCATATCGTCAATATAAGATCATTGGTTTATCTAAATTTTTATTTAAAATGGTTAGTTAAAAGCTACTTAAAAAAAAAAAAAAATTACCAGTCATTTTTAAAAAACATCATACTTTCGCTTATCTGAATTTTTATCTTCTATTAAAATAATATTTTTAATAATTTTCTATTTATTTGTTTATAAAAAGGGTTTTTTCTCTATTCTATTAAAAAATAATTTTATATTCATTTATTTATAAAAAAAAAAGGGAAGAGATAGAGGAAAATGAAATGAATAAAAAAAGATAGAGGGAAGGAGAGAGCCACTTCGTGTACCCATATGTGTTGGGTAAAGTGTCATCTCCATGTAAATCGAATAAAAATTGTTGGTAGGCGTGGCTCAAAAGAGAAGATTTAAACCTTAAATTTAACGGAAATGCCACCAAAATTAAGACCTTTACCAGTATAGAGTTGATAATTCGGATTGACATGTTAGATTCAGGTCAAACCCGAACACGACTTATTTGACTCATTTTAACATGTATTTATTATACAAAAAATATATATAATTTTATAAACGGGTCAAACGAATTAACCAGTTTAATCCCATTTATTAAACAGATTAAACAGGCCAACACATTTATATCAAATCCTAATTCTCTAATTTTATGTTAGTTCATATAAAAAATTTTCAACCATACTTATAACTTCCCTACAGTTGAGTAAATATTGTAGATAAAATACAAAATACATTTAATTTAGCTTGGTAGAAAAAGTTTGAGTTGAATAAAAAAATGTTTGACTTTGAAAAAAAGGGTTACGCAAAAAAGCCTGTAATCAACTGGTAAGTGAACCTCTTTCCTAAAAGTGACTAAAAGTCCAAGTAAAGGGCGGCGCCAAGTGAGTCGAACTAAGAAACCTCAAAGCAACTTCCCTCGATGTATCTCATGCCCATAAATAGTCGCACTCGCAGCAAAATCCCAATTGGAACACAGACAAGAAAACTCACACAATGGCCACAGATTCGGCGGCGACGCCCTTTTGCAAAGACGTCCCCAAACTCCTCACCTCTTTCGTCGACACCTTCGTCGACTTCTCCGTCAGCGGCGGTCTCTTTCTGCCCCCAAACCCTAACCCTCTGAATTACGAAACTGCCCCTGGCGATTCTCTACCTTCTCCGCCGCCATTGCGGACCCACTACCCGGCCCCGGAGGGCCGCCTGATCGCCGTCGGCGATCTCCACGGCGACCTTGAGAAGTCCAAGGAGGCGCTCAGGCTCGCCGATCTGATCGACGGCTCGGGCGAATGGATCGGCGGGTCGGCCACCGTGGTCCAGGTTGGCGACGTGCTCGACCGCGGCGGCGACGAGATCAAGATCCTGTACTTCCTAGAGAGACTGAAGCGGCAAGCGGCGAGGACCGGCGGGACCGTGATCACCATGAACGGCAACCACGAGATCATGAACGTGGAGGGCGATTTCCGGTATGTGACGAAGGAGGGTTTGGAGGAGTTTCGGGTTTGGGCGGAGTGGTACCGTGTGGGGCAATCAATGACAGGTCTTTGCGAGGGTTTGGAAAAGCCCAAGGACCCATTGGCTTTTCGCGGCCTCAAAGATAACGATGAGCCTTTCAGAGCGAGATTCGCCGCGTTACGGCCCAATGGGCCAATATCGAGGCGGTTCTTGTCCCAGAACGCGACGGTCTTGGTTATCGGCGATTCGGTTTTCGTTCACGGCGGGCTTTTGGCAAAACATGTTAAGTATGGGTTGGAGAAGATTAATGAGGAGGTGAGGGATTGGATCAATGGGTTGGGGGATATTTACGCGCCGAGGTCTTGTAAGGGCAGGAATGCGGTGGTGTGGTTGAGGAAGTTTTCGGAAGCGTTGGCGAAGAATTGCGATTGTTCAGCTCTCGAACACGTGCTCGCCACGATTCCGGGGGCTAAGAGAATGATAATGGGGCATACGATTCAGGAGGTTGGGATCAATGGTGTTTGTGATAACCGGGCTATACGGATTGATGTTGGTATGTCGAAGGGGTGTAGTAATGGGCTGCCGGAGGTTTTGGAGATTGGTAGGAATTCCGAGTTGCGGATTTTGACGTCTAATCCATTGTATGAGAAGAAGTATAAAGCTTCTTTGTATAGTGAGAGGAAGGAAGGCCTCGGGTTGTTGATCCCTGAACGTGGACCGACACAAGTGGAAGTGAAGGCCTAAGAGTTTGAGTCTCTAACCCTTATAATTGATACTTGCGTGAAGCTATTTTAACATATCTCATTGGAACTTCATTTGGTGGTCTATAGAACTGTAAATCTTTGCTTGTAATCACTTCTTGTTGTAGGAAATTAGACCAAGAAAAACATCCCTTTAGGATTCTGAGAATTTGAAAATACGAATTTAACTTTCTATTCAAAGATTGCTCTAGCATTGTGATTATTTGAAGGCAATTTGAATTCCTGTTATTAAGCTGCTTATAGTAATAAATTGTATTAGCTGCAGGAATTCAATTTTGCCATTCTAAGTTATGAATATATTAATACATTTACTCATAAATTATAAACAACTTGGCAATCTGTTATGACCTTATTGGCCTGTCAATGGGTCTTTGCTGCTTATATCAACAAGTCAGATCTTTTGCATTGTGATTATTTTACAATTTTTATTTTCAACAGATTAACTTAGCTACACTAACTTGGTCCTGGCATTCTGCATAATACAGTCTATCAGTTAATCATAAATTGCTAGGCCATGTCTCATGACCTTTATCCATATATGATTCCGTTGTTGAAATCATCACATTGGTGGGTTCAGATACTGCCTTTGAGGTTGTATGACTTCAATATTGATATACGGTAGAGTGGGGAACCAAAATTCAACAACAAGGATTCAAGCTTAGAAGACAACGATCAAATGGAAGTAGACTGCATTTAAAAAGAGTAAGGAGGATTCTAGGTTTAAGAACTCAGTTTTATCTAATTGTTGAAAAGGAAGAGGAAGGAGAAGTTGGTTGTGTAGGTCATAACAATATCGATTATCAAAAGCATTTGAATACTAGTAGCTCTATGGAGAAAACATTTGGCGTGAATTCTTCAGCTTTGATAGGTAGTGACATTATTAGCAAGGTTGATTTTTGTGGGAATCAGTGAATGGCAAAAAGAAATGCTCAAAAGAGGAAGTCTATAAGCTAACCAGACTTTGATTTGGGTGATATAGTTTGGGTAACATGTGGGAGGAGATACCCATATTGCAAGCTCCATAAATGGTCCTGAGTTGTTGTGTTCCTGGTGTTATATGTATGAATCTTGATATTTTTGCATATTGGAAGAACAGAACGCGAAGGGTAAATTCTCCTCTCTTCCTCTCTGCCTGTGATACTTCTGTCTATTTTGGGTACCAAGTGAATTGTGATGGGCAGAGCTTCCCCTTCATGGAATTCATGGACACGGGTGTAGCCAACTGGTCGTGATTGATGTTTGGATTAGTTGTTATTGAACGATGAGGTACTTGCTAGAATCTTGCTTTGTTCAGATATCACTGGAGGAGGCATTGTTGGGTAGACACAAACATTGGCTGGACAAATAGCTAATCAAGAAGCAAATCCGAGTGGAATCGAATAGGCCACTGTTTGCTTTACTACTTTATCAGTTCAATGCTCACAGAATCTGGTCTATACCACCTATTGGCCTGTCAGTGGGTCTTATAACAACAAAGCAGATCTCGTGCATTGTTATTATTTTTCAATTTAAACATGTTTTTCTTTAGTTTCTATATAAAAAAAGTAGGTTAGCTACACGAATTTGGTCTTGGTATTCTACACTATCAATGTTCATAAATTCTACACGTCTGTGTAGTGAATATGGAGTTACAAATAATCCAGCAAAATCAAATTATAAGAAGAAGAATCAATCATTTCCATTGCTTGAGAGGTAATATCTATCCTTAAAATATTAATCTGAGAATCTCTCAGTTTCTTGTCTTGATAAGTCATGACCGAAAACCCCTAAAACATAGGTTTTACAAAAACAAAGAAAAATATATAATTTGGGATAGAGTTTTCTTCTAAAATGGATTGGAAAAAATTCATTCAACTCAATTTTTAAAAATGACATAAACTTATAGGAATTTTCCTTCAAATTGGATTGTAATAGGAGTTTGTTTTTCTAATTCCCATGGTTATGAACTTGTTGTAGTTTATGTGATGTGAAGTTCACCAATTTTGGCAGCCTTCCAAAATGTGTATGACATGATGTAATAAAAACAATAAATGCTTTCCACTTGAATCTTGATCACAGCAAAATGATTGCAATGCAAATAACATTTCGCTCATGTATGTATAAATATCTTCTAGTTTTAGAGCAATGTATGGCGAAAGTTTTACAATGCAATATTTTTTTATTAAAAACTTGATTTATTGGATATCTTGAATGAGATCATCAACCTAGTAATCCCTTAGACCCTTTCGCAAATCAAATGATGTCTTATCTATTACTAATTAAGCATATATGTTTCTTCCTATATACGTAATAAAGGGTAAAGTGAAGAGTTTTAGTATCGGAAGGTTGCATTCACTAGTTTGTAGAAATTTTTGTCCTTCCCTTTTGAGCACAAATTTTTGTAGGCAATTTCATACAAATTAGCTTCTAAAAGTGATATGTTCTTTTTTGGCATGTGATAATCACATATTTTTTAATAGCATGTACTTTTTATATGCTTTTTTAATAGCTTAAATGACACATATCGCTTTTAAAGACTGGTTTATAAGAGTGTGGAAAGTTCTATCATTCTAATTTCTCTTGTTGAACACCACTTCTCCCTTCTTTCAAAAAGCCCTTTGCTCCGGTACTTAGATAGGGAAGATCTCTCTTCTCGTCCATCATCTTTCTCACATCTGAATGAATCTCTCTCCTTCATACCTCCTTTGTTTCTTCTCCTTTTTTTTTTTTTTTGTTTTTTTTGCTCTTTGATTCGGTACTAGGTGTCATATTTACCTCTCATAAGTCTCATTGTCTCACTACGCACCCCTCCACCACCGTCGCTGACCCCTCACTCCCCTCTTATGTGTGTGCCCCACGCATCACCTAGCAGTTATGAATTATATGCGTCGTCACTCCTTTTGGTTTCTAGCGAAAAATCTGTGCCTCCCTTATTCCTTTGAATATCTATAACAGGTGTCCCCTTTTTGTTTATGGGGATTTTTAGATCTAGATCCAATGCCCACTATGCGTCCACCGCCAAGAACATCCAAATGCAATAAAAATCGTAGTTTTGTTCTTTTTCGATGGCTCTGGTCTAGCCATCTACAATGTTATCTTCTCTATTGTGACTTTCAAGTCTTCTTTATGTTATACTGTTATAGTGAGTGTCTCTTATGGCCGTTCAATCATTATTTTTTCTAAAAAAAAAACTGTTAGTTTTGGTAGTCTTTTAATATAGGGTTGGGTTACTCATATATCCATTCCTAGTTTTTTTTTTTGGTTGAGACAAATAGGGAAAGGGGGAAAAGGTTCAAGGTGGGTTTTTTTTTTTTTTTGCTTTATTTTGTGTACTGTAATGTTTATGCTGGATCATTGACAGAGATGCTCCACCCCTCTGGTATTTTATTTTTGTAATCTCACTTAAAAAAACAAAAACAAAAACAAAGGAAAAGAAGAAGAAAATTATTAAAAAAAACAAAGGAAAAGAAGAAGAAAATTATTATAGAGTAAAATACAAATTTGAACGGAGCTGAATTTTCGGCCCAATCAAATCCCAAGCCCAGTTTATTAGCACTGAGGTACTGGCCCACTCTCTACCCACGGCGCAACTTAAAATCCACCTCCTTAAAATCGCTGGGCAGGTCCGTCATTTCATATACAAATTAGGGTTAGGGTTTTACAAAGGCCTCTATAAAAAGGCATTCTGAACCTTCAAGTCTTCACAGCCAGCCAAGTTCGCTTCTCGGTCACACCAATTAGGGTTAGGGTTAGGGTTAGGATTTTTTTCTCCTCTTTTTCTTCTTTTCTATGTTGTTCTTTGAATTTTGAGAAATGAAAACGTAAAAAGCCAATTTGCAGAGCAAGAGCGTCAATAACAGATGGCGCAAATTGCATTGAAGGTTGGCGATATAAAGTTCTTAAAGCGATTCTCCGTGCCTATCAAATCCTTCGTTTTGATTATGGCCTCGAACAATTCGCTACATTCAATTCTACATCTCTCTCTCTCTCTCTCAAATTCTGATTTCTTTTTTTCTATATGCTTTTATTTTTTGGTTTGTTTTTTGTTTTTAGTTTGAGCGTCGTTTAGATCTTTTACCTCAGGTCAAACCGCTTGGCACTCTGTTTAAATTTTTTTAAAAAAATAAAAAATCTAAAAGGGNTTTTATTTTTTAACGTGTTATATATGACGGATCTAGTTGACAGATGAATTTAATTATAACTACATTAATTTTTTTTATTTTACTTTTATCAATAATTGTATTTCTTTGATTATTAATGTTGGTGAATGGTGATATTTTTTCGGATTGCTGTTTTACTTAATTCGTTTAGACAATAGGCAAAGCAAACATCCCCAGATCCGCCATTCTCACCTTTATGTACAAGTACAGGTTCAATGAAAGACATAGTATGCTACTGGAAGCCTGCAACGAGTTTCTCTTTGCTGCCCAATTTATAATTTTGCTGACACCCATTAAAATACACACCCAAGAAACAAATTTGTGTATTTTTGTTTTTGGTTTGAAAGTGTTTAGAAGGTGGTTGACAAGTGTTTTCTAGTTTATACTAGAGAAAATCTACAATATGTCGAGCATATTTATAAAAAAATTTAAAAAAAATTGGAAAACGTACTCACTCTAGAAGTATTTATAAAAAATGTAATGTCTTTTATATCATCATAAAATTTAATTAGAAAAACAAATTTATCATTGATTTAAAGAAATTAAAATAAACGAAAAAAAAGTGAAGGAGTTGAAGCTGTGGGCTTGGTAAGACAATCAGCCCAGTCCAAACCAATCCATGGCCAGTCCAGTAGGTCACTCTGCCACGTCGTGGTTCATCAGATAATTTTTACTTTGAAAAGAAAAATTAGAATGGTGATGTTTTGGACATTTTTGCATGTTTTGTTAGAATTTAACAGAAAACTTTGGAGTGTGAAAGACCCACCCACCTTGACCTCTTTTCTGGTTCTCAGGTGTTATCACAAAAAAAAAAAAAAAAACAGAAAACTTTGAACGATAAATACAATAAAGGAGTTGAAATATGAAATATTTAGATTACATTTTTTTATAATTCAATATTAAAATTACAAAAACATTATCATGTCCGAGGTCAAGTAAAGTTTTTTCAATAAATTTATTTATTAATGATTTTGAGAATAGTAATATATTACAAATTTGTATGCTTTTTGTTTGTGTTAGAAAAGTAACTTTTAAAGTTTTTTTTTTTTTTTTTTTTTTTTTTCAAGTTTTGGTTGGCAATAGTGTTTAGTAGGTGGTGGAGATTTTTGAGTTTATATTTTGGAAAAATGTATAATATGTAAAGCATATTTATTAATAAAAAAAGGTTTAAAAAATTATTTATTAATAATTTTCGCTGGCCCAACTCCCATCCCAGTTAGACCTCAAGAGAAAAAAGTGATTTCTTGTCGCCAAAACGGGAAGTGTTTAAGAGACATTTAAGTGGGTGTTTTGAGACGGCTTTTAACAAAGGATACAAAATGATGGCTAAGATATCCATTACCAACGGCAATAATCCATGCATTACTATCTTCAACGGTAGGATTGAGCAGAATTCAGAAAGGACATGTTTAGGCAGAGAAGATTACCAATATTTTTGCAACCGAAAAAGTCATATCCTAAGTCTAGCCTTCATAATTTTCTTCAACTGCAACAGCAAACCGGAGGAAATGGCTATTCATGAACCCAATCCACCAAATTATCTTTGGATGGATTGCCCATTGACCTTAGCCCCATTTCCTTTCGGGGAATACATTTTAATTTTTTATTAATAGTTAAGAAAACTTTACTTATCACATGATCTTTCATTATTTTTGTAATTATATTCTTAAACTTTAAAAAGTATTAATTTAGGGTTATCATCTTTTCGAAGTTTGTAATGTTAATCTTCTAGTCCAAATTTAGTGTCAATTAAGAATGGTAATTGAAATTTTCTCTTAATATTTTAATTTTTTTTTTTTTTCAACTTAATAAGTAAAGTTCAATACATAAAATATTTAATTACAATAAAAGGTTAAACACTTTTTCAGTACTTGTGGTTTACATCAAAGATTAATGGCTACCTTTCAAAAAGCGTCAAAGACAAATGGTTACCTCGATTTGAAAAAGTATCACATGTGGTATTTGTAGTTAACGATACTACTCAATTGATATTTCCGTCTGCATTCCGTTCAAAAAGTTAACGAAGCATCATATCACCACCACTTAAAATGCAATAAATGTAACACGTATCCAATGCACTAAGTTTGAACGCCACATTAGCTAGAAAATTAAAATAATAAAACTTTTTTAAAAAAAAAATTAAAAAAAAACTATGGGGGTGACCGGCTACCCTAGCTTACAAAAGGAGGTAGTCGAAACCACCCTCAAGAGCCAATGGATGTGGCCGGCCACCCTCATTTGGCTCTGGGGTGGTTCCGGCCACCCCCGTTTGGCTTTAAAGTGGTTTCAGTCATCTCAAAAAGTTTTGAGAGACTTTACATTTTGGAGAGACATTACAAAATGAGTGACAATTCATGAAAAGTAAGTAAAGTTATCCATTTTTTTTTTCAACTTAAGAAGTAAAGTCCAATATATAAAATATTTAATTAAAGCAAAATAAATTGATAAATACAAAGTCCAAACTTACCACCTCTACAACGATTCAATGTTAAATCACCACATATTATGGAATAAAACTTGTATACGTGAGGTGATATGAAGTTTGGTGGTTAGGTCAACTTTCAGTTCGCAAGGACGCGCATGGCTTGCAATAATTAATCTAATAAGACTCATAAGATGGTCCGAGAAAATCACCTTAGACATAGGTTTTAACGTCTTAAAAGGACACGTATGGCTTTATTTTGATAATGGCAAAATCTTACCTCATACGCCCAGTTTAGTTCACCAAATACACCGCAATTGGAAATGATGGTCCCCCCAACCCCCAAGAATTAATACAGTATAAATCAGTCCCCTGCAGTACTGCACTGATCAATTCAAAACTACTTGATTTCCACCATGGCCTTCAGAGGGATATTTGGCATGGGTACTCTAGCCGTGGTCCTAGTCAGCTTGCTTTGGGCAAGAGCCGCGGCTCAATCAGGCTGCACCAATGTGCTCATTAGCATGGCTCCATGCCTTAACTATGTCTCTGGGAGCTCTTCAACCCCGTCTTCTTCCTGCTGCTCAAAGCTCGCTAGTGTTGTACAATCACAGCCACAATGCCTTTGCACAGCCCTCAGTGGCGGTGGTGCTGCCGCATTGGGTGTTACAATCAACCAGACGCTTGCTCTTGCCCTCCCAACTGCTTGCAATGTCCAAACTCCGCCCGTCAGCCGGTGCAATGGTAAAGTTCAAACTCACTGTCTTTTTAATTTCGTTAAGAGTAATGTTATCTAGCTATATACTATCATACAATTGAGATAATATGACAGTAAAAATTAATTTTTGCTAGCCTAACAATATTTGTTACTTAACTCCAATTTTGGGGCAGCTGCTAATGGACCTACATCATTCCCTGCCGATTCCCCAGTGGGTTCACCTGAACGTTTACCTGGTGACTCTTCAACTAGCTCATCAACCTCAGGTACTTGTCAATTTGCGATATTCAACAAATCGTTCTAAAAACCAATGATAGGTCACAAAAGTTGTCTCCGTCATTTATCAATTTTAAGTATTTTTTTTTTTTGGTTAATAGATTTAAGCTAGTATCATAGCAGGTCCTTAGTTTAAACATTATATCCGTTATTTATGTTAGAATATTAATTAAATGTTTAAATTAATAATTTTCTATCAACTTAAACTTTTGAAATAAATGACGATTTAATATGGTATCAGAATAAAAGATCATGAGTTTGAACCCGATTCCATAATTCACCCAATTTCAATTAAAATATGAAAAAAAAAATACATTTAACCTCCTGAAAGTTGCCTGCCTATTCAATCTTACCTCAAATATTTAAAAATTGACAATTTATCCTAACAAATTTTTTAAAATTTGTAATATGACCCATCCGTTAGCCATGTCCGTCTTCTTTGACAAAAAATGGCTCACATGCACCGCACATAAGTTTTTGGAGATGAAAAATTCAAAATACCTCCATTTTCCCTAAAATATTTCACGCATCGGGAAAGCATCACTGATCATTAGCTGTTTAAACTGGGTTACTTCCCGTGATCAAAAAAAAATAAAAAATTATGCATTATTGTAAAGGGTAAATATTCCACTGCACTAAAACCGATAACAATAATGTATCATCTTCAAATGTGAACGGATGCAGAAGGATCTAAAACAGTTCCAACGACTGGGGAGGCCACTTCCAATGGGGCAATCATGGACACGCCCCTTCAGCTCATCCTCCCATTGATCTTCATAGCTGCATATAGCTCAACAATTGCAGCAACTTCCGATTTTTCTTTGGGCTTTCTTGGAGCTTGAACCACCATTAATTGGAGGTCTTACTTGTGTGCTGTAAGCCTGTACCTGCTCTAATGTAATCTCTTATATAAAGTTTGCGTGTGTTGCTTAAAACTATGTATTACTCTTCTAATGTTTCTTCTCCAATATATACTTGGCAGTTAAAGTACAGAGCTTTACGCCTTATGTGTAATCTAGTTAAATACAATATATTTCCCAAAGTTTCTATGCGTTACTTGGTCTATGCGTGAGTGGTTTTGGCTTAAGAACACCAAACTTGGTATCCTATGCTCACATAAGTCTTCAACATGTGCTCCAAAAGAATCTCCTGAGCATTTTGTATGGAATTGTCAATTTATAGTGGTATCTCAGTTGGACATTGCGGCGGTGGTGTTCTTCTGTGGTGGCTTTGGTCCAATCATTATCAGTGCTATCTTTTCTGTTGTGGCTATCAAATTCTCTTGTCGTCTCAATAGACTCATCTATTGGACTGCCTAAAAAATCGTCATTTCTGACGGCCCTTTCTTGGCCTGTGTTATGTCAAAAAATTATTGAGTTGTGCCATTTATTTGGCCAATTTTCAGATGTTGCTAGGATTTTTTTTTCTTTTATTGTGATGTTTGTATTGAGGTCTTTGGTGGGGGTACCACACCCACTCCTTTTGTATTCTCTTTTCTTCTATTAATGCTAACTTATATATATATATAAACAAAACAATCTGGCCAAAGATATGAGCGGCTCCTTTCATTTCTTCTCACTTTTTAATGGCAATATGTCATATGTAAAAAAAGAATAATGTTACTTTTCACATCCATTTATTACACATTTTATAACGACATAACATGTTTTAAGTGGCTTTCATTTTATTTATTTTTTTTGAAGCAGATGATATAGGAAGCCTCTTAAAACACATGACGTCAACCAATGTGAAATAGGTGTGAATAATAGCATTAATAGTAAAAAATGCATCCAAATGTCATAATTTAGCCACATCATTCAATTGGGGATAAAAGAAAGTTTAGATCCCCCAATTGATCACCCAAACCTGTTCCTCTTCCACGCCCATAGTCACCACTTGTTAAGGACATATCTGATATCACTCAACAAACATCAACAAAACCTAGAACAAACAAACAAACAAACAAACATCAACAAGAGATAACAAGGAAGCAGTTGGAAATCAATTAGAAAAAAAAAAAAAGGGAAGCAGTTGGAAATAATAATCAACACTCACCCACCTAGAAGATTGAAATGGCTTAAGGATCAATCCAGAAGATAGTTTCTATTCTCAATGATTATCTTGTATACAGTATGTTATAGTCGATCTCCATATTTCAATTTGTGGTTTATCAACTTTACAAATTTGTAACAGAATCATCAATAAATACATTATCATTACGATTTGTTCGTTGCAATCTAGAGCTTAGGTGGTGGTTTAATTGCAACAAGAAGAACAAGAGAGAGGTGTTACAAAGGAAGCTCAAAGTGTCTAGTTTTTCTCTCCAAGGTTTTCTTAAGTAGGCTAAAGAAAAAAATAGCTTGTCGCAAGTTTGTTTGAACAAATTAAGAATGAAACTACAAACAAAGCTCTCAGGTTTTCGTATAAAGCTTTCTACACTAGGTTGTTCGAACGAAGTCTTTAGTAACAGATTTGCAGACTTATGTTGATAGCTTAATTTGACTTAATAAAAATTGAAACTGAACTTTTAGTGAAATATAAAATTGCATTATTTTGATTTAACTTTCCAACATTACCAAGCTTGCCTTTATTTGATGTCGAAATCAAAAGAAATGGTTGTTTCATTCCGATTGGTTTGTACTGGATTGCATTCATAAACTAGAATTCTTCATATCTTGGACCGACTTACCCTTAACTCAAAACCTAAACATTTTACTCAAAAACGATATTTTAACACATGAATTTGCCAACACAAAAATAAACCTAATAGATAATATCACGCAGCCCAGCCAATTATATGATCTTTTTGTTTCTTTCTTTCTTTCTTTCTTTTTTTTTTTTTAAAAAAAAAAACAAAAAACACCAATTAAGCCAAGAATACCTGAGAAGTTTTTCCATCTGCCAATCTTGGCAGATTTGGATATAATAAAACAACTTGAATATGATATGGAAAATATTAGAATATCTATCAAAATCCTTCTTTCATCTTTTTAAATATTACTATCACCATTGGATGGATGAATCCTGCACATAGGACCTACATAAATTCATAGATCCAATAGTAATTGTAAAATTTAAAAAAATAAAAGAAAAATTTGAATAGATATTCTAGCCTTTTTTATCCGATAAAAATGTGTCCAAATATTGATAGGGAGGATGAACAGTAGAATCTCAAACTCAAGAAATAGTTACAACTGTTGATAAGGAGGATTAAGAAAGAATTATGTTACAAAAGAAAGAGATTATGCTTAAAAAACAGCCAATATCTCCATGCGATAATGTTTTTTAAAGTACTTTAAAATTTTAAAATTGTAATTTTACATATGCGAAGTGATGGGTTATCACACCTACGTCTACAATCACCTACGTCTACAAATATCAGCTAAAGTGAATTTTCAAGGGTCGAAAAAGCTGGGATGTCATTATCAGTTTTAGCATGAACTGAAAGCAGTAAGCATCACCTCCTCCCTTACTCCTTCCTATGCTAGGTCATGTATCCCTTTTTATTTTTCTAGAGGAATTTTCTGCTTTCTATCCAAACCAGTCTAGATTCTCATAAAGTTAAAAACAGCCAATAATAGGTAAAGTCAGAAACACGTTATGCTTTCTTCTCACAGGAAGTTTCTAAAACACCTTAAAATATAGTAGAAGTTGGTCACCCACATAACCGACCATCAAAAATTAATTTTCCTTGTATGCTTAGCTCCAAAAAAAGTTCCAGCTCGCCAGGTTTGAACACCTAAAGCTCTAAAGCTGATGCCATGTACCAAGAGAACCCGTTAGGAAGTAGGAGGAGTTGTTCACCCGCATAACCCATTTTTCATTTGTCTTTTTCTTCCTTGATTTCCCTACAAAAGCCATACATGCCTCCCCTCAGTCCACCAAACTAATCATCTTACCAATTCACAGGCACTTCCAGCACATACTTGAGAGCATACTAATCAATCATCTTACCAATTCACAGGCACTTCCGGCACATACTTGAGAGAATCTGATGGCAGCATACGGAAAAATTCTGGTCCTAGTCCTTGTGACCATGCTCTGGGCAGGAGCTGCAGCTCAGTCAAGTTGCTCAAGTGTGATCATCAGCATGTCACCATGCCTAAACTATATCACCGGCAACTCCTCGACCCCGTCTTCAGGATGTTGCACACAGCTTGCCAGCGTCGTCCGCTCACAACCACAGTGTTTGTGTCAGGTTCTTAATGGTGGCGGCTCATCACTGGGGATCAACATCAACCAAACTCAGGCTCTCGCCCTACCCGGTGCTTGTAATGTTCAGACCCCGCCCCTCAGCCGCTGTAACGGTAAGAATGCATATCAAAACCCTCACTCTAATTTTTAGCCTTGAGAATATATGCAAGATCCTCCCTGGCTAACATTTCTGGGAAATATTGTAGTGAATATGAGCTAGAAAATATAAGGTGACATTCATAATCGAAAATAATTTACATCTCTGCTAACTTGTACCTCGTGAATATGATGGCAGCTGCTTCACCACCAGCCGACTCTCCTGCAGGAACACCGGAATCTCCAAATACAATTCCTTCAGGTACAAACTGCTTCACCATTTGTTCAATTCACGATTAGTCAAAAGCTGAATAATACAAACCAGATTTTGGGTTCAACAAAATCAAACCTTACAAGAACAAGTCTCTTTACCTTTTGCTCATCAACGAGACCTCAAAGTTAAATGATTTATTAATACTCCCTTCACTGGTTTAAACTGTTCACGTTGGCGTTCAAATGTGTAGGAAGCGGATCTAAAACTGTGCCAGATGGTACATCAGCAGGAAGTTCCATCAAGTTGCCAATTTCTCATCTCTTCTTCCTTCTTTGTGCGGCAACATTTGCTTCGACCTTCACAACATACTAGCTTCGACCTTCACAGCACTGCATTCCTACCTAGTTTTGATTGATTATCACTGTATTCTACATTTATAATTAGATTGGTCTTCACGTATATTTATTGTTTGTGACCTCTTTAGAGGTTAATATGGTTTTGTATTACTGAGGAGATATGTTGCTCTCTTCCCTTCTCAATAAAGATGGTTTCTGGCTTGTGATTTATACACTGGGAAATTAAGGCAACATCAAGAAATCATGCAATATCACTTTGACATTAAACAATAATCAATGCAGCAATAAGATACTAAAACTGACCAAAACAAAAGGCAAGAATTCCTATTAAGTTCTTTCACCGAGAAAATTTAACAATCTTTCATGTTTTTGTATGCCACTATGCATATCAAGGTAAACTAACATTGATACAAGAGTGTTCAAAAATCTACAGTCCGTAATCTGAACATAGAATTTTTTTTTTTTGATAAGTTCTGAACATTGAATTAGAACCATCAAAATATCAACACAATTAGCAGCTGGTACAAACTTCTGACATTGAGGTTTAACAAAGGAAAATTAGTGCTGATAATGAATGACACTAAACGCTGCAAATGGCCTTATCATCACATAAGTTGTATCGTCACTACACATGTTTCATTATCTAACCATTATCACATATGCACAAACGTCAAAATAAAAGCTATGAACAAGAAGATGCTCTCTTTAAACACAACTAACATACAAATGCCGGAAAAAGTTGCAGGAATGAGACCAACAATGGCCAAGGAACCTGCCCCCTAAATTAGTTAAAATTGCAAACAACTAAAAGCAAAAAAGAAAAAGAAAATGTATTTCTCAATTACGTCAACTAATCAATCATTGGTGGAGAACTTCCATGGGCAACTATGTTGCTTTAACCAAGGTTCAAGAAAGTATGCACACATGTCATCTAAGATGTTTTTTTGTCCAATACCAAGCAAGTCTAAAAGCTTTGTCTATAATCACAGATCAGCATTCCACTGGGATGGTCCAGGAAAGGTTGATTGATGGTCATTCGCCTGTTGTTTCCAAGTCAGTTGAACAATTTTAACAAACCATTATGAAGTGAAATGAGTAGGTCAGTTGAAGTTGATATCATAGCATAACTGCTTGTAAATAAAAAAAATCCATCTTGCAGGGCCAGCATAGAAACATTCAGGCAAGAAGAGGCTTTGTTGTAGGAGTTCGTAAGTATAAAGAGGCAATGCGAAGGGCCAAAAGAATCACCTCCGATATCATAGCATAACTGCTTGTAAAACAAAAAAAAAAAAAAAAAAAAATCCATCTTGTAGGGCCAGCATAGAAACATTCAGGCAAGAAGAGGCTTTGTTGTAGGAGTTTGTAAGTATAAAGAGGCAATGCGAAGAGACAAAAGAATCACCCCTGATTAATCAGTCCAGACCTGCCTACCCAAATTTCTATCAAACATCTGTGTAGAAAGCTGCAGTTAGCTTTTCTAATCAAGGATCAAAGATTGGAAGCAGTCTTCCTAGTCAATCAATTGATTAGTGTAAGGAACTGAGTTCTATTCCAGACTGCTCAAATATATAATTTCTTATTGCAGTTCAGAATTTGAAACCCAGTTACTAAAGTTGTGGATCATCTAGATTGATTTATCTTTACTTTAAGCCATAGCAGAAATGGAGAAGAACAGAGCAGGGGATAGTCATAACCATATCCCAAAGACTCAAATATGCTTAGCTTTTAAGCAATCCTAAAGAAAATTGTACAGATAATATGACAACACCTTACGACGGCAGTCTATTCTAAGAATTCCTATTATCCCGTCTAAGCTGCACGTCCAAATATCATAATCTTGACTATGACTTGCTAAATGTCACTCTTTGGTCAACAAATGTCTTGAAAATATACACCGCAAACAGCTAGATGAAGTTGCCCAACTACTCAAGAACAGATCAAAGTTGAGCCTGTCATTGCTTCAACTTGGTTTGTTAAGACCATAGAAACATCCTACCACCAAGCTGCACACAAGTTGTTTCTGAGAAGCTTGTGCTTTTATGATCCCTAGTCTCAGATCTCTCACTATGTATGAATTCCAAAATATTGAAAGCATAATCAAATCAAGCTCTGGGTAATTTTGGCCTTTGCTAATCAAGTAAATTTGCATAGGAACTTGGCTTGAGCTCAACTCATTGAATTGGCAAATGAGCTTGAATAAGCCTCAAATGAAGCAACGCAAGAGTATCTCTCGAGGATATATTAACAATAAATATGTTCTTAATATATTCAAACATCATAGCTAGATCTAAAGTTACATCGAGTATGCGGGTCAAAGAGATCAAAAACATCAGAAACATTCATACAGCTTATCTAGAAAGCCAGTGAGCATCAAGAATGTGACCGTGACCGCACAAATTCTTCTAGTCTGTCCCACACTTCCAGGGCTGCAGTCCTGTCTTGGTGTCGCTTATTCTTGCTGATCTGCACATATGAAATGCACGTCACATTGAATGCTAAAAAAGCAAAGAAATCAAAGCAAGAGTTACAGAGATACTCAACCCCATATGACAATCTAAAGCTTTAACATAAACAAGATCAAAAGAACAAACAAGCTCAAGTGAACCAATACTAACCGAGATAATCTTTACGTTCCACTGCTTCACATTTTTCGCGGACTCCACACTGTCATCTTCAAAACGCATAAAAAATCCTATAACTGCATACAGTTCAACACATACATTGTTCAGAAAGCGCGAAAACACACACAATTCAATACAAAAAGAGCCAATTTTTCTACAATTCTCCAATTCGAACAAATATATCTTAATTCTACCATCCATCCAAAACCCAGTTTACCAAAAATCAACAAACTCACTCTTATTGAAAATATCAACATGGTCCTTGAACGGCCAGTCCTTGAACTGCCACTCCTTCCCCAACACGAAAACCGCCACGACCCGATCCCAGTCCTCTGGCTTGAGCGCTGAGGGCTTGTCCCTGACCTCGTAGGCCGTCACCACCCTATCCCTGCTGAACTTCTTCTGCACCGTCACGCAGTCCGGCTTGGTCCCCTTCATCTGCTTCACCCTCACGTCCGTGGGTATGAACACTCCGTCCTCCAAGAACTCCTTCACGTTGTAGATCGTTATCAGCGTCTGGAACGCGCTCGGCACCAGGATTATTGGCACCCCCTCCCCGATCTTGGTCCCCTTCATGTGCATCTTCGGCTTCGGCGTCGCGTCGTAGCCCGACTCGTCCCCATACCGCGTCTCCTCCGAACCCATCAGCCTGCTCTTCGCCACCAGCCCGTCCTTCCTCTGCTGCGAATCCATTCTCTGCCGCTCCTCCTCGCGCTTCGTCGAAGCCACCAGCACGCTGTAGAAGTCCCTCTGCTTGCACTCCAGCAGCGACTCCCGGTCCTTCAGAGGCCGCTCCATCGCTCTGATCATCGTCATCACCGACGGCAGATCCGCATCCTGAGGTTTTCCCTCACGGAGGTCGTTGATCGCGTTGAGATTTGGAACAAAGGACTCGGAGGGGATAAGGGAGGAAGAAAGGGGCAAATCGGGGAATTTGGCGTTAGAGGTGGTGTTAACGTTGTTGGGGGGTACGAGGAACTCGATGGCATCGGAGGAGGAAACCTTGCCTTGGAGATACTCGAGCAGAGGCTTCCGGTCAGGCAAAGTGACGGCGGGGATTCCCTGCGTACGGGCCTTCTGGATGTACTCGATGTGCTTCAGCTGGTGGTTCCTCACGAAGTAGACCAGGGTCTCCAGGGTGTAGAGGCTGCCCTGCTTCGACCGGTAGGCCGTCTCCGCCGAGCATGGGAACGAGTACTCTGAGCCGAACCGGAACTCGTCGTTCACCCGCACGATCCGGTCCAGTTCGCCCCGGATGGTGTAGTCTCGGAGGGCCGAGAGCGGGTCCATGTGCGAGCAACTGAGCGAGAGTAAGAGTCGGTCTTAGTGGGTGGACGCGAGATGAGAGAACATAAACGCAAGTGAGCGATACGGCGGAGTTATAACACTGCGGGGAGAGAGAGAATACGGATTTGTTTGGAAAAATATTTCAGACTAAACACTGCGGAGAGGGGGGAGGCCTGGTTGGAGTAATTCAATAAGTCTGTCTTGTTTTTTTGTTTTTTCATCCTTAAAAAAATTGTAGTGAATATTATAATCGCGACCAAAATTTATTAGCAATTAATCACAAATTTAATAATAATTTTAAAAAATAATTTATTTTTGTAAATACATAAGAAAGCTTTTTAACTTTATTCAGCACGTTGCAAGGGTATTTTTCTTAACTTATTTTGGGAGTGGGTTTTTTTTTTTTTAAAGGGAAAAAGTGTATTTTGAAAAGATTTTTTGGGTGAGGTTTAATATTTTAAGATTTGTATTAAGTGCTGTAAAACAAATTATATAATATGTTTTTATAGTTTTTTCAATTGTTAATATCAAATTGTTTTTATGAGAAATAGAAAGAAAATAGAATACGGGTGCGTTTGGGATTGCGATTTTATAAATAATAGGGAAAAGTCCTCTTTTCCCCCTTAAACTACCACTAGAATGATAATTTCCCCCCCAAACTATCAATTGCGACAATTACCCCCTCAAACTATCATGAAAATTACAATGTCCCCCCTTCTGTCAAATAAAACCGTTAATATTAAATGGCAGGGGTATAATGGTCTTTTCGTTGGATGCAAAATGCCTAAAATACCTTTGACAATATCCTTTAAAAAATAATTAAAAATAATTAAAAACAATTAAATATAAAAACAATTAAAAAAAAAAAATTCCTGAAGGGGTGGCTCGGCCACCCCAAGGAGCAGTAGGGGTGGTCGAGCCAACCCCATAACTGCCGTTGGGGTGGCCGAAACCACCCCCAGGCCAAAAGGGGGTGGCCGAGCCACTCCCAAGGAGCAGTGGCGATGGGTCGAGCCAATGCCCAAGGCCCTTGGGGGTGGCCGAGCCACCCCCAAAGGTCTTGGGGTTTGGCCACCCCATAACTGCCGTTGGGGGGGCTGAAACCACCCCAGGCCAAAAGGAGGGGTGGCTCAGCCACCCCTAAGGGCCTTGGGGGTTGGCTCGACCCACCCCCAATGCCCTTCCTCGAGCCACCCCTTAGGGAATTCTTTATTTTTTTTTTATTTTTTTAATATTTAATTGTTTTTACTTATTTTTAATTATTTTTTAAATGATATTGTCAAAGGTATTTTAGACATTTTGCATCCAATGAAAAGACCATTATACCCATGCCGTTTAATATTAACGGTTTTATTTGACTGAGGGGAGACATTGTCATTTTCATGGTAGTTTGGAAGGAAAATTGTCGCAATTGATAGTTTGAGGGGGAAATTGTCATTCTTGTGGTAGTTTGAGGGGGAAAAGAGGACTTTTCCCTAAATAATAAGTGTGATTTTAAACCAAATTGCAAAAACTAGATTATTTGAGAACTGCATTTTTAAAAAATTACGATTTGAAAACGCAGAAAATTGCGTTTTCAAATCGCAGCTAAGGAGGTACTTTTTTTAAAACACAGAATTTTAAATGCTAAACTACGATTTTAAAGGCTAAACTGAGATTTTGCCAAACACTTAACTGCGTTTTAAAAAATTACGTTTTCAAATTGAACTTTTTAAAATTACTATTTTTAAAAATCACAATTAAATTTTTGATCCCCAAGAAAAAAATAAAAAACTGAAACGTAGCATTTTTCACTTTCTAAATTACATCAGCAGAAAGCTCATCCTGAAAATGGAGAACATTTCTCGTCTTTTTTAGCATTCATTATTTTTGCCCTGGTAACAGGCCACAACGTCTGCCAATAATGCTAAAAATAATCTTTCCTTCTTTTTTTTTTTTTTATGTTCTGGGTGAGCCAATTATACACCAAGGCCAGAAATTCATCTCAAATAGAAAACCAGTATTCAAAAAAAAAGGTTAATGTACTCTTGTCCCACATGGCCAGCACGAGACGAGCGCCTGGACAAGTCGGATAATAAAAAATAGCTTGAGTTTCGAAACAATTCATACCTTTCTCGGCCTTTTGGCTAAGATCAAGTGTAGTATCTGTTCTTATCAGTTTAATATCTGATACGTGGTCCATCGGGCCACATGATATTAAATTAATTTCTTTTGGGGGAGAGCCCATCACAGTAGCTTGCTACTGGGACTCTTGAGCGTCGCCCATGCGTTGCACTAAAGCATGGGCCTGGCGCACCCCACCCAATTCTAGTCCAGAAGTTTCCATGGTCCCCCTTTTTTGGTTGTTTCTGAAAATTGGGAAATATTTGCATTAATTCTCTAAATAAAACGAAATATTTACAATGAACGTGTTTAGCTCTTTGTATTATATTCAAGGGGTAAATTTAATATCTATTTTATATATATATATATAATAGATTTAATATTTAGATTATTAAACAAGTATATATTGAATTTTTTAAATAAATAAAATAAAACTATAAAGATTAAAAAAGAGCACATATATATGTTGTTATTTCAAATCGAGTTAATTTAGATCTTATTTCAAATTAAAGGTTACTGAAAAATATATAGCACATTTATGTTCATAGTGTTTATCTCAACCAACCTATAGATACATAAAGTTATAATTACATCAAATGTTTCTTTATTATAATGCATCATAGACCTTGAAAAGCTATAAAATTTATAGTAAACCATGTTATCATGAATAGAAAAACTTTAAAAGTATGCACATAAGAATTATCACCATAATAGCATATCTATTTTTATATTTCCCTTTTAACAGTTTTAATAATTTATATTTAACCAATATCAAGAGTATGTCATCGTCCAAGCATGCAACTAACTTGATCCAACCAAACTATTAGTAACTATAATTAGCACAAGTTTTTTAGCTTATAACCCACAACATGCGCGAGTGTTTACAAATTATATATTCACACATAAAAGTAACGCCAAACAATGTGATATTGGAGTACTGCATAACATGACCCTAATGAGGATGTCAAGAGTTTAAGAAAAAGAGTTTGTAAAACCTCAGTTCCATATTATGAAGATGAGAAATAGCTCACATAAAATGTGTGGTTTGTATAAAGAGTCATAAGTGCTAAATCCAACATTGCCTAGTTACTAGGTAAAATTGAGCTTTGTAAGTGATTATAGAAAAACTTTAAAATTAACTAGTCCTTTTAAGGTAATAGCGCAAATATAGTTAACACTTTTCCTTAGGTCGTTATAATACTATTTATAATTTTAAAAGTCACTTCAATCTTTTAATGGACACAAAGTAAACAACAAATTGACATATATAATTACACAATAATTTATGTTCAATGGTTCAACTTTCACGTCAACATTTCCAATCTTGAATTTTATTATTATTATTATTATTTTGTTTGCTGATCAAAAATCTTTTAAATTATAATTACTTTGTGTATTCATCCTTCAGCATTTTACCTTGGAAAAAACATTGGTTATAACTTTAAACGTTTTTCCCAACCATGTATGTATATTTATTTTTAAGTTTAAGGATATTTTAAATGGAAGGTATTGAATAGAATCCTAGTGGAAAAAAAGAGATTTGAAGTGACATTTAAAATGCCCGACACTCATAAAGGGGAAATATTACAAAATCTACCGATGTGTATCTACACATGGGATCACAAATTCAATGATAATTTTGAGAAATAAAAAAATAGGAAAAGAATAAAAAAATAAAATGTAGCATTTTCCTTAAAATAATGCTCGGATATATGCGCACAGGCTGTAGGCGCTGGTGACATTAATACTTGTAAAATAGATTCAATGCAGTACCTTAAGAGCTTTATCTATATATGTATTATTTTTCTTACAAAAACTTGCACCACCAATCAATATCAGCTCGATAATTTCCATTTCCAAACCATGCATTGGCATGGCAAAGAAAACAGAGATTGATCTTTCAGAAATCACACTCCGGCCATAAAAAATTTCCGATGTTGATGACTTCTTGTTGTACAGCGGCGACGACAAAGTGTCACGGTTCACCCGGTTGAACACCTTCACCTCCAAGGAAGAAGCACTTTCCTATATCAAGGACCACTGCATGCCGCACCGTTACTGTAGATCCATATGCATAGCTGACCGTTCGATCGGATTCATTATCATCATGCTAGAATCAGGTGTTGATCATGACCGATGTAGGGCAGAGGTTGGGTACGCCTTAGCTGCTGAGTACTGGGGGCAAGGCATAACAGCTAGAGCAGTGAAGATGGCCATCACCGAAGGGTTAAAAGAATTCCCAGATGTTGCATGTTTCAAGCTTTGGTTGAGTTAGAGAACAAGCCCTCCCAACGGCTCTTAGAGAAACTTGGGTTTCTCAACGAAGGTGTCTTGAGGAAGTATACCATTAATAAAGGTAAGTTCATGGATGTGTACAGTCTTTTGTCTACTGATCCTATTCCTTGAACAATAAAGATTCACATCAAATAATGTCTGTGATTTTTTGTCCAAATAAATCATGAACTGTTTAATCCTTTATTCGAACAAGGTGATGTGATCAGTCATTATTATTTATTTAGTATTGTTTGTGTTGAGTTCAATAAGGTGTAGATCTTCTAATAAGGAATAGATTTCTAATTCACGTTCTTTTCTTGTTTGTGTCACAGTCCTAGTCTTATAAGTTGAGACCTATTTGGTTTTTTATGTAATCAATTATTCTATTATTAATAATTATGTTTGAGTTGAATATTATTTTATAATACAGTTTATGAAGTAATTATTGAAGACTATAGCTCTTTTAAATTATTTGATTTATCTTTTTTAATGTTTTGTTATTAGTGAGTTCGCATCACAGGATATATATGTTTTATATGTGATGTAATTACGGTAAATCTCAATCTATTCGTTAGAGTGTTTCTTCTCTGGCCTTCTTAATTTGTTTATTTGATATATATCATGACGGTTGGTTATTTTGTTTTGTTACCAATATCATATATTATGCGTTGATCATCAAGTACATGGTAATTCCAAACCGGCATAGAGTTGTCGATGAGGATGCTAATGAATAAAAATATGAACTTTAAAAATAAAATTAAAAAAAAAGTCATAGAAAAGATGTTGGGATCGAGTATCACACTTTATCATTCAACACCAGAAACAAAAAAAAGAAAAATAAAAAGATACTTTTATATGGTGAAATTAATTTAATAGTATTATTGTTCGTTTTGTAAAGGAGAGATTAGAGACGTGTTTATCTATGTTCCTAGCTAGTAACAGATAATACGATGTGAGCGATGCGAATGATGTGATCATAATATGTTCGATCATCTCCGACAGAAAATCAGTCCTCAAGAATAGTTCAAGGGAATTGTTATACATTTTTTGTTGATACTTATCTCATTTTCTTATTTTTTAAAATTATTATTAGATATATGCATGGATCTTATGTAATAATGATTTTAATAATGATTTTAAAAAATAAGAGAGTAAAAAAAGGACCAGTGATCATAATATCCATGATAGTATGATGAGACATGTTTTGACGTCCAACTTTATAATCTTCTTTTTGTTCAACTCTTGCAAATTTACCATTGAATTTATGAGATTCTAATAATAAATTAAAAAGTTGGAAAAGAAGAGAATTGCAAAGTTGAAAATGAATCCTATAGACTTGTGAAATCCATGGTTTAAGTTAGTGAAAACAAGGCCGATAAGTGAAGTGATCAAGTTCACACTAAAAATTCAAAACAAAACTAGGTACAAAACTCTTAAACAACAAAATCCAAATTCACATAAGCTGCTCCACATATGAAATTTTTTAAAGCAAGAGTTTTCGGATTTGCCTAAGGTGCTATAAAAGAAATTGCAACCCCTATACTGTAATTTTTTAAAGATTCAGATTTAATTTCATTTTCTTTCTCTTTCATATAAAACACTTAAAATTAAATCTAAACTCTTAAAAGAAACTGTTTACAACACCTAAGCCTAATAATCTTTGTGTCTAAAAAAAAATAGAGTGACTTTAAAATTTACCATTTGATCAAAATTTAATAATGATTAATTAGAGGCCTAATGATGATTTTAAAACTCACATCATTCTTAAATGGACATAAAAAGAATTTTTAGCCTTACTCGACCCAGTTGCTAGAGTATTTTTCTTAGCGTATTTGGGAGTGGTTTTTTTTTTTAAAAAAAAGAAAAGTGTATTTTGAAAAGTATTTTTGGGTGGCGTTAATATTTTAAGATTTGGCTTACATGGTGTAAAACAAATAACAGAATACATTTTGCATTTTGCATTTTTTTCAATTGTCCAATTTAATTTTAAGTTTTCTAGAAACAGAGAGAAAATAGAGTGCATCGCACCTAGAGTGAGAAACTCGAGAGTTACAGTAGGAAGTTTCAATATTTTACTTAAAGAAGGATGTCTCTTTTTCTCAAGTTTAGACCATCTGCAGAAAACAGTCATCCTGAAAATGGAGAACATTTCTCTAGTCTTTTTTAGCATTCATTATTTTTTCACTGGTAACAGGCCACAACGTCTGCCAATAATGCTAAAAATCTTCTTCTTTTTTTTGTTGGGGGGGGGGGGGTCAACCAATTGGATACCAAGGCCAGAAATTCATCTCAAATAGAAAGCCAGTAATAAAAAATTAAGGTGCAGGTGAAAAAAAAGGTTAATGTACTCTTGTCCCACATTGCCAGCACGAGACAAGCGCCTGGACAAGTCGGATAATAAAAAATAGCATGAGTTACGAGAAAATTCATACCTTTCTCGGCCTTTTGGCTAAGATCAAGTGTAGTATCTGTTCTTATCAGTTTAATATCTGATACGTGGCCCATCGGGCCACATGATATTAAATTAATTTCTTTGGGGGGAGAGCTCATCACAGTAGCTTGCTACCGGGACTCTCAAGCGTCGCCAAAACCCCTTCCAAATCTAGTCCAGAAGTTTCAATGGCCTGCTTATTTTTCTGTTTTTTATTTATTTAAAAAAAAATGAGAGTAATAATTATTGTTTATTGTTTATTTTATTTTTTGTTTTTATCTTTGTTCATCTGGCATATATAGATGAACTCTATAAATATAAAATAAAATTTATTTAAAAAAAATAAAATAAAAGCTACAAAAATGAAAAAAAAAATGATGAACAACAAGTATTTACTCAGAATAATGCTACTTGTCTATCTAAATTCACTCATTTTTGTCCATCTATCACTACATGACAAAATATATGTAATAAAATTTATATTATTATTTTAGATGAATAAAAATGGATAAATTTAGATTGACAAATAACATTGTCCTTTGAAAAATATTGCACAATTTTGATATCTACATTTAAAGTAGTATATGGAACAAAATTATTTTTTATTCTCTATAAAAAAAATTTTATTCTAGTTTTTATATTAATTAAATATTATTTTTTTACTATTTTTTTATATTATAATTTTTTTTTCCTTTTTACTGTTTATTAAGTAGAGTAATAAGATTATAATAATTCATTGGGAGAGTAGCTACAACAAACCACAGAGGATATTTGCTACAAGTACTTTTTTGTATTTTTTTTTTCTCAAATTTTCCCGATGTCTAAAAAAATGAACAAACTTTAGATATTTGGTGCCGGTCTTCTTAAGAGTATTCTGATTTTCTCCTTTATCAGTTACTTTTCTTTCTAACAATAACTTCAAAAACTGGTAGGTGTTTCCAAATCTAGTCCAGAAGTTTCAATGGCCTGCTTATTTTTCTGTTTTTTATTTATTAAAAAAAATGAGAGTAATAATTATTGTCTCTTTTTTTTTTTTTTGTTTTTTTGTTTTTATCTTTGTTCACCTGCATATATCGATGAACTCTATAAATATAAAACAAAATTATTTAAAAAAAATAAAAAAAAGCTACAAAAATGAAAAAAAAAAACCCTTTTTATTTATAATTATTTGTATAATTTAAAGAGGTTAAAGATAAGTTGAAGATTATAGTTTGATATAATACAATTATTTATATTTGGGAGTTACTGGCTTTATCAAAGTAGTTATTGGAGGTGATGGCTCCCTCGAATAAGCCCATCTATCATTTTCTTGTGTTTTGACTAATTGGTTCACATCATTATCTCTAACAAAAAATCAGTGTTTCAAGATTAGTTCAAGAGAATTCTTATACATTTTTTTAATTTTTCTGTTCTCTCACTTTTTAAAATTATCATTGGATCTATAGATCTATTGTAAATCTAATGGTGATTTTAAAAAGTAAGACGATAGTCTAATGAGACATGCACACATAAGACCTACAGATTCAATAATAATTTTTGAAAAGTGTAATGATAAGAGAAATATCAATTACCATAATATTCATGATAGTCTAATGAGATATGCTTGACATTCAACTCCATTAACGTCCAACCCCATGGTTCTTTTCTCGTCCTACTCTTAGACCTCGTTTGGTACGCGGAATGAGTATTCCATCAAGAGAAGGAATAGCTATTACTAAGAATAGAAGATAGTAGAATAGAATAGTTATTCTTATTCTTTAGTTTGATGACAATATATATATTCTAATGGGAATTGAGCCCAAAATTACTAAAAAAACTTAACTTTATTCTTTTTTAATAATAATAAAAAAAGATGGAAAGACAACTGTAGCCAACCACCCAAATGGGGTGGTCGGCACCCACGGTTGAAGCCGGGGGTGGCCGCACCACCCCCGATATCATCGGGGTGGCCTTGGCCACCTCGATGAGCACTGGGGGTGCCGAAGACGCTTGGGGGTAGCCACGACCACCCCGAGGTGCTCCGGGGATGGTCCCGACCACCCCGAAGCTCATCGGCCAGCCCCAAATTTACCAGGGGTGGTGCGACCACCCCTGTGCCCTACAATGGGTGGCCAACCACCCCTTGGGGTGGTTGGCCACCCACCGAAACCCACGTTCTTTTTTTTTTTTTTTTTTTTTAGTTATTATTTTAAAAAAATAAAAAAAATAAATGAGTATTTTTTTGAAAAATGTTGTCAATACCTCAAGGAATAGCTATTCCTCTCATTTTGAAGAGGAATACTTATTCCTCTCATTTTGAAGATAAATACCTATTCCTCTTTATAAGGGAATAAGTATTCCAAGGGAATAAGATTCCAACGGAATAACTATTCATTGAAATAAACTCTTACCAAATAAAAGAATAGGTATTTCATAGAAATAGTCATTCTATTTCATGGGTCTATTCCGTAAATCAAACAGGCCTTACAAATTTTCAAATTAATAGTAGATTTACAAAAACTTGACAAAGGAAAGACTATAAGATTGAAAAAAAATCATTTTTCTAATATGATAGAAATCCATGGTTGAAGTTAATGTAAATGAGGCAGGGAAGTGCAAATGCAAACTAAAAAAAAATCTCTTTACCTCTCTATAAAAAATTTTTAAAAAAATGTAAACAACAAAATCCAAATTCCCAGGAGCTGATCCAAATATGAAATTCTTTAAAGCAGAAGTTTTTGTATTCTTAATTAAAGTTATTATCACGTCATTTCATATATAAACTATGCCATGGAGATAAAAGTCTGACGGTCTGGTCTGGTCCCACATAGGAAAAGGCAGAAAACAGCCCAAACGGGGCATCATACAAAAAAGAGCAGGCCTTGTAAAGAAAACTCATACCTTTCTCGGCCTTTTGGCTAAGATCAAGTGTAGTATCTGTTCTTATCAGTTTAATATCTGATACGTGGCCCATCGGGCCACATGATATTAAATTAATTTCTTTTGGGAGAGGGCCCATCACAGTAGCTTGCTACTGGGACTCTCAAGCGTCGCCCGTGCGTTGCACTAAAGCATGGGCCCGGCGCACCCCACCCAATTCATAACCAAGGTTTAAATCATTGGGTTTAGGTAGGATAGTGGGTCAAGAAGGTTAGGTAGAATAAATATAAATATTTACACAATAATCGGCCATTAGACGACGCTTTTGTTGGTCGACCAGACGGAGAGAGAGAGTAATCAGATATGGAAATTAAACTACGGCCGGCCGTATAAATTATCTGATGTGGATGACTTCATGGAATGGGCTTGCGATGATGAAGTGATTCGCCGAAGTAGACTAAAGGCACTACGCCTCAAGGGAAGACGCAGCTGATTATCTGAAGGAAGTTTTGTCATACCTCACCCATGGTACAGGGCCATATGTTTGGAGGACCGTCCGATTGTGAAAATAATAAATTAGACTCTAAAACAACACATAGAAGATAGTTGAGTAGGTGTACCAAAAAAACGCGGAATTAAAAAATTAAATCACTACAAATATTCACTAAATAATATGAAAGCAATAAATCAATTAACATAAGTAATTTAGTAATGAAGCGAAAACGTTTTGAAAAACACTCTAAAAATAAAATCACTTCGGACAGTCTATCCAAAAAATCAATTCATAGAAAAATTAAGTTGTATAAGTAATCATACTAACCAAATCTTTGTGACGGACTTCCTCTTAGAGCAAGAAAAGTGATCCAAAAATCATGCCAAGACAAGCCTTAAAATCATAAAGTCAGTTACCAAAAATTATATATTTTTCGTCTTTTTTTTTACGGCCTTTTTTGCCCAGAAAAAGTTAAATTGAAAATTTTTCATAAAGTATAAAGTAGTATAATTTTGAGTTAGGTTTTGAATGCTACCAAATTGGCATCGATCGAAGTTCGGAATCAAAAGTTACAACACTTTTGTTCTACTAGATCAAAGTACTCGGGCAAAGGTATAACAACGAAGGCTGTGAAAATGGTGGTTTCCAGCGTGTTTGAAGAGATTCCAGATATTGAAAGATTGCAAGGCTTCGCTGTTGTGTCTATAATTTGTGTAATCCGATAATTTTGTAAGTAAATCACAAGAAAGAACATTCATGTCTTACTGCTACAGGCCAGGTGCCTTGAGATTTACAAATCACAGACATAAATTAAAAAAAAAAAATTGACAACAATAAGATTGAATTTTGTACAAATATTCAGGTTTGGGGATCAGTAGAAAGAAGACTGAACATCACCATGTCTCTAGTTTTCCCCTTCAGAGTAACATACTTTCTCAGAACACCTTCCCTCTGGAACCCAGCCTTCTCCAGGACCCTTTGGGAGCCCACGTTTTCAACATCAACCAGAGCTTCAAGCCTCTCCAAGTGTGGCCACTCACTAAATATAGTATTAGCCACCAGTTTGACTGCCCCAGTTGCAATCCCTTTCCCCCAATACTTGGAGCCCAAGACATAGCCAAGCTCACCCCTGCACTTATCATTAATGCCCAGATTTTGGGTCACTGAAATGGCACCAATTGGGTTGTTGTCAAGGCAAATTGCCCTGAACCATGGGTGGGGAATAACCTTGTTCTTGATAAAGTCTATGCCATCTTCTTTACTGGTGTAGGGTTCCCATGTGCAAAAACGAGTCACTTTATCATCTGAAGCCCACACCATGTAATGGTCAATGTCAGAAAGATCCAGCGGCCGAAGAGTGATCTCAGTGAATCCATTGCCACCTGATTCTTTCCCCTCTGCAGATTTGACAGAACTTCCTTCCATTTGCACTTGTTGATTACAACTGTCTAGCAATGGTTGCTGAAAGGACTGACTGTATAAGAAAGGAGATGGGGTGTTGGCCTCTTATATATACTAAAGAATGACCACAAGAAATTGCTTGGAAATAAGGTATACCATAAAGAGATTAGGGAGTCTTTTGCTTTTCTAAAGAGTCAATTTTGTATTACTTGGAGTGGGGGGCAAGCAATGGTTTAGATTTGATTTTAGACTGGGTAAGCATTGCAATTGCAAAATGTGCTGCTTATACATAGCCGCCTTGGTTGACTGTTCTTTCAAGTGTTTTTGAAGCTGATTTATAAGAAGTTTTCACGAACTAATTTGTAAGAAATTTCTGTCATTTTCGTTTTGGGGCATACACAAGCAGTGATAGAATTTTCAACATTTGGGTGCTTTTTTTCTTAGCATTCTCCACCTTGTCCTTATCCTGCGACAAGCAGCATATGACCAAAACTGCGGTACGATGCTCTTATTTTTTTTTCTAAGCCGATTGGAAAAAGGTTACAATGGAAAGCTGTAGGATGCTCTAATTATTATCCACGTTATATTATTCATTTTTCTGAAGGTATTTTTTTTTTTTTTTTCATTTGAATTGGTCAGCAGTGTAAAAACTATTACCGTAGTCCTTTTGTTTCTTTTTTTTGGTTTTGGTTTTCTTGCGCAATTTTATTTTTAGTAAGTAATTATAGGAAGCTCAACCCTTTTGGTCACGGGTATTGAACATATCACAACATCTTATGTTCAGTTAAAATTAACGTAACTTTTGAAATTATCATTAAATTAAAATTTAGTAATGATCTACTATAAATAAGTAATGCTATATGCAATACTTTTATCTTTCTTTTATTCTCTCAAATGTGATCTAGTTTTTAAAATTACCAGAATTTGAGATGGATCATTATAAATTTAATGATAATTTTAAAAGCCACATTAATTTTAGAGAAATACAAAAGAGACATAGAGTTACATATACCATTACTCTTTGGTCACTCCCAACTATTTTTAGTTTCTCCTTTATATTTATTTATTTGACATACTATCAAAACCACAAAATATTCACAATGGCTTAATTAGCTAGTTAGAATATTAGTAGCATTTTTTAAAAAGAAATTAGAAAACTGAGCTAATTTTTACATTTTTATTCAAATATATTCTACAATAGATTTTCTTATTCTTTCCTTATATAATTTCAATATTCTTTCAAATATAGGGAAAAGATAAAAGAAAGTGAAAGAAAAGTGAGCATTTTTCTAATAAAATAAGGATAAGTGAAGAAAAGTGGGTAGCACTTTAGCTTTCATCGGCTTAGGGAACACCAAATTTAAGGAGTCTACATTTATGGACTTTTTCCTTAATCTTTCCATTCTCTAAATATAGAGAAAAACTCATTAAAAAACAATTTGAAACAAACTCACTTGGTATTCCCAAAACTAAAGGAACACAAACCAAAAGTGGTATCCTAAATTTAGGGTACCACTATTGCTTCACTTAATATTACTGTAATATATAAAGATTTTTCTTTCCTCTAGTATTTATTTAAAATAATATTTAAATAATTTTTTTTTTTCTTTCTTTCTCTTAACATTTAATTTTAAAAATATTTAAATAGTATAAAAAATGTATAATTGAAGTTATTGTAAAATTTATTTGAATAGAAAAGAAAAATTAATTTAATTTAATTTTTAACATTCAAAGAAAATATAAAGGGAGCTGATAATGCTCTTAGAAACCACAAATTTCGCTAGGACACATTACCCAACATGATAATTTGGTTACGATGCATTACTCAAGATTCAAGATAGTGCATACTATGATTAGAAGAAAAAAAAAATGCATACTAATGGCAGGAATATATAGGCATTATTTTCGGTTTTTTTCTTCTCATAAATCAGTGCAGACGGGGGAAACTACTAAAATGTTCCCCATTTTTTTTTTAAGTACTCTCATAATTCCTTTATAATCAAATTTTTACCCCCTAAGTAATTTGTTTTTGTAAAAAAAAAAAGAATCGTCCCTTATATCTAGAATCCTAGTTCTGCCTTGATTGCAAGACAAATTCAACCAAAGTATAAGAGCCTAACCAAGCATACACTAGATCAATTAAAAGTGCCTAAACGGATCTGGCTTCAATGCTGTTGTTTAAACTACAATACATTTGTTGTAAAAGAAAGATAAAGGGTCCTGATTTGTTTAGGTCTTTTTAAGTAAATTGTATCGTTTCTTACTAAAACAAATAAAGGCAAATGAGAACGGACGTTGAAGCAGACGTTTCTTAGAGGCAAACAGACTGAGCACAACGGACGTTTTTTCAACTCAAATTTTGTGGCTTTTTAAGAGAGAGATTGAGGTGAAACAGAGAACTAGAGAGAGAGAGAGAGAAAGCAAGAGAGCAAGAGCTATGGAACTGAGAGAGAGAGAGAGAGAGAGAGAGAGAGAGAGAGAGAGAGAGAGAGAGAGAGAGAGAGAGAGAGAGAGAGAGAGACTGAGAGGAAGCTATCGGACTGCCGAAGGCCCGTGGTAAGGATAGTAGAGACGAGTAGGGATGGTATAGACAGTAGCAATTCGGGTTCCTGGGTTGGGCTTCCATCTTGTCAAGTTATGAGTATACGACTATATGTGTCGACACAAACACGACTCATTTAATTAATTGTACCAAACCTCTCAATCCTAATACAACTTATATAACTAAATAGGTAACATGACACAACTCACATAACTCATTTAATAAACAAACGTGTTTGAGTGACATGAATACAACCTGCTTCAACCAGTTTAATATAAATGGATTGAGTTGACATAAATACTTGATTTAACCTGATTAACACAATTTCATTTCTTATAAGCATAAATTATATATTTTCCAATGGTCATATTTTTTTTCTTTTCCAACGGCTATCTTCTCCAACGGTCATACTCTTTCAATATAAATAGAACCATTTTCTCTCTAATTTTAATCCATCTCAACTCAAAATTTCTCTTTTGTTCATTATTTGCTTTCCTTGGATCATTTTTTTGAACTCTACGGCTGTCTATATGACTTTTCCTCCAATAATGAGTTGAAAATAATTTTAGCTTTTGCTATGGAAGAAGAACGATTGGATAGCGAAAAAGGATCAAGATCACATCATAGTTCTGGTCAACTCCGCAATACTGTCTGAGTAATTCTTTGCAAGGCCAACAAAACCTTTTTCACAACTATTTTGTTGAAGCACCAGTATATCCTCCCAATGTATTTTGGAAGAGGTTTTGTATGTGTCGTGAACTTTGTCTCCGCATTCACTCTGCAATAGTAGCTCATGAACCATATTTTGTCCAAAAAAGAGATGCTACTAAAAGGCTCGAGCATTAATCCCTACAAAAAATGATTGTCGCAATCAGAATGCTCACTTATAGAGTAACAGCTTATCTTACTTACGGATTGGAGATTGCACTGCAATGAAGAGTTTTAAACTATTTGTTAAAGCAAGAGTTTCAATTTTTTCCTACTGATACTTGAGGTCGCCAAACTAGGAACACGTTGCTAGATTGCTAGCAAATGGCGACAGCCGTGGATTTTCAGGGATGCTGGGAAGCATCAATTATATGCACTGAATGTAGAAGGATTGTGCAAATTCTTGGAGATGTATGCATTCTAGTCATATTTGTGAACCAACAATTATTTTGGAAGCAATGATGTCCTATGATCTTTAGATATAACACCCGCTTTTTGGGTTATCCAGGTCTTATAATGATATCAATGTGTTAAAACGGTCTTCTATATCTAGCAATCTAGTTGAAAGGCATGCTCTATTGGTCAACTACTCAATTAATAGTCACCACTATATAATTATATACTATCTCACCGATGGTATATATCATTTGTGGGCAACATTCATACAAACAATTCATACTTTACAAGGAAATATGAGAAAATATTTTGTTGCAGCTTAAGAGTCGGCAAGGAATGATGTAGAGCGGGTATTTAGAGTGCTTCAAGCACGCTTGGCAATTGTGCATGAACCTGCACTTTGTTACAAACTTGAAACGCTTAAAAAGATTATGATAGCGTGTATAATATTGCATAACATAATTGTTGAAGATGAGCAAAATTTTTACCTTGGAGCATATAACTTCGTTTATGAACAAATCAATGACAATCTCCTCGAACGACTGTCACAAGAGCATACACCTAAACTTGTGGACATCATACAAAATCATCATCGCATTAGAGTCAAAGAAACCCCTTCTCAACTCTAGATGGACCTCATTGAGGATTTATGGCAAATACATAACCAATGAACTTGAGATTTTAAATTTTGAATGATAATACTTTGTCTACTTATATTAGTCTTCAATTAATTTTCAATTTCATATGGTAGCATCAATTTATTACAAATCAGCGCTTCTCTATAGGATACCAAGACATAATCAACAACAAATTATACATCTAAAAATGATTGTTTGCACCCCTCATCTGTGACCAACATAATATGGACAACATCCCCTTAAAAAGAACTTGTCATATATACCACTTTTCCATAGTCAAATACCAAAAGACAATCAAGAGTAAATTAGAATAGAGCCATAGAAAAGTATAATTACCATCGCTAGATACTAAAGAAACACAAAGTACTTAACAAACACAACAAAATCCTTGCGCAATACAAAATGACATAATTAGTTAAATAAGTACATTCCAATGCTGATGATTATTTAATCCTACGCTTCTCAAGGATTTCCATTTGGCGTGAATGAATATATTCTTGCTGCATTGGAGACAAGCTGCTTATATCCATCATCATAATTTCCCATTCCTCTTTCCTTTGTTCCCTTTCCTCTTTCCTTTGTTCAATCTCAAGTTTTTGTTTTTCAATACAAATAATCTCTTCCTTTGCCGTATAAATTTGTTTATTTATCTCCTCATATGATCTCTTCTTCTCATCCTTTAATTTACTCAAAACCTCCATAATATTCAAAGTAGGACAATCTTTGCTCTTTCGTTTTCTTTCTCTCTCTTTTGAGGTCTTCTTGCCTAATGGTCTCTCGAAGTCTACAAGCGCATTTTCAACATTGTTGTCTTCTCCTAAATGTGGTCTCTCAAAGTCTACAGGCGCATTTTCAACATTGTTGTCTTCCCCTAAATGTGGTCTCTCAAAGTCTACGAGCGCATTTTCAACATTGTTGTCTTCCCCTAAATGTATCGCCTCTGGAGTTGAAGGAGAACATGTACCAATTGATTTCCGTCTCGATTTCATTTGAACCATATGTGAGTTCCATTTTGGCACATTCCTCAACACATTCCAACAATGTTCAAATTGAAATGTGATCTTTTGGAATTTTCTATACATAGCCTTCGCCTCATTAATCTGGGAAAAAAAAATACACAAATTGAAAATAATTAGAATCTTGAAACTAATTAATGGTTCATTTACACTACTAGTAACAATCCATTTATACCTTGTCTTGCTCACTAACACCATTTGGATTCTTCAATTCAACTTGTGCTAAGTACCCACAAAACTTGTTGGTGCTAAGTTGGATTATTGACCACCGATTTGATAAAGAATGGATAGAACGCTCAACAATGATTTCTGTCTTGTGCTCATGGTAATTCTTTGAAATTCTTTCCCAAAATGTCTTGGGTTTTGTATCATTCCCTTGAATTAGATCAATGTCAGTATTGAGCCAAGCTGTTACTAGTAGAATGTCTTCTTCAATGGAGAAATTTCTACCCCGTTGAGATTTCTTAGTAGTGGATCTCATTCTAGCCTGGGGAGGAGTTTCATTGTAACCTTGTTCCCCCTCTTGTAAGAGCATATTGAAGCAAGGGCCTTCATTCATTTGTGAATCCATCTTGTAAGAGCATAGTGAACAAATAACATTATAATGCAGAAACCATATACAAGAACAACATTCAAAATTATATACAACAGTCAACCAGTACAATAAAACTAACAGAGATTAAACCATAATGAGTTGAAAGTTGGGTGACAAATCTTCTACATCCTCAAATGCCAAAATGGTGGACTGGCACTCATAATGAGTTGAAAGTTGGGCGGAGTTTTACCGACCCAATACCAATGACCAAATTCCCCATCCAACTTGAATGGAAGCAATATAAGTAGCACTGGATTTTGATTTTTTTTTCCCTCTTAATTTGCAAAATGATATTTGAAATCAATTAAAAGAAGGAAATTTTGGGTCCAGGTAGACTCAACAAGACAAAATGTGTTGATTCACCAGTCCACATAGAAATGTGCGACATAGAACTACACCGTATATGAATTCAATGCACATTGTGCCATAGAACTGCACAAACCTTGAGACTTCCAAGTTATCTTTAACACCAATAATCAGTTTTCCAAACCATTTAGAGTTTAGACTACTATACAAAGTTACAAACCTTTTGATTTCAAAGACAAACTAAGAAAAGAATTTCATAAATCTACATCTGTAATTATTTGGTAAGAAAAACAACCACAAGTGAGCCTAGCAGAACAATTAGATATGTTTTAGGCAAATTGTTGGAAACCAAAGCAACAAAAAACAGAAAACTCAACTACAATTTCATTTCTACTGCTCAATTTCTCAATATCCAAACTAGTGTTCTCAAAAAAAATACTCCACAACTCAAATTTCAATTAACCAGTCAATTATGCCCAAAACCCACAAAAAATAAAAATAAAAATCTAAAAATTATTCAAAATCCATGAATTCTTGGACAAAAATTGAGAAACAAAAACAGCGATAATTGTTGATTTTCCATAATACACAGAACTTATTTTCCTATCCTATGGAATACCCAGAAGTTCAAACAAAGAAATATTATGAAGTACCTTAATACAAGCAACTCTTCCTTTCAAGGCATAGCATGATGCTATTGGCCTCTGGACAAGTGAATTTATAAGCAAACCTTTATTGGAAGAGAAAGGGTGGGCAGAAAGAGCAAACATCTAGATACAACATTGCATTAATTAGCTACCATCTAGGGGAAGACGTAAAAATAAAAAGGAACAAAAACTAGAAAAGGGTTGGTCAAAAATATTTCTTGCAAAAATAAGGCTCCTTCAAAAGTGGTTCTTTGTGTGGACAACAGTGTTGGGGAAGATTTTAACATTGGATAACTTGAGAAAGATGAATGTTATAGTGGTGGATTAGTGCTGTATTTGTAAAGAGTGTGGAGACCATAGATCATCTTCTTCTGCACTGTGAAGTGGCTAGAGAATTGTTGGGTTCTGTTTTTCATCTTTTTGGTGTAGAGTAGTCATGCCTATAAGGGTAGTGGAGTTGTTGGCTATCTGAAAAGGCCAACTGGGAAGTTACATTTTAGAAGCTTAGAGGATGGCTCTTCTATACTCAATGTGGTGCATTTGGAGAGAGCACAACGCAATGAGCTTTCTTTGAAGATTGTGAGACACTAGTGTTAGAGTTAAAAACATACATGTTCAAATCTCTTTATGCTTGGTTGGCGCTGTACAATAGTCCCTTTTGTTTTTCTAGTTTTACTGAACTTCTAGACTTGTGTTCTTCTTTTTCTCCCTATTTAGGGGTCTATTTTGTATGCTTCATGTGTTCTTGAGTTGCTCCCCTCTATGTTTTTCTTTTCTTTTCTTTTTAATTGTTAAGTTACACATGTATGACGTACCCGGTGGGACTTGAACCCGAGAGACCTACTCTTTGTGAGATTGATTTACTTATAAAAAATTAGGAATTATATATATTTCTTGAAGCCCATCAGAATCCCACATTAAATATAGGGAATCCAGGTAAGCTTCCTGTTCTGATTATGGAGGTGAACATAACTCCCCATAGGAATAAAACTGCCTGGCCTACTGACAGCTCTGACAGTCAAAAAGTTTGATCCATGTATCTCATATTTTTGACAAAAAAGTTTCAAAAGGTAGCAGGTCTAAAAAAATTAAGCATTAGCTGAAAGCATTCAAGTAATCACGCCTTATCTAAACCATTAAGGTTGTCAACAGCACATAGCCCGTTAGAAGTTGCTCTTCAGTCAATCTCTTTTTATCTATTGAATGCAAAGCACTTTGCAAGATGACAAGGGCATTACGTTTCATATCCCGACCACCCACAAAATGCAAAATCTCAAAGACTACTGCATAACAAACAATTAAAAATCTTCCAAAATTACAGCTATAATATTTAGGTAAACACTAATAATTGTCATAATAACAACAACAATGGAGAAAAACACTGACCTCAGATGAGGAACTGCTGCATGTTATCTCATGCAATGTGCTTGGTAAACCAGAAAAGGTGTCGCTTTGAACCTCCATCGATGAACGGCCTACTAGTATTTTTTTTACCCCCCACATTGAATAAGATGCAACGAGTTAACCAGATTTTGAAAAAAAAAAAAAAAAACCAATAGGACAAAAACGAAAAAAATAATTAGTTGTCTTCCTCAGATAAATGCAGTTCATTGCACAAATCAAACAAACAACAGCCAGAAAAGAAAAACAAGCCAAGAAATTTAACCAATCCAAACTTGGCAGGGATTTCACATCCAATCAGCTAATAAAAAAAAATTTAGGTTTTAAGCAAGGAGCCACAACTCAACTCATCCCTCCAAAATAAAATAAAAAATAAAAAAAGGGGGCAGCTTTTCGAGCAAGAAGCCACCACAAGTCCACACCCAATGAACTACATAATTAGAAAATAAAGTAGGCAGGCATGTCATACCTTAAAGAGAAAAGTGCCCCTGGGAAAATCCCATTGCGTCAAATAACGTACCGAAAGACTGTTTCGAATCAAATCCTGCAGCCACAACTTTTATAACTCGAACATACTGTTAAGAACCAACCCGGAGAAAAAAATGGAGATGAGAAGGATTTGCCGCACAAGCGAGAGCCAGAGCAAAAGAGATCTCAGGGTATGTTTAAAATTACGTTTAGAAATAAAACTTTTAAAGTAAAAAAGTAATTTTTAGAAAAAACCTTATTTTTAAGGTTTTTTTAAAAGTTCGTTTTGGTTTTTTTGTTTAGAGTAAAAAAGTTAAAAAAATATTTTTTGAGTTTTTTAACCAAATATACCAATTTTTTATTTAGCACAACTTTTTATGTATTAAAGTACTTCATAATATGGTTGTAAAAATCGTTATTAAATTTTAGATTAATCACTATTAAAGTTGAGATCTATAAGGCTAGGCCTAGGAATAGTTAAAGCCCACGTCATAAAAAGGGCCCGAATGGACTTGCCTTCAGCCCATTAGAGGAGTCCAAGACCTGGCAGACCTAGAGCCACCAGCTCACCTAAGGAGCCCAAGACCCAGCGAACCCAAGACTCCTGGTCCATCCGAGAGGTTTAAGACCTAACAGAACCAAATGACCAGCCATAAAATATGCTAGAAGGCTAAGGTTACCTTACATAAAATATCCAAGAATTATCACTCCACACATACTACCACTATCTTTTAAATTCCTTACCAGAAAGAGCTCTCTCTCGCCCCCTACTGACTTGGGTGTCGGAGTCCCTTCAGCCCTTTGGAGTCAACAAACTTCTGACATCTTCTACTTCTTTTGTAAATAAAGCCCCCCCTTGAAAAGACGACTTAAATTCATTGTGATGATCCGTATACCAACAAGATCCAATAGTGACCTTTACTCTCACATTAGAAGTGTCTTAAGTGGCCGAGTGGGAAAGGAAACATTTCTCTTTTACAAATACATTTTTGGTAACTTCAACTTTCATTTATGTTACTGTACCCAAAAAAAAAAACATTCATTTATGTTTCTAATTTTTTTTTTTATCATTGTAATTGTAATGAAGTTATCCTTAAATTTTTATATGATAAATACATTTTTTGTCTGTGTTTTGGGGGTTTAACAAATAACCCATTTGAGTTTTAAAAATTGATTGGTCACTCCTAAGGGTAAGCATAAAAAACAAATTAGTTCTTGTAGTTAAAAAAGTTAGGGGAAACTTTACAAATGCCTCCTGAACTTCCACGCGATTTGAAGAACCCCCATCAATCTTTGACTTCTTTCAGTTTCACCCCTCGAACTTCTAATTTCTATCAGAAGACCCCCTTCCGTCTGTTTTCACCGTGAAAATTGTTGAAATTCCTAAAATACCCCTCATTTTAGGGTTTAATTTTTTTTTTAATTTTTTTGCTTGAAATACAGGGTATTTTGAAAATTTTTTAAAAAAATTAACGGTGAAAATAGACGGAAGGGGGTCTTCTGATAAAAATTGGAAGTTCGAGGGGTGAAATTGAGAGAAGTCAAAGATTGAGGGGGAGTTATTCAAATCGCATGGAAGTTTAGAGGGCCTTTGTGAAATTTTTCAAAAAGTTAACATAATATGTTAATGTGCCACATCGGCACCAATAATATTGCAAGTTACTTGCAAAAAAAGAATAAATAATTACTAAAAATATTAAAAGCAAATATAATATATATATATATATAAACAACAACAACAAAAAGAAAAAAAAACTCAAGGGTTGTCGACCTACCCTCTTTGGCCAAAAGGGGTGGCTGAACCACCCCATTGCATGCCATGGACTTAATTTTTGAACCCTGCTTTGTTCTCCCCAAGGCACACAAGCAAATCATTTAGTTCTACCTCGCTCTCCTTCGGGCATCTTCCCCTTCTTCAACCTTTATTGTAACACCTTGCATAATTAAATGGTGATTATTTTAAAAAAAGTTATCGATTTACCATTATTGAGAATTTCTAAATATTTTAATGTAGTAAGCGTAGAAATTATCTTTAAAATATAATCCCTATTGCATCTATATTCATATGTTTCTCATAAAGTGTTAACATACTTTAAATATTCTATAAATTTATGAGAGCCAAACAATCGATGCTATCATCAATCATTTGATGTAAATACTAGTAACGAATGTTCAACTTGTGGAATGAACGATCGATAAGCAGTTATAAGCAATTAAAATTAGACTTTTGTACCATTTTTTCTTGTGCAAGGGATGATCGTATAACCACTCTCTCGTCCAAAGCCTTCATTTTGGTCGTCCTTGGCCTCTGAAAATCTTAGAGTGAAAGAGAGTAATGAAAGGAGGAGTGAGAGAGGACCTTTGCTTGAAGGAATTAACTCAAGCCTTGAGAGCTTCTACCTTGAGGTAATCATCATCATCCAACCTTTTACTTACTGTTTTCCTTCATGCACCCTACTATCTCGTAGCAAATATAATCGTAATTAGCTAATCTCATCAATATGAGTTAAGTTTATAGTTTATTTTAAGGGCAATGGTTCGTGCACAAAATTTTCAACCATAGATCTTGTTTTAGAAATCCAAATAGTAACTAGATATCTTTATTACAATGAGTTTGACTTCTATTACATGATTAATTTACAATGAGCTTTTACTTTGAAAACAAGATCTATTATCTATTAACATTTTAAGAAAACGAATTGGGGTTTTGATTGAGTATGCTTTGGTTTAAACATGTATGTATGTTATATATGGAGTTTTAGAATCCCNTGAATTGAATAAGAGTTAGATTATTGCATGATATTAGGATTTTATATCATATCTAGGTTTTTATTACCATCGCAGAGGACCAAATGTTTGGTTTTTTAGCACCAAACGATCGATGATAGCAGAAAGAGTTTAATTAGAATGTTATCTACATAATTAAGGCTTTTTACGTATAGAATTAGACCTTGTAGAGTATTACATGTTTGATTTTAGCGTATGATTTGCAGTATTAAGGAGTGTAGATGTTTGAGAATGTGGATAATTGACCAAGATAAATAAATGCTTACAAAATTAATAAACTCTTTAATTATGCAAATGTGATATTTTCCGTTCAACTGATGAAATGTTTCTTGTTAAACACCTTATGATTTATGTTTTGAGCCTAATGCTTATATCGAATGATGTAATTGTAAAGTATAAATGTATTTTATACTTTACAGAATAATCAAACGGTATACAGTGGAGCGTTATGTACGAATGGCGGTACCAATACAGTATGTACGCTCTATTCTATGGTCCAGCTCAGTTCATAGTCGCTTTGTTACCAATAGTTTATTGTGCAATTAACACAACCATATTTGATTGGTAGTCATTACAGATGGACATCATTAGTGGTGTGGATCACTCGGGGTCAAACCCAGTCGAGCTGCCTTTAATGAACGCTATGCGGCAACAGTGGAACACCGATGTTGTACTACATGTCACTCATGACAGTGCCAATTACCCTGATGAGAAGGCGATTAAAATATCGGATATATCATATGAAGAAAGTCGTGATTAAACTATATAATTACATATTAAATTCCAAGTTAGTAGATTTTATGCATTAAAATGTGAATTTTTCCTAAAATTACGCTTACTCTCTTATACATTAAACTCCTTTTGTATTAGCGTAATAGCAAAGTCAACACCTATGGATGTTGATGAAACTGATGCCATTCTCGAAAAAAATTTCAAAAGTTTATGAAAACATTTTCGATACTTGATGCTTATTGCATAACAAATTTCATAATAATTTACCTACTAGGTTGTGGACTTACACAGTTACTTTCCACTGTGAAACACTTCAGTGTTTTGCAAGTTAGGTAAACTTTTGGAGCAGGCATTTTGCTATGATGAATATGTCAAGCGAATAATCCATTTAGTTAGGTTTGATTAGAAATTTAGAATAATTAGTTGTGTTTTACTTTATAGTTATTAATTCTCGGAAGCTTTGTGTTAGAAATTGATGCCAATAATTGTTGTGCTTAAAGATATTTAGTATTGTCTCATATCATTTTCTTTCCGTTTTTCGCTATCATTTATTATGATGGACAGAGTTTTCCTCCAAACTGGGTTGGAGGAATTTCCTTCAACCTAATCTATAAAATTGACATGTATTCATTTTTTTTAATAGCATGTGAGATGCACATGTTTTGATAAAAAAATTTTCCACTTTGTCTCTACTATTAAAAAAACATGTGCATCTCATATGTTAAAGGGACATATATCATTTTTATAAAATAAGTTTAAAAAAATCTCTCCAACTCAATTTGAAGGAAAACTCTATCCTATTATGATAGGATGTAATAACTCCAGCTAATTACCAATTTATTAATATAGAGGTACTACAAGTAACATTCCAAATCAATTATTTTAATTAACCACTTTTGAGGGCGTTTCATTATTGCCTCAACATCGAAAAATGTTGAGGGCCCTTCACTCTTCAAAGCTCTCACTTCCTTTTCCAAATGGAAGTTGGCCTATTCAAGACTGTTGTAAACGTCAAATAGGCTCTTTAGATCAGATTCCATCGTCCCAGCTAAGTTTTGTTACATGGATGCCTTTGATTCGATCTGTGCTTTCTTTGCTTTCAACATCTCCAAACGTTTATATGTTTATTGAAGATCTCTTCGGAGTGTCTCCACTTGGACCCTATCTGAGGCCCCATTCACTCTCTGCTCTGGCTCAGAAGAATTGCCTCCACTGGGGTGGTCATTCGTGTTTGCGTGTATGGTTCAAGTCGTGTCGTGTTTAGGTATGAGCATAAAACTATATAGATCAATTCTAACCCGACCCATTTAATTAAACGAGTCAAATTTTTCAACCCTACCCTTATAATTTTGTAATGGGTTCGTGTCGGGTTTGCATGTTATGTTAAAAATTGCCTGTCATTATGTCGCGTATCGAGTTTAGGTCGTATCGAACCATGTGTATAAAATTATATAAGTTAACTATAATCCGACCCATTTAACTAAACGGGTCAAAGTCATCAACCCTAACTATTTAATTTCGTGTCGAGTTCGTAGGTCGTGTCAAAAATTGATAGCCCTACCTCCACCTATCTTTGCGAGGTCCTCAACCAAAAGTGCACTTCCACTAAGAAGGTCCTGAAAGACAAGAGAAAGCGAAAAACAAAAGTTTGTCATGGGATAGTTCGGCCACCTCTCATTTGGCTAAAGGGATGGTCCGACCACTCTTGAATTTTATTTTATTTTTTTTATTATAAGTAACATGTTACATTGATGTGGCACATTAACAAATTTTGTAAATTTTTCTAACTGCATGGACTATCTGCATCGAAGAAGATTCATTCAATCTGTTTTCTTTTTTCATATGATTTTAGAAAGTATTTGAACAATTACAGAATTTTGCACGACTAACACATGGTCTAAGATTTTAAGAACAATTTACCTTAGTTAAGACTCCTTCGTTACTTTATATGATGACAAGAAAAACAGCCCCGTTAATGGATAATCTTTTCAATCACCTTGTACGTACAATACTCTTTTTTCACCTGCAACATATAGAGTAGGTAAGTAAATTGGAATAGTTAGAATAGAATATGAACTCTTGAATCACACAATTTATAATTTTGTTCATCGTGAAGAGTCTGGAACCAACAAGAAATCCAGTACGAGATTTCAGAGCACAGATAGTCAAAAGACCAGAAGCAGAATATTGTTTTTGAAATTTCCAATATTTGGGAACAAGAGACTTGACTTTCCGGATGTCAGAGCTTGTTCATATTTAGTCGTTAAATACAAATGAAACTTTATATACTACTTATACTTAATAGTTAATATGTCTATATAAAACATGTTTCTGGCACAATGAAACATGTTGCATTGAAGTATATGAAGCACACTATTTCATGTTGGTTGTTCGGATAAGGTTAGAGAAAACACCAGATAATGTAGGTACTGCATATATTTTGTAATAGCCTACAATCAAGTGTGAGTACCACCCCTATCTTAGGTGTGGAATCAACATATAAAATAAGTACCTAACGATGATAATCAATATTAGTGTGCATTGCATTATATGATTTTTAGCGAAATTAATTCCTCCTTCCAACCATAAATAATCAAAATGATCAGTTAGATGGATTAGAAAACGCAAATATGATTTTTTTTTTCCTCATCTAGTTGTTTAGCAAGAGCTAAAGGGAAATCAACGTTAGGAAATAGTCAGGAGAGATATGATAAGAAGAAATGCAAATTGAAACAATACCCTCCATGCTTCCATTCTACAATGTTTTGTGTCAATTGTTGCACGCTTTACATGAATAGTTTCTTCAGATTGTACGTCCCTCTTGTACTCGTAGATGTATGAGTCCGAGATCTTGTAGGAGGAAGACCTTCAACCCTTTTGGAAGAAGGTTTATATGATATTGGGTTAACACGAAGAGGGAGGAGTGTGTTGCATTAGAATAAAGAAAAATGCTATAAACACCCTCATTCTCAATACTTTCATATGCATTTTTTTTTTTTTAAAAGTACATTCTCTTACAAATGAGCCTAAGCCTAACAAAAAGGCTCGACAAAGGAATTGGATCCTCTTTATTTTAAATAAAATGGATCGTGAGTAATGATAAAAATTATATTTTATTTCATAATTCTGACATAATAATTTTAATTAACTCTGAATTAATTTTTGTTAAAATAAAAATAAAAATTTAAAAATTGGTTAACATTAACACATCAGCATTGTAAAGTAATTGTAGAATAAAAATCTCGTATGTAACATTATTCAATGAATCATATCAATTTTATGGTAATAATTTTTTGCATTTAACAGTATATATGAAATTAATATTAGCATGTATTTAAAAAAATTAAATAAATAAATAAGTAAAACTACACTTATTTGGTTGAGCCGAATATAAACGGTTTTAAGGCTTGGCCAAAGCCCAAGAGAAGGCAGGGGACAAACCCCCTCACTAACGCCGGTGAAATTTAAGGCTACTGTCCAAGGATAGTGTCAATGACCAAATGGCCCACTTTTTGTCTTTCCAATAAAGAATGCTCCAAAGACCACTTTTTTCTGAGCTTTTCTTTTTTTGTTTTCCTGACTTCCCCATTCAATTATACCCTTAAAAGAACCCAAAGAGCCAATGAGATGCAGACACCTGGAGTAATCAGAAAGGACAACCTTACTTAATAAGAGGTGAACCCAAAGAGCCAATGAGATGCAGACACATGGAGTAATCAGAAAGGACAACCTTACTTAATAAGAGGTGACCCAAAGAGCCAATGAGATGCAGACACATGGAGTAATCAGAAAGGACAACCTTACTTAATAAGAGGTCGGGGCCACCAGCACTAAAAACCTATGAAAATGGGACATCTGAAGAGGTCCCCATGGCTGGCCCTACCTCCTTTGCCTCTCCATGTGGCATTAACAACAAGTGGATGCTGTGCCACCTACTCCTCCTACTATATTTTGATTTGATTTTAGGTGAAAGGTACGTGTTTATAGCTTTATTAAGCAAGTAAAAAGACGACAAAAATATATAGAACAAAGTTTTTTTTTTTCGTGTAATATATATATATTTTTTTTATCAAAGCAAATGTATGTTGTCATCCACATCGTTGAAAATTAGGATAATTTTATTTACTCTCCTAAATCCTTCATGGTGGCAACTACCACTCTTTCATCGAATCCTTCTTTGCAAGAATAGGTATTACCTCCGTAAGAGGCAAAGATAATATGAATTTTCACCACCTCCCATAAGGGAAAGAGAGTATGCATTCTTGAATAATTATAGACATTAACTTGAGCTGAATGAACAGTTATTCAGTCCAGACATTTTTTTTTGTTTTTGTGGGCCTCATTTTTTTTAATCCCATACCGCCTAGGCTAAATTACTGTTCATTCAGCCCAAACTAATGTATATCACTGTTCACGCATTCCTACGTTTCCACAAGAGACACAAAGAGGGTGAATCTCTAACCTCCCATCCTCCTTATGCAGAGGTAGACACCAAAAATGGAATGGGAGACCCACATACCTTAAAGAAGCAACCTCCACCCTATATTAGCCGGCCTTCACATATGATAAAAAGTAAGTATGTGTTTTCAAAATATTTTGTATTATGTTTTTAGAAAAAGTATTTTATTATTTATTTTAAAAAGTGTATTAGTAGTGAAAGTCACCTATAAAAATTTGTTTAGATAACTATTTTAAGATAAGTATTTTTTAGTGTTTGAGAAACCGAAAACAATTTTGCAAAAGTTTAACAAAGGGGTCGCAGCTATAACATTGGCTAGGGACTTTTTTGGGGGGGTTAGGTAATACTTCATTAGTATCCATGGTAAGAACTAATATCAAATGAACCCTTCAATTTTAGAAAGTATTGTAAATGGTATTTGTATTGCCCTCAAAGACCCATATGGTACTTTTGTCTAATATTTTAACAGCATATCACGTTAACCCAATCAACAACTGTCATGTGTCTCGTTAATATTTTTTTTAAAAAAAAAAAAACTAACTAGGGGTGCCTCGAATGAGGGTGGCCTATATCCCACTTGAAACCATCCCTAAGGCTCTATTTGGGGTGATTGGGCTACCACTTGACTAGTTACCCACAAATTTTGTTTATTTATTTATTATTTTTTGTTTTTGTTGTAAATAATATGATGTGGTGTATAGAAAGAATCGTATTGTGGGAGGTGTTAACGTATTTCTTCATTAAAATATTATTAAAAGATAGATAGAAATTCCGTATGCATCTTTCAAGTTATTACATATACCATTACGACTCAAAAGTCCATTCGATAAAAGAGGCAAACCCCGTATACTTTAAAAAAAGAAAAAAAATAATAATTGACCATTTTTTTTTTCACTTTCCTATTATTCTCACCCACGAATGTAATTAATTATCACCCCTATAATATGAACAATAATATTTATGCCTGGTATAAACTCTGAAAGTCACTTATCCCCAACCAATGATAGCTTAATTAGGTTGCTATTATGTATTGGTTGGCAACATCCACTAAGAGGGTAATTCATATTCGAATACATATAAAAAGAAAAAAAGACATTATCCTAGTTGATTGTGATATTCAGTTCTCTCTTTCTACTCAATTAACAAAAGAAAAAAAATAACAATAATGATATCTAGAAGGAAACGTAATTAAGCACTTAAAAAACAACAAACAAAATCAAAGGCATTATTTGTTAAACCATTCTCTGTCTCACTTTTGTTTTTTATTTTTAAAATAAAAATATTAATAAATAACTTATTTACGGATATAAATTTTTTATAAATTAGTCTTTAAAAACAACATGTGTCTTTTAAATTATTAAAAAAGTATGTAAAAAGTATGTATTTTTTTAAGCTAATGACACATGTTACTTTTAGAGACTGATTTATAATAAAATTTCCTATGAATTAATTTGTAAAAAATTTATGTCTCTCATTTACGCTCACAATTATTTTCACTTTTATTTCACATCAATACACTTGAAAAAAAAAAAAAATCCTTCAAAACACATTAATAAAGGGAACCAATCTACTAGCTTTATGTAAATGGTCAAAATAAAAACAAGTATCTTTATAATGCCTTCGTATATCATTTTCTGTTTCCAAATGGCTAATCAATCTCTTAATGATAACTCAAATGACAAAAAATTGCTATGCTTTTTAAAGCTTTTGTTCTTTGTCTTTTGTTTTTTGTTTTTTTTCTAAAAATTAAAAATAAAAATTAACAAACAATCTATAATATAAAATACTTTTCAAAACACAAAAATATTTTTACCTTTATATTATATTAAAATTATTATTTAAAAAAAAAAAATCAAAACACATTAACTAACGTACCCATCTGACCAAAAGCGCTGGTAAATGGTAACCAAGACAATCACAAACTGCCTTGTATTTTATGGGCCCTTCTCGTCAATGGGTCCTATTATCATCAATGCTGACCTGGATGCAAACAAAGTGCCTAGTCACTGTGGGCCCCCGGGCTGGCCTACCTTTGAATGATTAATGCCATTGGTGAAGCTTGATTGAGAGCTCTCTTTCTCTCTCTCTCTAATCTCCATACTTCTCGAGGGATGGAAGGGACACCTAACCACATCTGAAACAAAAAAAAATTATAGAAGGCCTGTTGGAAAATAAAAAACCCCAAACAAGGAGACCCCACCTATAAAGAACCTTACAAAAGAGGGAGGTTTTCCTTTCAATCTAATATCATGATGTCATGAAAATGATATAAATTTTCTTAATGTCCATGAATTGCTGTTGGGCTGTAAGCCTGTAACTAGGGTTACATCATCAATATATTTTAGGTTTATAATTCCCCTTTTTCTTTTTCTTTTTTCCGAGCAAATTACAAGACAAAAGGGAGGGTAAGTTTATAAAATTCCACTTGCTCCAACTAGGGAAAGGTTTTAGGTTAACAATGTCGACATCATAGAATTTTCACCCTTTTCTTCTGACCAGAATTATCACCCTTTTTTTTTTTCTATGCAAGTTTTTTTTTTTGTTATAATTGCTCATACTTTCTAGTTACTCCAACTAGGGTAAAGTTTTAGGTTAAAAATGTCTTTGTTTTAATTTCTTTTGATTGCTCTTCTCCACAGTAGAAGTGAACTATTTTGGCGATATAATTTACCACGGGTCTCATTCAGATAGGCCATTTCATAAAGAGGAATGCTTTATGAAGTACTTACTTATAGTGACAGAACTAAAAAAATTAAGTTTAGGGGGGTCAGGTTATAGAAAAAAAAAATTGGAGGTATCAAAATAAAAAGTAGGACTTAAAATGTGTTTTTATTAACAAATTTTTTTTTTTTTTTAAAAAAAGTAATTTAACAAAAAAAAAATTGCTGAAGGAGGGGCATGGCCCATACCAAATGCAAACAAGCATTTCTCTTCTAAAAATAAAAAAAATTTTTTTAAAAAAAAAAATTAACTGCACTCTCACTACACGGAAGATAACCGCTGGCCCTTTGTTCCGAATAAGAAGCAAAATCCTAACAAACAAGGATTGAACATGGGACATCTACACACGAAGGAAGTCTCCAGACTCTCCACATATAGCAATTGCAAAAAACAGTATAGAAGATAGCATAACATAAAGTAAAATGAGACATTTTGGTTTCTTTCAAAAAATTGTACCTTATTTCAAAAAATATTCTCTAAACATTATGTTAACTTGAGCATTAAAGTGTCTCCATTCTCCTTGGAATTAGTAGACTCTAATGGTCATTTTCTCTATTTTGCAGGTGGCATATAGTCGATCCAGTCGTCAAAAAATTGCTTCAACAAACTATAAATCATGAATTTACATCCCATGTAATGAGGTTACCCATTGCACAATATGATGAGGTTGCCAATTGCACGATGCAATGAACAACTTCAAGTGAAAAGACATGGAAGTCTCACTTGCTTGGTCAAGCATCTAAATGTCCGAGCAGATGGCTCCAAATTGTTCAAACACCTGAATATTCTCTCATATGAGATTACCCATTGGAATGAAACATACAACCTCATTGCACCATGTATAACTACTTTCCCAACAATTTGTGAATTATGTTCCAAATTCTTAATTCGTAGAAAGGGATATGCTACTTTAAAATAAAAATCACAGTTGATAAAAAACCATGTTTTTTTGTATAAAATGGGGGTGTCTTCTCACGAGGGAGCATATTATATCCTGTTGCCTGTTGCCTGTTGCCTTATATGTGGTATATGTGATTAACTATTTTGGAACCCATTTTGTATCATCTATCGAAGCTAGAAAAATCCATTAGTGAATCGAAGACAAAACTGTCATTGTTTTTTTCCTTGTCATGGACTGTCATGCTTTGGCGTTGCATAATTTGTTTATTACAAAATTCAGACATATCTGGGTAGTGGGCATACACACAATCAATCAATCCTTTGTTTCTAGTTACACATTGTGTCATTGATTTTTTTATTTTTTATTTTTAACAAAATCCTTTAGTTTTTAAGTAATTATAATGACGACCAATTCCTGATAATAGTGCATGCAGTTGATATTTGGAATTTTCTTCAAGTTATTTGTCCTTTATAACTTAACACGTTCTTTGATCGAAAGTATTAACAAGCGGTTTTTAGGAGAGTTGTTAGAAGTACTATAATTTTTATTATATATTTTTTAAAAATTAGTGTGACAGTCTATGTGATATATATCACGTTAGTCACTAAACAGATAAATTTGTGCTTAATTTTTTTTCATTATTAAAATACTGTCATATAGATTTATAAGAAAACAATAATAAAAGTTATAGTATGTAA
>FXXK01000769.1:3408-21835 GCA_900184695.1 Betula pendula | reverse complement strand
ATTTTCTCTCATCTATAAGGTTTTATAAATAAGTTTCGTATCTTTATAAAGATTTGAATATGAATAGTGCTTACGTGGACTTTCTTTGCTGAAAAATGCTATTGCATTTACCTGTATATTCTTTTCTTATTTTTCTATTTTTTAAAATTACTATTGGATATGTGGTTTTCATGTATGCATGTGTGAACATACATAAGACTACAGATTCAATAATGATTTTAAAAAATAGAAAGATAAAAGAAGAACAAAAGAAGTAAATGTAACATTTTCTTTCTTTGCTTATTATATACAGATAAAAGAGTACACTTTTGTGAGTAATAAGTTGTCGATAAAAAATTGGAATAGGAAAATAAAAAGTTGTTGATAGAAAATTTGAATAGAAAAAAGAAAAAGAAAAAGTTATTGATAGAAAATCAAGAAAGAAGTTGCAGCAAATCTATGGCAGAGAAGTGCCAAGTTAATTGCCATATGGTTTGTTGGGGGATAAAATCCAACCAGTGGACCCCACTTAATTTACACATGTATTAAATTTACGGATGTATGGGTACATTACAAGGCCCCTTAAATACGAGAAAAAGACCCGGCATAAGGAGACTTTTTTTCTCTCGAAGGGGTTCTCTTCCTAAGAATTTTTACTATCTCTTTCAAAAAATGCTACTTCTCTCTAGAACTTTAGTTTATCTAACTTAAGAATCGGAGTGTCGTTGACTCAGTCAAAGACCCTCTAATGACTTTTATATTTTGCATATACGGCATTCTTACTTCAGGAGAGCCCCTCTTCCGGTCCAACTATTTAGTAACTATTATGATTGTTGCTCTTTATAAGAAAAATGTCCCCAAAATCACTCTAACATAGTTCAATTGTTGTAATAATGTCAAGAGAAAGTCAACATATCTTTTTTAAATTATCACAAAATTGTCAATGTCTCTCAAAACTTTTAAACTAAGACAAAAATACTCTTATAAACTTCAAAAAACAAACATAGCCTTTTTTNAACAAAGGGCCTCCCACGTGTGCGGCAGTGATGCAGCTGTGTCCCTAACACGACTAACACGACGAGGCAGAGGCGCAGTGATCACCGTTCATTGGATATCCAAGATCGCCACGTGTAAATAATGCATTTGGTTTAGCGACATGCGCGTGCTGAAGGGGGGGTAAAAAGCAGTTCCCTAAATGGTTAAAAAGTAGTACTGGGATCTGCGCAAAAGGAAATCTTTTCCACCGTTGGATGTGGGGCTAAGATTAAGAAATAGGGCCGGGTCCACTCGACTCTTTTGTTTCTTTTTTCACCGATTTTTGGGGGAGCACTTTTTTCTTTTTAATTTGTTTCTATCTAGGAAACCACAACTATTTTTTACAATAATATATAACCAAGCTGTGCATGTGTGCCAAAGGTTACAATTCAATGAAATTGGAAAGGGAACTCTATGGATTTGATTTAGGGGCAGTAAAAAAATGATAGTATTTTGTTGTAATTTTTTTTTAACTATTCATATTTAATTATAGCTTTTTTTTTTGTTTTTAAAGAGAAAGAGTAGGAAGTGAAATTAAATTTAAACCATTAAAAAAACTACATCATATGCTTTAATTTTTTTTTTAAAGCACCTTAGTTAAATTTGTGATGAATTTGAAATCAAAATTATAAAAATATTGTCAAACAACTCCAAATATAAAACATTCACAACTACTTATTTTTACTTCTATATTATATAAAGAAAAAATCAAATTATAAAAATATGAACAAAAGGAACCAATGTTTTAGTTAAAAATATATGAAATATAGGCTCTATCAGAATGAAAATGGATGGAAAAGGCAATATGAAAAATGGAGGATGAAGCATCTAGTGTGGTGGTTCAATGGCCTAAGAAAATTTTTAAAGTAGTTAGATACACATTAGAATATGAGTTTGAATATTGCAATGAAAATCTTCAATCTTCATGTCTAGTTAGTGTAAATTACATTCATTTTTATTAATGTTGTTATATACTGGGGCAAATTATGACTTAATAGAACTTGAGCAAACGCCTACGATTTTTACTGTCTAAACTCCTCATGTACGACTCATAACAAATAAATACTATTATGATCACGTTCAAATAATTGATTTCTTCACTCATAAAAAAATAAAATAAAGGGATGAGTTGCGTGATTTCTTTTTCTTCTTTTAATTGTTCAGTAGGATAAAAATTCAACGTTACCAAATGTGGAGCGTGAATTGTGTGTAGTAAAAAGCTAGGAAACATGTTAAATAATGTCAATGATGTCATGCATTGAATGGAAAACGAGGAAAAGAGGAAGAAAAGTTAAGGATGATTTGTGTTAGTCCATTGTGTGGTAGAATAAAAAATTTGGCTCAGGTGATTTAAAAAAATTACAGTACGTGCGCTCTAAATATTTTTATTAAATGAGATTTAATTTTAAATTTTTATAAGGAATAGAGATAAACTAAAATTAAAACTCAATCATTGAAAGAATTACGAGATACATATTGTAATGCAGCTGAGTTCACGTTTTCTATTCCTCATAAGGTTATAAGTAGGGTGAGTAATGATATATGTCACTTTTGTGTCAATTTAAAATTGACATGGCTTTTAAAATTATTAATAGATCAAAATTCAATAATGAATTATTACAAATTTAATGATAATTTTAAAAGTCACATAAATTTTTAATAGATAAATGGTGATTTTTATTATTACTCTAAGCAAAAATAAGAGGACAAAAGATGAGTGATGATTAAAAAATAAAAAATAAAAGAAAAAAGAATGTCATGATGGAGTAATGATACATATCAATTTAATGTCCGCTAAAATTGATGTAATTTTAAAAATGATTATATGATCAAAAGTCAATAATAATTTATTATAAATTCAATAATAATTTTAAAAGTTACATCAACTTTAAATAAATACAAAATAAGTATAAAATTGACATTTATTATTACTCTTTTGTAAAATTGGTTTAGATTAAAATTACCAAAGAAAATGTTATTTAATATCATTTATTTATGAAAAGGTGTGAACAGATAGAAAATTTCCGATTACTATAAATTTTTGAGCTCTAATCATGGTGGGAAAAGGCTCTACTCTACGATTGTGAATGCATTGCAAACCTAATCAACAACTCGCAGATTTGTAGCCCCAGTAATTACTTTCTTGAGCCTTTTTAAGGGCTGGAATCAATATGTTAATCGGCTTTTTAAGTACTATATTATTTCTTTACATGCTTTAATTATACATGTCAATTTAATATATTAAATTTAATTTTTTTTTCTTAAATTAATTTGAAAAAAAAAAAAGAAACTTTGTTCAATTATTAAATAAACCAGACAACTCTCAACCTTGGAAAAATAATTATTAAAATTCGGCTGGACACTTAAACACATTTTATGGCTTTTTATACTAATTAAATGTGAAATTAATTAAAAGTAGTGATGGGCATGTCCAATTAATGAGAGTACCTTTTTGAGAGATGGACAAAACAGTACAGAGGGTCCGGGCCACACCGGTCAGAGCACTTGGTCAGCTCTCATAACAGCGATCATAAGCCATTATTGACACTGCCGGTTCATCATTCCAAACCGGGCCCTCCAGATTCTCCTTGTTCCAAATTCCAAACGGGTCCCCGGCTTCCCAACATATTCCATGGGCATTCCAGTCATTGCAACGGGTAGATAGCATCATAAATCCACGGTGAATAATATGAATAATAATTAAAAAAATTAAAAAAAGGACAAATTTCACAAATGATGAGAGTGTGACACAACTTGTAGCGTGGGCTCCACCTAGGGTGGTGCGTGGTCCGGGTCGGACCAGGAATCCGGTTCTTTAACTGGGAGTTAGTGGGGTCCATGTTAGGGTTTACGTAGCCGAGGAGTCCGGGGTGTTGATGACGATGGAACGGCTCCCACGGAACAGTCCGTGAACTTCAACGCTCCGATTTTACCCGGACCCACAAAGTTAAGCTGTGTTGGTTGGTTGGAGAGGGTCTCGGCTCGGCTTGGCTTGGTGTAATTACTGCCTTCATTAGAAAATGACAGGAAAAAAAAACACAAACAAATAAAACAAGAAGAGAAGACAATTATAAAAGATATTAATAACAGTAGTGAAAAACACATTGATAGTAGCACTAACAAAAAAGAAAAAAAGAAAAGAAGAAAAGAAAAACACATTGATAGCTAAAAAGAAAAATTATTTGATATCAATACATATAATATTATAGAGACGTTTTTTAATTAAGGGGGAGATTCCTAATATCTTCTTTTGATGTAGATAAAAAATTGGCTATACCAAAGTCTAGAGGTCAATTCTTTCAAAAGTTCAACAAAACCCAAAAAAAAATTATGGAGTCTTGACCCAGGTAAGGGTGAAAGATGAATTCAGTTGCTTGTAAATTTGATTAGGTTCGATTCAATTAAACTTAATTTAGTTTCGATTTGAATAACAAATAAATTGTTCGAAAATGCAATAATATGTTTGGATATTAAACGAGACATGTTCGTATAAATTCGGCTCGGCTTGAATAAGCTCATATAAACTCATATAGCTTCATTTTTACAATTTTGTTTAACATTATTTTAATTTTGTAATAAAAATATTTTAAGTAAAAGAGATTTATCTTCCTAATATAATATATTTTACTTGAATTATTGTTCATGTGATAGTTTAGAAATTTGTGTGTACATGAGCGTGTTTGTGAATATGTATGGATATGTTTATGTGTGTGCAAAATAAATTTATATACATATTATAAAACATATATATAAACTCAAGAACAAATCATTTAAGATTCAAGCTAATTTATTTAACTAACGCAATTAATAAAATTTTAACAATAATTAATTAAGTATGGATTCACAAAAAGACAGACAATCATGATATTTACTTTATATAAGAAATGAATAAGTTAATTGAACTTTTCATGAACAAGTTTAAATTCGTTCGAAAAATAAATAAACAAAATTAAACATAATATCTAGCTCAGTGATAAGCTCAAGCTCGACTTGTATTTGAAATAAAATTAAATAAGCCAAATTTAAACATCTAATACTCGACTGAAATACAGCCATAAACCCAACTACTCTCCACTCTCAAAAGTAAATTTTCTCCCCTCCATTATTTTCTCTAAGACAAGATGGTCTGAAGCTCCCTCATTGGTTACTCTGGTAATGCTCTTCTCATTTTGTAGGTAATCTGTCGACCAATCCGGCCACGCAAAATATGGTAATCATCAATTCTTTAAAAATGGATTAGTACATGTATTATATGGTCTACGCTTAAAGGAGATGCCACTAATTGAAATTTTGAACTTGTTGCCATGCCTTTTGACTTCGGAATCATTATATATATACACATAAAACTTGGTAATGAAAATGATTAACCTTTATAATACGAAAAAAAAAAATTAACCTTTTAAGTTACGAATAAGAAAACAAAATAATATTGTGGATTTATTTAAGTTTATAATTGATTAACCTTTTATTTTGTAAGCAAGCTCGTACATGAACACAAGTCATAAAGAAAATAAAAATGATACTAGTTGAGATATCAAATTTATAACCAAGCCTTGAAGAAACATTAACTGAAAATGACTGTGAATTATATTTAATATGTACATTATGGTTTAATTTGATAATTTTAAAAACACTAGGAATATATAATATCCAGACCTCAAAGCTCTAATTAATCACCTTTCTATCATGAGTGTATTATTTTGTTCTTAACCAACTTATTATAAAAATTAAAAATTTTATTCTAACGTGATCTTTAGCTTCAAGTGATGTTGCCTAAAATAATAATAATAATAGTTTGATATAAAAACAGTAATTGATAGACTAAATTACCAGAGGTTGAAATTTTTTATTTTTATTTTTATTTTTTTGAACTAGGATGAAAAGATATTGTACAGACATTTGTAATGTTTTAATACAAATATAATAAAGTATTATATAGAAGATATTAATTTTGTGACGTCCCTCCGTTGTTGCCGCCCTTGCCTCCGCCTCAGCCACGCTTGCTCCTACATCCCCAGATCTGTCTCTCTAATGGCTAGATTTGGTTTGAAAAAATCAGATTTGACATCTTCCGCCACTGTTCGGCCCCTATGCGCTGGCGAGTATGTGGCTCCGAGGCCAATCTCCACCAGCACTGTAGTTGTTGGGTTTTGCTTTAGTTTTTTGTTGTTTTACTTTTTTTTGCTGTCTCAATCCTTGTTTCGAGGTCGAGTGTTGTCTCCTGACCCTTAGGGTTGAAGAATGTAGGTCGGGTGTGGGAGATTATCTCTCACGACTAAGAATAAGTGGGTGCGAGTTTGGCCTATTCATGTCCCAGTTTTAGTCTTAAATTTAGTCTACTTGATGTAAATCAGCTCCTTAACTGGAATTGTTCTTGGGTTAGTAGTGGTTGTAGTCATAATCAGTTCTTTAATTATTAAGATGCTTTTATTTGGTCTATAACTGTATAATTTCATAGCGTTTGTGTTATGTTTAATCTGCGTTTATGCTTTTAATGTAAGAACTTTATGTTTCTGATATATTATCAATGAAATTGGTAGATTCTTATAAAAAAAAGAAAAAAAAAAAAAAAAAAAAGGAGGTTAAAACAGCAGATTAATTTTAAACCAATCCTCTTCGCTAAAAATCATATGAGAGCAAGATTTTAGAATATATTAAATTGAGCAGAGAGAGAGAGAGAGAGATTTTAGAATATATTAAATTGAGGACAGAGAGAGAGAGAGAGAGTATAATTCATGGCAAAATCCCAAATTAGTGCCGTCACTAATTATCTTTAACTTCTAGTAATGCATTTGAAAACATAAAACCATTTTGGCTATTGCACTCACGCATGATTCAACATCATCCCCAACCTCCATATTCTCATTGTCATTTAAATATGAAATTTAACCCCGGATGTACTTAAATAATCTTTTCTTTTAAGGACGAGACTCTTGAATTAGGTAGGTGGCCTCCACGCCCAATGCTGCATACGAACGGAATCAGATTTTTTGACAAGGGGGTCAATCTTTTTTTTTTTATCAAAAAAAAAAATTAAAAAGATTAATTTTGGGGTCCAATTCCTAAAAAAATATATATAAAAGTTGGAGGTTTTTAAAATTTTTGAAGCTAGTGCTCCCGATGGCCCGAGGTAGTTATGGCCTGCATGCATACAAATGTGGAGAATATTACTATGAGAAATATTATTCTTCAAACTATACTCATACTATGCTAAGGTGGCATGATATATAGTAGAACTTAGATTAGTTATTGTTAAAAAAAAAAAAAATCAAAAGTTATTAGCTCATGTCACGTTAACGTAATGTGATTGTGGTGTGAAGTATAACATTATTCTATTACTGTTAGTTATTGGAATAGATCCAAAAAAATAAAATAAGGGTAGATATGTAAATTAATTTTAGGAAGTATTTATTGTTTTTGTTTAAAACGTGTTACACAAAGGTAAAAATAATTTGCATGTTTTTTAAAATGTTTTGTGTTTTGAATTGTTTGTTAATATTTTTACTTTAAGAACTGAAATTAAAAAGAAATAATGAAAATTTTATCAAACATAGTCATATTTATTGGAATGGTTAAATTAAAGATAAAAATTCTCTACAAACTGGGTTGTAGAAGTTTTTTATAAACCATTATTTAAAAGTGATATATCATTTAAGTATGTAAAAATTACATGCTTTTTTATTGAATAATATTTAGTGTATAACTCTATTGTACAACTTCATCCAACTTCCTTCATATTTACTTTTTTTATTTTTTATTTTTTTATGGAGTTGTACACTAAACATTATTCATTCTTATTAATGATATTAAAAATAAATGTGATTGTCGTATGTTAAAAAATATAGTAATACTATAATGAAAATTCATTTCTCTTTTGTGTCATACTAAAATTGACATGACTTTTAAAATTACAATTGAATCAAAATTAAATAATAATTTATTACAAATTTAATATATTTTAAAAATTACATTAATTTTAAAAAAGATACATTAAAACGTGAAACTTTCTTCTAAAATTATTGTAAAGGTCATGATGCATGAGACTTTTAATTGTCGATTTGTAGAAAATTTGTACAATTAAATTGGTAGGAAATTTGTGTCATTAAATTTACGGGCCAAATTATTGAATCCAAAATTCTCCGAGCTGAGCCGATCACAAGCCACATAATGACATAAGCATTTGGAGAAGACCAGCTTGGTTAAGCTCTGTACGGTACGCCAGCCTCGTCAGCCTCGTCAGCCTTCGACTCTATGCGTGTATTTTATATTCGCAGATCCTCCTGTGATGCTGAGAGATAGAGATAGCCGATCGAGAAAATAATCCTCACTCAGATCGGTAATTCTTGGAAAAAAAAAAAAAAAACGAGAAAAAACTGCCATTTCTATCAAATCCATGACGCCATGACAGAGTTGGGTGGTTTTATCAAATCCACTGATTCCCATGCACAAGCGTCTTTAAAATACTCGCAACTACCCCTCACAACCCACACAATCTCTCTCCGTCTGTTTCTCTCTCTCTCTCTCTGTGCGTGTGTCTGTGTATGTCTGTCTTCTCTGCAACTTCATGCGATATTTCAGTACTGATGATGAAAAACTGAGTTAGTGGCCAAAAAAGCCTAGTAAAGGAGAGAGAGAGGGGCAGTGATCACTCTTGAGTATTTTTGTTTTCATACTGGGTTTTTGAGGCCTGGTTTATAATCTGTGAAATTTTTTTTGGTTCTTGTCTGCTTCTGAGGCTCTTAAAACCAAAGGGAAAAAAAACCATTTTTGCTGAAATAGCAGTAACAGACGCACAAAATACAAAAAAGGTTGAAAAAAGCAGAGGGAAAAGCAAGCCATAAGAAGGGAACAAAAATACAAAACCTTCTTTGTTAATGCTGTCTGGTGCATGCACGTCTGGTCCTTCTGATCACGACTGGTGAGGGTCTCTTTGCATGTCGGTTGTGAGCCTGAGTGATTCTTCTTCCTGAGTTAAAATAGAGAGGAAGAAAAGAGCGAGAAAGTCGGGGAAAAAGTGACTTTTTTCCCATTTTCTTTATTGGGTCTCTCAGAAACAGAGGTCACAGAAATGGAGGTCACAGAGTTGCAGGGACAGCTTTCATGAGGCCTCTTTCGGGTTTTCTGGTTTCTGGGTTTCTTCAGAATGGTGGATTTGACTGTACTACCACCCTTTTCTCGAAGAGTCTCTTAATATAAAGAAAAACTCAGAACTTTCTTCCGGTGAGTCCCAACATCTCTCTCTGTTTCTGCCTCTCTCGATTTATAGAACACAGTTTTAATTTTGGGTCAATTTTTTTTCTTTGTTTGCAGTGGGACTGCAAGATTTTGAGCTATGCTGAGGAAGAGATCAAGAGGAACAACCAGCAAGCAAGCTTTAATGGCAGACTTTAGCCCTCTCTCATCCCCCACAGACAAATACAGAAAACCCACTTCATCTCTCTTCATTTCTCCAAGATTGTTCACTAATTTTACTCAAAAATCATTCTCTGAAACAGAGGCTGTGATGAGCCCAACTTCCATACTCGATAGCAAGCCATTTTCTGGACTCAGAAATCCCTTTTGGTCCGAAACAAATACGCCCCGAAACCCGGAACCCGAAATCAAACGCCATTGGGACAATTTGGACTCCAAAGGCATTGGCCTAGCCATTGTGGATGCTCTCAATGAAGAGAAAACTGATTCAAAACCATCCCAACCTGAAAGCCGAATGGTTCTATTTGGTTCCCATCTTAAGATTCAGATTCCTCCTCCGCCAAGTTCGGGTCTTTCTCCGGCTGAATCGCCCAAATCTCCGGCTGATTTCGGCACCAAGACGAGGAGTTCTCAACTGGGTTCTTTTTCCTCCGGCCTTTCTCAGTCACCAGCGAAGAAATCCGCATTTGGGTCTGCCAATTCAGGCATGGAGACTCCGAATTCTTCCCGGGTTTTCGCGGGTTGTCTCTCTGCAATTGAAATGGAGCTCTCAGAGGACTATACTTGTGTGATTTCTCATGGTCCTAACCCCCGAACCACTCATATTTTTGAGGACTGCATTGTTGAGAGCTGCTGTGGTGGTTCTGGGTTCTCTGATTCCAGAAAAGAAAATGGTTTTTTCACCGACCGATTGTCCAGCTTTCCCTCTGAGAGTTTTCTCAGCATCTGCTATTCTTGCAAGAAGAATCTTGGTCAGGGAAAGGACATTTACATGTACAGGTTGGTCCACTTTTCCTTTTTCTGGCAGCCAGAAAAAAAAATCGAAATTATCCATGTGAATTTGTGAAAGTTTTGGAACCTTTTGTTCTGTTAGCATGCTGGTTTCTTATTTTAGAAAGAAAAGAAGGAAAGGCTTAAATCAGATTGTATTATAGCAAAAATGTACACATGATTCATTTATTGATAGGCTAGTGGGCATAAATTATATTATTGGACTGACCATGACTTGGATAGGGTTTATCGTGTTCTATAGCTTTGATTCATTTGTATGTTTGTATATATATACTTAAATTCGTTATCTCGGTGTTTGGTTATGAGACCAAGCGAAAGTTTGGAGCTTCAAATGTAATTGATCTATTTTCTTGCAGAGGTGAGAAAGCTTTCTGCAGCAGCGAATGCCGCTACCAGCAGATACTTTTGGAGGAAGGAATGGATAAATTGGAACCTGATGATGATTATGGGACTTGTTCCTGATAGCTCTCAGAATCTCCATTAATCTTGCTTTGCTCCAAATAACCATAAAAGAAAATGCCAACTTAGGAAGGGTAATCTTTGTATCATCGGCTGTCCAAATCAAAGATAAGGGTGGTACTTGAATTTCCTGGAAAATTGAACCTTTGTTGGTGTTTTCTCACTTATTTTCTCTTGTTAGCTTTTTACTGTTAATACTCTTCCTGTAAAAGGAGGACTGAAAGGCTTAAGATATTGTAGAGTTGATTTTGTTGAATAGGTAATGCTGTTGGTCTGCTGGGTTTGTCCACAGATTTTTGTCTTTTCATAGTTTGTGATGATGATGATGTATGACTATAGCTCATGATATTACTTTTGTTTATCTTAAAATAATCGTCCAATAATTAAGCACATAGGACCAATGACCTAAATTGTATTAGATTCTTTTCTTTTCTTATGTCCTCGTTCTACATCTCCAATAATCAATGCCCCTTTTTTTCAACCTTACCCAAAAAAAAAAGAAAAAAAAAAAGAAGCCTGTTTTTTCAAGCTTTAGATCAAATTATTATAAATCTAGTAAGTTCCATTACTTTATACGACAGTGAGTTGGTAATGACCACCTCAAGGGAATAGTTTGGTGACCATTCGAGGGAATAATTTTGTGTATATTGAAGTATCCTTTTATNCAAGATTGGAAAATAGCTGATGTTATAGCTGATTCCATCTCTTTGATTCCGTCCTCCTCCTCTTGGGAGGCTCGGAAAGTTAACAGAAGTGCCAACTTCTGCGCCCATCACGTGGCTTACTGGGCCGCGGCTAGAGTTCACTCTGGCTGCATTCCCACCTATTTTCCTCCCCTTCCCTCTTCTCCTATTCGTAGTGGCAAGGACCCTCCCTGTCTAGTCCTTGTTCACTAGTGTTTTCTCTGCTTGTATTTCCTTTGTTTGGTTATGTGATGAAGTATTTACAAAAAAAAAAAAAAAGTATCCTTTTATCTTTGAAAACTATTTAGTAAAACTGCAAAAGGATGCTATGGTCCAGTAATTTGTTGATTGTTAACAATCAAGACAATAAATGTGGCAAAGCTTTTATGTGGTTTTGAAGTATAAGATTTGTTCGGATAAATGGGTTTTATAAGAATTTTTTCATATTTGTTACTTGAAAACTCGTATTTTTTCATGCGAAATACTACCCTAGATGCAAGGGACAAATCAAATAGCAAATGATGAGACTCAACTGGAGGAAAAACTTAGATAGCTCAACCAGTCACATTAGTATAATGATTATTTAAATAAAGATAGTAATCTTGATTTCTGTAGAGAAAGNCTTGAAAACTATTTAGTAAAACTGCAAAAGGATGCTATAGTCCAGTAATTTGTTGATTGTTAACAATCAAGACAATAAATGTGGCAAAGCTTTTATGTGGTTTTGAAGTATAAGATTTGTTCGGATAAATGGGTTTTATAAGAATTTTTTCATATTTGTTACTTGAAAACTCGTATTTTTTCATGCGAAATACTACCCTAGAAGCAAGGGACAAATCAAATAGCAAATGATGAGACTCAACTGGAGGAAAAACTTAGATAGCTCAACCAGTCACATTAGTATAATGATTATTTAAATAAAGATAGTAATCTTGATTTCTATAGAGAAAGAAATCAAAAAAAGCTACGGCTGTGGGAGGAGGAATCTTTTCCCTGTTTATTCCTCCCCCTCGTCTTCCTCACGTCATGAACACAACAAGTTTTGCCGACGCCCTCTCCACCATCAATGGCTGGATTCTACCTTCTCTGCCATCCATGGCCCGGATCTACTGTTTGAAAGTTTTGGTTTTAGTTTCTCAAAATTAGATATGAAACTTTTAGAGAGTTTTCCCCATTTTGTGCTCCTCTACCGTGTTTCGGGGCTGCTACGCTTCTTTTTCCTATGCCAGTCAGCTTCCCTCCGCTTCCAGTCGGTAGATCTGCTTGGTGCTGCTTGCTTTTGTTTGTTTTAATTTTATTTCTATTACTGTTTATCCCTGCCCTTTAAGTTGAGGGAGATGATTTTTCCTAACTTTCGGGTTGAGAGAATTTTAATAATGTTGGTGCGAATTGGACTGCTTATGTCTTCGAATTTGTCTGCTTGTTGCAGATCTGATCTATAACTAGAGTTGTACATAGGTATGTGGAACATTATATCATAGATATTTGCTTGTCTTTGTCTATAACTTGTAAGTTCATAGCTGTTGACTATGGTTATCGAAACTTGTGGCTTATTGCTTTACCTTTTGATTGTAAGAGTTTTTGCTCAAGAATTGTTATCAATGAAAAAGTAGAAATTCACATTCAAAAAAATAAAGATAGTAACTTTTGCTAAAAGAATGCTAGGATTATAATATTGAGGATAGCTATTTATTAATTTCATTCCAACTACTTAGTGATTTTAGTTCAACTATCTTGTGATTTCAGTATTAATTAAACAACGCAAAATTCAGCTAAGGCCATAATCCATTAGTGAAGCTCTACATTAAGAAAGGTCATATCATCATTTCAGGTACAAACATACACTCGTACTCATACAGACTCTATATGAGAAAACCCTAGAGCTCCTTTTGAGCAATATACATTTTCCTTTTGCAAACTTAAGTATTAAGAAGTCTTTCTGCTGGCTAGTTTCGACAAGTATTTGACTGTTCCTACTTATTTTACATGTGTTCATTGACTAAATTTAACTGTGTGATCAACCCCACAATCAATTTGGTATTTTGCTTAAATCCATTGGTAAGATGACTAACAATCATAAGCCCAATTCTCACAATATTATGACATGCTCTACAATTATGATAATAAACGGTTGGGTTTCATATGTACAAAAATATTTGGTCCATAAAACTTAGAAAAAAAAAGAAAGAAAAAAAAATGCAACTCAACATTTTAAAGTAATTTTCTTTTAACGTATATAATACTTTCACATCTTTTTTTTTTTTTTTAAAAAAAAGGGGAATACTAAAAAAATACTACTTAGAAATGGCGAGTAAAAATGCCCCCTTCAGCCCTCCCCCTCTTTAACCTTGAAAAAGAAGAGGGTAGTAAATTCACTGAATAGCCCTCGAGAATTTGCGGTAAATACACGGACAAGGGGTGACAAGGGGGGCCCAGTCATGTAGCCCTTGGCAAGTGGGCAAAAAAAGACATGACACAATCAAACGTAGTTTGAATAATAGGCCCATGAAACTCCATTTCAGTCCAACGGTAGGTATGGAGGTGATGTTCCTCTTCATCTTCATCATACTTTTTCTAAAAACCGTGGGCCATCAAATTGAAACCCGCTTTAAAAAGTAGTTACAAAAAAACAAGAAACCCGCTTTAAAAAGTGGGGAAAAACACAAAAGAAAAAAAGAAAAAAAAACCGAGATTATGAGGAGTTTGTAATAGCAAACTTTACGCATTTAGGCTTCTTTCTTTCTTTTTCTTTTTTTTTTGTTTTTTTTGGTTGATGCGTGAAGGAAACCAAAAAAAAAAAAAGAAGAAAAAAGAAGAGAAAAGTCACAAGAAAATAAAAGGAAAATAATGCAAAATCACTTTTTGATGATTAATTACAAATCGCTTTTTTGTGATATCAAAATAAATTCAGAAGTCTTTGTAGTATGTTAAAAAAATTTAATCATAGAATCAAATTTCGTTAAAATATTGGACAAATTTAATTACGTGCCATGTTAATATTAATGAAATGTTGACATGTATCAATCTTATTAAAAAATATTAATTTATAAAAATTAAATTCATTTTTTTTTTTTTAAAAAAAAAAAGAATCGACAATCACCTCTTAAAGGGAGGGGGTAGGCTACGAGCACTTTCAAAGGTGGCTAGATTGGCTCGCTGCCATCCCAACCATTGAGGTAGCTGTGTGCCACCCAAAGTAGAGGGGGACCTTCAAGCCACCCCCAATTGTGAACATGGAAGCCAGGATGGCTTGCGCGCCACCTTAGATTTGGGCTAGGGGTGGTTGTGCGCCACCCCTGGCTTCCATGGCCACCTTTGGGGGTGGCTCGAAGGCCACTTCAAGAGGTGGTCGGGGGTGATGTGTGGCCACCCTCCCCTTACAGCCACCCTATCTTATTCTTTTTTTTATTTTCTTTTCTTTTATTTTTTTTAAATAATTTTAAAATTTTAAATTTTAGATACTTAATATTTTTTAATAAAATTGACACGTATCAGCATTTTATTGGTGTTAACGTAGGAGTTAACAGAATTTATCAAATCTTTGAATGTTATTTGATTTCAATGACTAAATTGTTTTTTGGCATATCACATGGACTTTTGAGTTCACTTTGATACCATAATGAATTATTTATAATTTAGGCTAATCACATAGATTGATTTTACTTTTTTTTTTTAAAAAAAAAAGACAACAAAGCCAACCTTAGAATAATTGGGAATGAGTCAATTAAATGATCCCAACTATCACCTTAATTAGGCTACTGTTGTGTTTCATATGAGGACACTCCATGTATAGGAGCTGTTGGGCCTATCTGTTTAGGACAGCTTAGGATATGAGGCTTATTTGTTTAGAATAGATAGGCCTTGCAGGCTTTCTCCTTTCCTATAAACTATTTCAATTTCAGTGAAATTCAGACATCTTAATTATAGAGGATCTCGTTTCTTGTATTTTTCACCACATTTTAGCGAATGACTAGGTTGAAAAACCAACCTCTAAGTCGTATGCCCATTACATATGAGCTAATGTGATATATTTTAAGTAGTTTTTTTTTTTTAAAATGATTGATATGAGAAGTCATTTAAAACGTGTCAAATGTAATAAGAGCATTCTCATCCGGCTCTCTACTATAGGGATATCCTTATAGTAGGGAGCCAAAATAGATTTTTGACAATTTTATTGCTCACATCCGGCTCCCTACTTTGAGGAAAAAAGTAGGGAGCATGAAATGGCTCCCTACTAGGGGTGGGCAAATTAACCGTTAACCGCCTACCGACCGCTTATCGACCGCCACCGAACCGCCTACCGACCGTAACCGACTGTTGTCGGTTCGGTTAATTCGGTAGTCGGTTAAAAAAAAATTCGGTTAATTCGGTAGTCGGTTAAAAAAAATAAATAATCGGTTAACCGATTTAACCGATTTAACCGATAGTTTTTTTAAAAATTTATTTAATCAAAACGACGTCGTTTTGGAAGTTTGTTTTTTTGTTTTTTTTTTTTACCAAAACGGTGGCGTTACTGGCAAGTTGGCAACTTCAGATTTTTAACCTATCCGGCTATCCCTCCCGAATCCCTAATCTTAAACACTTAAAAAAACTGATCCGCCGCAGTGCCGCACAGAGCTCACAGTCACAGCCCACAGGCTCACTGTCGCTCACACACAGGCCACAGCACTCGCCACTCGCCACTCACGAGTCACTCAGTCTCTCAAGTCTCAGACTCTCAAGTCTCAACCTCTCACAGTCACGGTCACGGACTCACGGAGACTCACGGTCTCACCGAGTCACTGCGCCGCCCAGCAAGGAACCGCGCCGCACCGCCCCAGGCCCCCAGCTCCACCTCCACGGACCGCACCGGCCACCAGATCCACCTCCACGGCTCCACCTCCACGGATCGGAGGGATCACATCGCACCGCACGGTCAGCACCGGCTCCACGCCTCCACCAGACCACGTCCACGGATCGCACCTCACCTGCACCGCACCAGCCACGGAGCCACCAGACCACCTCCCCGGACGTAACGCGCGCCGCACCAGCCACTCAGCCACCAGATCTGCCCGTGGGCCGTAGCCACTGACCCACTGTAAGTCAGCAAGTCCTTGTTTCTTAATTTCTGATAGATACAATCATACAAAGAGATTTGGAAGAGAAGAAATTGCTGTAAAATGCAGTTTTACATCATTTTGGTCCAAAATGATGTAAAACTGGGTAACTGTATATATTGAAGGGTGTTTGCCTGTTTGGGTCTGAGAAGAAATTGCAGATTGTAATTTGTAATATGAAAAGCTAAAAATAGATGAATATATAAGCAGGTTTGAATAAACTCTGTTACGTCTGGTTCTTTCGCCTTTTGCCCCTACATTAATTAAGTAAAATTAGTTGAAAGCAAAGGTGAAATGGGAATCTAAAATCCATGTAAAATAAAGGGTAATTAACACTCACCATTTTCAAAGTTTTGAGGTAGGCTTTTGTGGCATTCTCTGCAGACCAGCAAGCCATATTTTTTCTTTTGATCGATCTTTTGGTGTAGCTTTTCAATAGAATTGAAGTAGAATTGATGGGTGCTTTACATGGCCTGCTTTGCTGGACTTTATATAGAGGACTAAGAGGAGGAATCGACGGAGGTTGGTCAAAATTGTAAATTAGTTTGGTCGGTCAGAATTATAACGTCTGATTCTTGATGCCTTTGTTTTTTTTTTAATTTTTTAATTAGTTTATAAATTACATTGTCTTATCAAAATTACAGGAACAGGTATCGATAAGTTTAGATCATGGTTTAGAGAGTTTCTTTAAATTACTGTTAGCGGTAATTCTCCACATTTACTAAAAAAAAATTTCAAACTTGGAGAACCTGGAGTTTCTAGATTCAAAGTTGCTTTTTTTGAATGATATAAACCGAGCAGTCTATTTTGAGTTTGAGTTTGAATGATTAATTGTTGAACCTGATTCAATCGATGCTTTTGGGTTGAGATCTTTTACATTCACCTTTGAACAAAGTATTAAACATGCTTCTAGCAGGACAATAGTTAACTCAGTTGGTTCGGTAAAACTTTTTAGACGGTATTTTTTTTTAGTTGTAATATGACATAAATATGAAAGTAGTTTTGAGTGTTTGTGTGTTGGATTTTTTTTTGATAAATATGACTGAAATAACGTGACAATAAAATTAAATATTATTGATCCAAAGGTTAATTCACATTGCAACACTATCTCAATTGTATGCTAATCGTATAACATCCTCTTAAGTAGCATTGCTATATTTGTTAATTTTTTTTTTGTTTATTGGGTGTGTATTTAAAAGTGAAAAAACTGTTTTAAAAAGTATTGCCAAACAAGGACATCATTCGGACTTGAACTTATGTAGCTTATTATTCAAAACTTAAGATCAAATATAGTCTTCGATAGGGATAAAAAAACAAAAGTCATTTCCCAATTCCCATGGTATAACCTACGGACTCAACTAATATATATATAGTGGCGAAGCTAGGAATTTGTCTCAGGAGGGGCGGGATTAAAATAAAGCAAATGTAATGATAGATAATTTTTTTTCCTCTTTATATACTACATTTTTATTATAATATATAAAATTAACATAAACACAATTCAAAATAAAAATTATAACATAGTATGTGTATTATAAAAAGTATATCTTTCAGATTTCATAAATAATCATAATTGATATATTAGTAAGTTAACGTGTAAGCATTAGTACAAAAAAAAAAAAAAAAAATATAAATTGTCTAAAATAACGTACTTGAAATGTTTAAAAATCTACTAAAACTTGTTGACAATTGAAAAATCTCAAAGTACAAAGAAAATTTTATATAAAATGTCAATTTTCTTAGCATTAAATGAAATGTTGTAAATTCAAACTATTAACTAATGACTACAACTAGTTTTTGAGCATTAAATAAAATGCTGCAAATGCGGCTATGATTATGAAGTATAACCTACACAGTATAGATTTTACTATGACCAATCTATCTATACTACACGCAGTTATACTCACAATCATACCATTGGCTACATATTAAATTTTCATTGCAATTAAAGCTTACATGGCCCCATATAAT
>FXXK01000767.1:38823-51401 GCA_900184695.1 Betula pendula | reverse complement strand
AGGGACCCGGGTTGTGATTATAGGGTTTATGGTGTTAAGTGCAAGGAAGATGAATCTTTTGAGATTAGATCATATCGACCAAGACACACATGTACCTAGAAGCATAAGAATAAGATTGTAAATTCTAAATGGATTGCAGAGAGATTAATTGAAAAGTTTAGAACACAACCCAACATCCCTATCTCGGCCCTTCTAGGTAAAGTTAAAGACAAGTGGGGTGTAGACCCTAATTCTTGGTAGTTGTATAGGTCTCGAAGGTTGGCTAAGGATATGATTCAAGGTAAGCATAAGGAACAGTATCACAGACTTTGTGACTATTGTGAGACAATCAGACAAACAAATAGGGGAATTTGTGTAATGATCAAGGTGGATAGACCTTTCGCGGAGTCTCCGGCCAGGTTCCACAGGTTGTATTTTTACCTAGCTGCCATGAAGAGGGGGTTTTGTAGCTAGTTGTAGGCCACTTATTGGATTGGATGAGTGTTTTTTGAAAGTGACATTTAAGGGGCAACTTCTGTCGGCAGTTGGAAGAGACGGGAATAATAACATGTACCCGGTGGTAATTGTAATAGTTGAAGCAGAGGTAAAGGATAGCTGGACTTGGTTTTTGTAAACTCTCTTATCCGATCTTGGCACACCACTTGCACAAGGGTGGACATTTATTTCTGATCACAAAAAGGTGACAATTTATTACCTTCCCTTTTATTTTTGATGATGTATCTTGTTGTTTTTTACTAATGGTGAATATCCTAATTAAAATATGCTTGGCTAATTTGCAGGGTTTGGTACCGAGTTTCAATGAGGTTATCCCTGGTGCTGACCATCGTTTTTGTGTCTGCCATTTGTACACAAACTACAAAGATGATGGACATCGTGGGATGGCGTTGAAGGATAAATTATCGGTTGCGGCTGCAGCTTACACCGAAACTGATTTCAACAAAAGCAATGGAGGAGATTAAGGCAATAAGCCCAGATGCCCATGAGTATTTGTCGAAGGTTGACCCAAGTGCATGGTCAAGAGCTTGGTTCAACGAATTCCCTAAGTGCGATCTACTTGTGAACAATCTGTGTGAGTGTTTCAACTGATACATCCTGAAGGCCCGTGATCAGCCGATAATAACAATGTTGGAAATGATAAGGAAGATGTTGATGAAACGGTATCAGGCAAAGAGGGATGGCATAAGAACAATGATCAGCAGAATTTTTCCAAGAATTGTTCAAAAATTGGATGAAATTGGGGAGGAGGCCATCCATTGCTACATCACTTATGCCNTGATTTCAACAAAAGCAATGGAGGAGATTAAGGCAATAAGCCCAGATGCCCATGAGTATTTGTCGAAGGTTGACCCAAGTGCATGGTCAAGAGCTTGGTTCAACGAATTCCCTAAGTGCGATCTACTTGTGAACAATCTGTGTGAGTGTTTCAACTGATACATCCTGAAGGCCCGTGATCAGCCGATAATAACAATGTTGGAAATGATAAGGAAGATGTTGATGAAACGGTATCAGGCAAAGAGGGATGGCATAAGAACAATGATCAGCAGAATTTTTCCAAGAATTGTTCAAAAATTGGATGAAATTGGGGAGGAGGCCATCCATTGCTACATCACTTATGCCGGGAATGGGATGTTTGAAGTGACTCTTCGAAATAAAAAGTATGTGGTCAATCTGATTAGTAGAACTTGTGGTTGTAGACAGTGGGACTTGACAGGAATCCCATGTCCCCATGCAATGTCAGCAATTTGGTTCGACCATGCAAACCCTGTGGACTACGGACGACTGTTACAGTGTGAAAACGTACAAGAAGGCATATGATGAAATTGTGTATCCAATGCCTGGCGAGGATCAATGGATGCATACCGAGCATGAGAAGTTAGAACCACCTGTGTATAGAATACCACCCGGTAAGCCTAGGAAAGTAAGGACTAGAGGACCGGATGAGCCTAAAAATCCTTATAGGATGAGGAATGGTGGTATTATAATGAAGTGCTCTAGATGTCAGATAGTAGGGCACAATACAAGAACATGTCCGTAGAGGAAGATAGATGTAGTAAATTACAGAGGACCTACCACAACTCCAACACAAAAAGAGGTGAGCCATTTACACTGTTTGAACCTTTTTTGGTTTGTATAATGTTTTGGACAACTCAATGTTAATTCATTTGCATTATACTTTTTACATGTGCAAGATGATGGGACAAATTTGCATGATCAAAATTCAACTCCACATTCAAACCCTACCACTGCAGCAGTAAGTGCTCCATACTCTAATCATGTTGTAAACTTGGTAATGCTTTTAAACTTATGACAGTTACAATTTGGTAATGCTTCTAAACTTGTGACAGCCACAATGTAGAGGTCGAGGTAGGGGAAGTGGTAGGAAAAGTGGCAGGGGTAGTGTCTAGCCTACCCCACAAAGAGTAGAGGTCATTCCAAAAAGTGGACCAAGGACTAGGGGGGTATCAGGATAGGGGTAGGGGTCACTCTACCCCACAACTGCCCCCTAGTTTTTCAACTCTAGTTGCATCTAGTAGCATGGGTCAGCATACCCCATATTTTGGTAATGCTTCGAAGGTTAGTGGTTTCAATTAAAAATGTGTTGTTTCAAACAAATTTTACTATTCCTGTGACATTGACATTTTTTTATAGTTTTAAGTATAAAGATATAACTTGGTAATATTTCTTATTCTTAAGGTACTGTCAACACTGTCCGATTGTATGGACCTCCACAGTCACAACAACCGCAGTGTGCAACACAACCGCTGCCGACCAACGCTTGTAGTGTAAGTAATCCAAGTTCAATTACCATTTGTTTGGCTCATTTTTTTGTTAATGCATTTTTTACAACTGGTTATATTTTTCAGTCTCAAGGTAATGTTAATACTGTAAGGTTGTATGGACCTCCAAAATCTCAAGAAACATAGCAGATTGGAAGTTAATCACTATTGCCTCCTGCGTACCCAAGACTTGAGCAGCAGTTGAAGGGGTGGAATAGATGTGCAGCATCAAAACCACCTATTATTACTGGAGGAATTGCTTCGAGGTTACGGGCATCAGATGGGGTGAGGGGTCAATGTGGCACATTTCGTGGAAAGATAGATGATACTGTTGTTGACCTAAATCCTGATACAGATCACATTGAGACATCACAATTGGGTGGAAATCCTGGTAGAGGAGCAGGTTCATCAAGGCCATTGACCAAAGGAAAAAAAATCATTGTACCGACAGTTGAGAAGGCCCTTAAAATAATGGAGTCCAAGAATAAAAAGAAGAAGAAACCAGAATGACAGAAGTATTAGAGTGCAATTGAATGGGTGTAGTATAACCGTACTATATGGATGTATATTGTTACATTGTTGTTTATGGTTATTGATGTATTTTTTGTTAAGCTAAATTGATGTTTTTATAAGACGGACAGAGTTGTTGAGTATATTTGGAAGACTATGGTCTTTAGAAAACATACTATTGGCAGGTGTTATTTTCAAACTATTGTAAATCAAAGATTTTGCTTGTAATTTGTATGAGGTATTGCTAGTATATTATATTGTTATAAAATATTGCTTTGTAAGAGCATTCCTAGCAGCCTCAGCTAATTTTACTAGCCAATTTAACCAAAAACCACATTCTAGCTATTTTAACTATCAACTTTTTTAAAACAGCCTCAACAAATTAACTATCTACTATCACTATTCCTTTTAAATATTATTTTTCATAGATTTGTTTATTCTTTCTCAAACATTTATATTTTTTTAATATTTGTCTTTTAAATGAGCTAGTTAACAAATTTGAAAATAGTAAGTTCGAATCTAAAAGAAGATTGATTCAAATTTAAGGCTGATATAAATAGTTAAATAGATAAATTTTATAATCTTTAAAAAAAATTTATCTGTTTGGAGATAATTCAAAAAAGAAAACACATAATCTAGCATGAACTGTAATCTAGCATCGTGCGGAGGAGAAAAATGGGAGAGGAAGGAAGAAAGGAAGAAAAAAGAAAAAGAAAATGGGCATCGTGTAGAGGAGAAAAATGGGAGAGGAAGGAAGGAAGGAAGAAAAAAAAAAGAACATGGGGGAAGAAGGTGCGTGGGAAAGAAAAAGAGAAAGGAAAAAAAGAAAAGAAAAAAATTGAGAGAAAATAATATTTTTTTAATGGTTTGATGAGTGTACAGTACTCATCAAACCTGATGAGTACTGTACACTCATCAAAATTTTTGGGTTATTTAGGTGAGTCCACTAAGAGGAGTTTTTTACAATTTTGGTTAAATTGGCTATTTTGTTGAGCCCATTAGTAATGCTCTAACTAGTATACAAAATTGGTGATATGCTTGTTGATAAGTTTGGTATAAACTTTTCTTTTTAAAACTCAATTCAACGAAAATTTGTAATTAATTGTGACAAATACTTGTAATTAATTGCGTGTCATTTCTTACCCATGCAATTAAAAAATCACAAGATTTTACAAGGGCGGGCTCCCCGGCCTCTATCTGCCACAAACTGCTACAAGAGTCATGTAAACATCTTGATGCGTGACGTAAACATCTTAATGAAGGGTGTCGTACAAACTGTGTGATGAGTCATGTAAACATCTTAATGAAAGGTGTCGCACAAACTACTTGATGAATTATGTAAACATCTTTTAATAAAGCGACTCAAAGTTTTCATATGATATGGGCAAGGGGTTCGTTGTTGGTTGAATTATATGACCTTTTTTTTTGTATTATATTTTACCTCATGGAAATTATATAAGTTGTCATTCACTCATTTGTGTTTAATTGTGACGAATATTTGTAATTAATTACGTGTGTTTTTTAATTGTGACAAATAAATCTATGGGGTTTCACAAGTGATAAATAACTTCTTGTAGTATGCCTATATAACAAATAACTAATTTTGTACCAATTTTGACTATTTTTATAACAAAATTATTATAAAGTACAAATTTACCTATAGTGACATAGGCATTACGTACAAGGACTTACAGGCGTGATCAAATAAGTTTACAATAGAAGGTTCATTTTGTTTGGTAACTTATATAAACATCTTATTAGAACACATATTCTTATTGCTCTTGTATATCCATAATGTGGCATTTGGGTGTCAATGCAAATGTGAAAAACACAACCAAACTCATGGTGATTTAAGTTACAAAAAACAAGTCAGTTGTAATTAAACAATGAATCCATAAAGCAATTCCAAATAAGTTTACATGCAATAACAGGTTGTCTATTGACTATGATTACATTTTCAAGTTTTCCCATCCAACACAAAACTTCATACAATCCTTCTTCCGCAACATCATCCTCCAACGCTACAATAACCTTGCCCCTCTCAAACAGAACCGGCACAACAGTAACAACAATGTTAGAACAAAACAAATGGCCTAATGTTGTAACGCCCCAGTTTCTATGCAATAAAACCGTAAGCAGAAACCTCCGGTTTCCACGTGACATTACTACCTCAGAGATCAGTTCTCGCAGCGGATATATTTTTTTCTTTTAAAAACACTAGGGAACAACTAAAATTACACAATAGAGCTGACTGAAATACCTCGTGAATTAAAATACGTTAGATGTTTTAATAATACAAACATGTGCATACCAGATGCACCAAATAAAAGATAGTTGCAGTATACGCCACAGACGGCATACAGTTGCAACATCACACTGTTTAGATATATTACAACCATCATTAACAAAACATATAAATACGAAGAGACATATATATAACAAAATGTTGTCTCTTTTGGGATATAGCACATCCCGACAAAGTAGTGCCTAATAGTCATCAAAGCTAACGAAGGGTCTCCGCCTTCGTCACCTGCATCACAGTCTATGTAAACATGACATCATCATATTTTACATAGGCAAACAAGTGAGTCTCTGCATCCCAATATAAACAGGTAATTGAATTATTGAACAAGCATATGACAGATATAATGAATAGGTTTTCATGCATCGTTGTGAAGGCTTTGTTTAGTCTTAATGCAGCATGAAATTACACTCAGCTCATAATGGGCCAACCCCGGATTTAGCGAACGTTACACCTCCCCACTTAAACAGATTACTGGTTTGCACCTGGAACCGACTCCCAGCTTAGTTCTTATTACCGGATTTAGGGACCCAAGGTCCACTGGATCAGCCCTCACACCCCTGCTACCGACCAGCTAAATGTCACATCATTACCAATTCACAGAATATATAGTTGTAATGTATGAGCAGTTTATAATACATGCATATGAATAAAACAATACTGAATATAAAAGAAGACAGCGTCAGCCCAGTAAGTACTTCCATACTTACTCTTTTCCCGCAGAATAATAGTATTCCACCACTGCCTAGCAATATTGATACACAAATAACATATATCAGTGACCAATCAATAATAATTGGTCAGTCTTCAGGATCCTTGCTCTTAGCCTTTATTATTATCCATCACTTCATTTTCATTACTTGATTTTATCCATACGTATACTCATACATATATACAAGTCATATTTGTGAGTATTCTCACATATTGTCCATAATTTATTCAAAGCATTTAACTTATGAAATCCCACATAAGTGAGGACATGTCATAAGGATCCCGTTGACAATAATGTAAATCATCCAATATTGCACTCGAATACCCCACCGAAGTAAGGGCATAATTCGATGGAGTATTTAAACAAACAAGAGTTAATACTGCATAAATGTCCCCACTATTAGTAAGGGCTTATTATGAGTTATATGTACAGTATTGAAAGAATCTCTTATAGCCAATTTTCACTCAACTTCATGCTTATACCGCCGAAGGGCAGGGCAAGGGCACCATAACGTTTAGGCATGAGATGAGTGTTATCCACTATAAGATTAAAAATAACAACCAACAAACAATATATAGGTTGATTTTAAACCTTTTTCAATTTTCCTTTAAAACAAGCTCCGCTTGCTTCCATATTTTAGTCTTTTGAGCACTTTTGGATCCTTGAACTAAACCAATAACAAACACACATCAAACATATATTAGATACATCAAATATATGTTAGATAAATACAAATATCATCAAAGAAACTTAACAAAATAATAGCATAAAAATCCACAAAAATACTCAATAGAGGCCGAATGGGTGTAGGATGAGTTCTTGGTGTTTTCTCATGATTCCAAAGCCAAAGATCAATGGAAACATGATACAAAATATTTTTAGAACCCTCCTAAGTGATCATACACAGCCCATGCAAACAGGTTGTGAAAAAACAAAAAATTCCCCAACACCCCTCTATTGAGCCGGTTTTGAAGCTGTTTGAGGAGGATGAAGCTTTCATACCTCAAATGGACTCCAAAATGACTTCTAAAGGTTGGGTTAGCTTCTGGACACCTCAAGCAAGGTTGTGTATAAGTTCTGGACAGTTTGGAGAAGAATTTCTCAAAACCCCTAGGTGCCGTGAGAGGGTGTGAGTGAGATGAATGAGGGATTTTTCTGTTTTGGGTGCAAAGCTGGAGTGATTTCGGTGCTGGGGCTCATCTCACATTTATAGGAGAAGGCCAAGGCTTCTAGATGGCCAGCATTACACGTTCAAATAAGCCTAGGTTCATTGGAACATCATCCTTTCATGCAAGTTACCAAAAATGCCCTCAAAAGTCAAGATCTTTTATGACTTTTTGTCTTTTTGTTCTATCTTCCAGCAACTTCTCCCACTGCCAAGTGTCAATACCCTAGGCTTCCAAATCAGTGAAGAGCCGGCCCTACCATGAATTTAGCAGTTTTAAGCTAAATTCGACAATTGAAGGTTTTAAGGCTCGGGTTTTAGGCCCAAAAGTTAACTGCCTCGAACTTGAATTCCGATTTTTCACCAAACCGAAGTAAAAAACCATTTTACATACTAAAATAGAGTCCATTTTATGATATAAAAATCAAAAATGGTGAAAACTCCATTTTTAGAAATAAGGTCCGGGTCAAAAGTGCCACGTAAGCGATAAATAGTCATCTTTATGCTTCAAAGGTCAACGGATTGACTTTTTTTCGAAAATATACTATGCCGTAGAGGGTTTCGATACAAGCATAACGGGCTTTAGTTTGAGTAAAACTGAGTTCGTTTGACCTAGTTTTTGATACTTACAAGATTGGTCGCCAGAAAACGATCATTTTCTAAAGAGATTCTAAAGGGTTTTGACTAGAAATCTCTTAAACTTCATGAACGTCTCTAAAACCATTATCATAGCTAAATGATAATGTTTCCACAACATATATCATTTAGTTTAATAATATGCTTAAGAGATTAAAATTCCTCGGGCGTCACATCCCACCCACCTTATAGGAATTTCGTCCGCGAAATTTTAAGTCCTAAAAATTCATAGCTCATCTCAAAATCGAGCTACCCAGATTTTAATGCAGCATCAAACTCTAATGGCAAGAATATTCTAAGGAATGAGAAGGGTACAAGAAAATAATGTATTTTCCTTTGTATCATTTATCTCAATATTTACCTAAGCACCAGGTTTTGTACAATACCATAATCTATTAAAAAAAAATACAGTACATACATACATACCGATTTAGAACAAATGTGGGTATTTGTCCTTCATTTCTCGTTCTAGCTCCCACGACGCTTCTTCTATGTCGTGATTACGCCATAGGACTTTAACAAGCGGTATCGTCTTCGTTCGGAGTTGTTGCTCTTTTCGGTCTAGAATTTGCACCAACATTTCCTCGTATTTCAGATTGGTTTGAATCTGAAGAGGTTCGAAGTCTAACACGTGAAGCAGATCATGCACATATTTTCTAAGCGTAGACACATGGAAAACGTCATGAATACCTGACAAGCTTGGCGGTAGGTTGACCTTGTATGCTACGGGTCCCACGAGCTCGGTTATCTCGAACGGTCCGACATATCTCGGGCTTTACTTTCCTTTCTTCCCGAAACGCATCACGCCTTTCATCGGTGATACTCTTAAAAACACCTGGTCACCGACTTCGAACTTTAACTCGCGACGTCTTTTATCCGCATAGCTCTTCTGTCGACTCTGCGCAGTTAGCATTCTTTTTCTGATAACTGTAACCTTGTCCTTCAGGTCTTGAATTAATTCTGGTCCCACCAGTTGCCTTTCACCAACTTCATCCCAGTAAAGTGGTGATCTGCATTTTCGTCCATAGAGAGCCTCGTACGGTGCCATACCAATAGTTGCCTGAAAACTATTGTTATAAGCAAATTCAACTAAAGGTAGATATTGAATCCATTTACCTTTAAAGTCAAGCACGCACAATCTCAACATATCCTCCAAAGTTTGGATAGTTCGTTCAGACTGCCCGTCAGTTTGAGGATGATACGCCGTACTAAGGTTCAACTTTGTTCCCAATGTCTCTTGTAAACATTGCCAAAAGCGAGAGGTAAACCGAGGATCTCGGTCCGACACGATAGAAACAGGTATGCCATGCAACCTGACTATCTCTCTCAGATATAATTCTGCCATCTTTGGAACAGAATCAGTGACTTTGTAGGGAATAAAGTGTGCGCTCTTGGTAAGTCGATCAATCACGACCCAAATAGCGTCATGTCCTTGGGACGTTTTTGGTAACCCAACTACGAAATCCATCGCAATTTGATCCCATTTCCATTCAGGAACATCAAGTGGTTGTAGTGGTCCGGCTGGCCTTTGATGCTCGGCCTTGACTTGTTGGCATGTAGGGCATTGAGCCACGTGGATGGCAATGTCATGCTTCATTCCTTTCCACCAGAACTTCTTCTTTAAATCCTGGTACATCTTCGTGCTACCCGGATGTATGGTCTAGTGAGACGAATGAGCCTTGTTAAGGATGTCCCTCCTTAATTCAGCGTCATTTGGCACGACAGTTCTAGCATCGCCAGTTCTTAATATATCATCAGTAGTGAAATGAAAACCAGGTGCCATACCTCGGTTTACTTTCTCCATGAGGTCCTGTAATTCAAGATCGTCCTCTTGAGCTTTCTTGATTCTCTCAAGAGTCAATGGCCAAATTACAAGAGCTGCGATAGCGGCTACCTTCTCTTCTGGAGCTAAGCCAAGCTGGATCACACCAAATTGCTTAGTGAGTTGATCAGGAGTAGGCACAGAGCTTGTAGAAGCACTTTGTGGTTTCCTACTAAGAGCGTCTGCAACTGCATTTGCTTTCCCCAGATGATAGAGGATATAGCAATTGTAGTCCTTCAACAGCTCTAGCCATCTGCGTTGCCTCATATTTAATTCTTTTTGAGAGAAAATATATTTGAGGCTCTGATGATCGGTGTAGATCTCCACTTTCTCTTGGAAAAGATAGTGCCTCCAAATTTTCAAGGCAAAGACAATAGCTGCAAGCTCCAGGTCATGAGTGGGGTAGTTCCTTTCATGATCCTTAAGCTGCCTTGAAGCATAGGCTATCACCCTGTTGTTTTGCATGAGTACGCACCCAAGCCCTTTAAGTGAAGCATCGCTAAAGATTACAAACTTCTCAGACTCAACGGGGAGTGTAAGAACAGGTGCAGATACTAGCCTTTGCTTAAGCTCTTGAAAATTCTTCTCGCACTCATCGTTCCAATTGAAATGAGCATTCTTCTTAGTCAAAGCGGTTAGAGGGCCCGAAAGAGTAGAGAAACCCTCCACAAATTTTTGGTAGTAGCCAGCCAATCCCAAGAAACTGCGAATTTCATGGACATTAGTTGGCCGCTCCCAATTGACAACCGCTTCAATCTTACTTGGATCCACAGAAATTCCATCTTTTGAAATTACGTGCCCTAAGAATGAGACTTTCTCTAACCAAAACTCACATTTCTTAAGTTTTGCAAAGAGTTTCTTTTCTCGTAATACCTTTAACACCGTCTTTAAATGTTCACCATGATCTTGGTAATTTGTGGAATAAACCAAGATATCATCAATGAACACTACCACAAACCAATCAAGGTACATGTGGAAGACACAGTTCATGAGGTCCATGAATACCGATGGTGCATTGGTAACGCCGAATGGCATAACTAAAAATTCAAAATGCCCATACCTCGTTCGAATAGCCGTTTTTGGTATGTCTTCTTCTTTTACCTTGAGTTGATGATAACCCGATCGAAGGTCGATCTTTGAGAACACCTTCGCTTCCTTCAATTGGTCGAATAGGTCATCAATTCTAGGAAATGGGTACTTGTTCTTGATCGTTACCCGATTCAACTCCCGGTAATCTATGCACAAACGCATAGAACCGTCCTTCTTCTTCACGAACAATACGGGTGCTCCCCATGGTGATACGCTTGGGCGTATGAGACCTCGATCTAACAAATCTTGGAGTTGTTCCTTAAGCTCTCTTAATTCAATTGGAGCCATGCGGTATGGTGCTCTATGAATCGGCTCCGTTCCTGGCATTAAGTCGATTGTAAACTCGATTTCACGATCAGGTGGTAGTCCAGATTGAACTTCGGCGAATACATCAGGATAATCGCACACAACCGGAATATCTTCCAACTTCTTTTCAACTTCAGGCTTAGCTGATACGTAAGCTAAGTATGCGAGCGCGCCTTGTCGAATGCTTCTCTTGGCTTGTATGGAGGAGAGTATCGGTGGAGTAGCTCGTACTTTTGATCCGTAAAATTTGAATTCTTCTATTCCTGGTATATTAAAAATAACCGCCTTTCTTCTACAATCAATACTCGCATAATATTTAGATAGCCAATCCATGCCTAGGATTATATCATAACCTAAACCCTTAAATTCCGCCAGATTTGTCGGTAAAATCTTACCATCAATCTTAACTGGGCAGTTAATTACAACTCTACTACACTTAATCTTTTCACCTCCCGGGGTTTTTACAGCTAAGCTTAAGCCGATAGATTGTGTTTTTACATGACACAATTTAACATATGATGCAGAGATGAAAGAATGTGTAGCTCCAGAATCAAAAAGAGTACACGCAAGGGTACTAAACAAAGAAAGGGTACCTGATACCACATTATTGTTTTCTTCTTCTTTAATCTCTTCATCAACAGGTGTAAGTGTGTATACCCTGGCTTGAGCGGGTCGCTTTTGCTGTACGCTACTTCCTGGCTGCTTGGTTCCATCAGCTATTTCTAGAGGACAATTCCTTATGAAATGACCGCTAACGCCACAACGAAAGCAAACATCTCCAGTTGCTTTGCACTCTCCTGGGTGCGTCCTTCCACACTTTGCATAGACAGCACTACGATTTCCTGTTGTCGGAGGATAACTCTTCCTCTCTGTTGCTCTGAAGCTAACTCCCGTCGCTGGTCGCTTAGATGGATACGATGCTTGGGGCATCAATCGTTTCTTCTGCTCGTAAGCCGCAGATGTCTCACGCATGCCTCTCTCTGCAATTGATGCTACTTCTACCAGCCTGACGTAGTCCTTGATTTCAAGGCACATCACTCTCTCTTTGATGCGCGGGTTGAGGCCGTTCTCGAAGCGTTCAGCTTTAGATTCCTCATCAGGGATTAGGTTCGTAGCAAACCTTGCTAGCTCCATGAACTTAGCGGAGTATTGCTCCACAGTCATAGCTCCTTGCACCAAGTTCTGAAATTCGATGGCTCGGAGTTGACGTTGAGCACGTGGAAAGAAACGCCGATTAAATTCTTCTACGAATTGTGCCC
>FXXK01000767.1:15819-34945 GCA_900184695.1 Betula pendula | reverse complement strand
GCGTGGACTCGCCCGAGGAATTTTAATCTCTTCAAGCATATTATAAACTAAATGATATATGTTGTTGGAAACATTATCATTTAGCTTATGATAATGGTTTTAGAGAGAGTTCATGAAGTTTAAGAGATTTCTAGTCACAAACCCTTTAGAATCTCTTTAGAAAATGATCGTTTTCTGGCGTCCAATCTTGTAAGTATCAAAAACTAGTTCAAACGAATTCAGTTTTACTCAAACTGAAGCCCGTTTATGCTTGTATCGAAACCCTCTACGGCATAGTATATTTTCGAAAAAAAGTCAATCCGTTGACCTTTGAAGCATAAAGATAACTATTCATCGCTTACGTGGCACTTTTGACCCGGCCTTATTTCTAAAAATGGAGTTCTACCATTTTTGATTTTATATTCATAGAATGGACTCTATTTAGTATGTAAATGGTTTTTACTTCGGTTTGGTGAAATCGGAATTCAATTCCGAGGCAGTTAACTTTTGGCCTAAAACCCGAGCCTTTAAAACCTTCAACTTATCGAATTTAGCTTAAAACTGCTAAATTCAATGGGTAGGGCCGGCTCTTCACTGATTTGGAAGCCTAGGGTATTGACACGGATGCAATAGAGGAAGTTGCTGGAAGATAGAACAAAAAGGACAAAAAAGTCATCAAAGATCTTGACTTTTGAGGGCATTTTGGTAACTTGCATGAAAGGATAATGTTCCAATGAACCTAGGCTTATTTGAGACGTGTATGCTGGCCATCTAGAAGCCTTGGCTTCTCCTATAAATGTGAGATGAGCCCCAGCACCGAAATCAACTCAGCTTTGCACCCAAAACAGGAAAATCCCTTCATTCATCTCACTCACACCCTCTCACGGCACCTAGGGGTTTTTTGAGCAATTCTTCTCCAAACTGTCCAGAACTTATACACAACCTTGCTTGAGGTGTCCAGAAAGCTAACCCAACCTTTAGAAGTCATTTTGTTAGTTCATTTGAGGCATGAAAGCTTCATCCTCCTCAACTAGCTTCAAAACCGGCTCAATAGAGGGGTGTTGGGGAATTTTTGTAGTTTTTCACAACTATTTGCATGGCTGTGTATGATCACTTAGGAGGTTCTAAAAATATTTTGTATCATGTTTCCATTGATCTTTGGACTTTGGAATCATGAGAAAACACCAAGAACTCATCCTACACCCATTCGGCCTCTATTGAGTATTTTTGTGGATTTTTATGCTAATCTGTTTTGTTAAGTTATTCTTTGATGATATTTGATTTACTAACATATATTTGATGTATCTAATATATGTTTGATGTGTGTTTTGTTATTGGTTTAGTCTAAGGATCCAAAAGTGCTCAAAAGACTAAAATATGGAAGCAAGCGGGCTTGTTTAAAGGAAAATGAAAAAGGTTTAAAATCAACCTATATATTGGTTTGTTGTTGTTATTTTAATCTTATAGTGGATATACACTCAATCTCAATGCCTAAACGTTTTTTTTGGCTGGCCTGGCCCTGCCCTCGGCGGTATAAGCATGAAGTGAGGTGAAAATTGGCTGTAAGAGATTCTTTTCAATACTGTACATTATAACTCGATAATAAGCCCTTACTAATAAATGGGGACATTTTATGCAGTATTAACTCTTGTTTGGTTTATAAATAGCTCAGCATCGATTGTATGCTGCCTTACTTCCGTGGGGTATTCGAGTGCAATATTGGTATGATTTTACTATTATTGGGTCAAACGGGATCGCTTATGACATGTCCTCACTGTATGTGGGATGTTCAATAGGTTAAATGCTTTGAATAAATTATCTGGACAATTATGTGAGACTGATACTCACAAAATATGACTTGGTATATATGTATGAGTATACGTATGGATGAAAATCAAGTAATGAAGAATGAAGTGATGGGATAATAATAAAGGCTAAAGAGCAAGGATCCTGAAGAGCTGACCAATTGTTATTTGATTGGTCATCTGAGTATATGTTATTTGTGTATCAATATGCTAGGCAGTGGTGGAATACTAATTATTCTCGCGGAGAAAATGAGTAAGTATGGAAGTACTTACTGGGTCTGACATGCCTGGTCTTCTTTTATATTCCAGTATTATTCTTATTTCATATGGCATGATTATTAAAACGGCTCATACATTTACAATATATATTCTGTGAAATTGGATATGCATGTGACATTTAGGCCTGGTCGGTAGCAGCGGGTGTGGGAGGCTGATTCCAGTGGGACCTCGGGCCCACAAATGTCATGCGGAAGTTCTTTTCAAGTGTGCTGCATTTACTCTTTTCAAAATCTAATTGAAGACTCAATTTGGCCAATTTGATTCCTATTGCATTCTTGTGCTGGGCTATTTTAGCTTCATACTTAACCTTACGGAGTTTGGCCTCTGATTCCAGTTCATCTTCCTTCTCTCTCAACCTCCACATCACCCTCCTACAATGCTCGCACACTTCTTTTTTAACCCAAAGAAAATAATCACAGTGACCATTACTTTCTTTCTGGATTTAGCACAACGTATCAGTGGGAAAAATTCAGTTTGATGAAACCCTAATTCACAAAAACACAAAAGCCCCAAATCGAAAATTCCCCAAAAAATAAAGACATGATTAAAATCTGATTTACCTTGTAATTAGCACATCCAAGAAATCTTCTACCATAGTTGTCTTTAGTCAAAGATGCCTTCATCGGTGCTTCGAGGCCGTATAGACATTTTTTTCTGAGGAACTCTGGATACGATGGATGGAGAAGATGAGGACTCTGCGTTTTTTCCGAGGGACTCTGCGTTTCCATGAGCAAAGTGTTCATCATCTTCATCGACCGCACCATTTGATACATTCGAAATCCTTGCAGCTACAAGAGAACTCGGATATGGACTGGAGGCCAGCTTTGAGATATCAAGTGCAAAAGTGGAGTCTAGCTTCGTCTTTATTATGGTATGTTTTAATGAAGCTCGTTGGGAAGAAGGGCAAAATGGGGAGACCGAACGCAGGAAGGTCACGTGAGGCGCACGTGGTCACGGATTCGTACAAACAGGCTGCTTAAGTAGATGGAGGGGGCTACTTTACAAGGTTTAGGTAGTTTGATGTATCTATGTGTATGAGCTGTCATTTTGGAGGGGCTAAACAAAAACGGTTGTCAACTTGGAGGGCCAAAATATATTTTTCCCTTTTTTTTTTAATTTTTTTTATTAAGGCGTAGCCATGTGTTAGGGTTTTAACACTAACACGTGGAGTTCTGTTAAATATTTGGACGGAAGATAGATCGACAGATGTACCACCTTCGTCTTTCGCCAAAATGGAGGTACCATCTATAATGCAAAGTAAAACTGAGGTGGCTAAAAATAAAGTCTTTAAACCACATGGGATGAAAGACATTTACCCCTAAAAGAAAAGAAGAATTGTTACTACACAATTCTATACGTGAACCAAGCTAAAAGAAAGAAGCCAAGAGGTCGGGCCCATGACTTGGATCTTCTTTAATGATGTGCACATTGTGCAACGTTATTGTGGGAGTAAAAAACGTGTAGACATGGGACTCAAAAATCATGTAGTTAAAAGAAAGACAAAAAAGAGAAGAAGTGGAAGATAGTAAAGGCTGTTCAAATCAACTAGAAAAAGTTTCCTTCTCTTTATATAAGGAGCTGCACGCCACAGATTTGGGAGAGCTTTGGATTATTTTTTCACTCTTTCTCTGGGAGTGCCGCACGACTGTTGGGTTCTCATTTTAGTTTTTATTTGTTCCTCTGCGGAAGAAGACACACCAAGCCAGTGGAGGATCTAATTTTTTCTTCGGCTCTTGATCTAGTTTTCTTTGTTCTTCTCTTTCTTTATTTTACTTTATTTTGTTATGGCTATGCATACTTTAATTATGGAATTTAATTTGGTAATTATGAGAGACTAAATCTTTAGCTTTGGCTAGGGGTGAAGCATAATATTTTTATTATGTGTTTTTTAGACTATTTTATTTATTTTTCATAGATTAATGATTAAATTTTCGGGATGATTTTAATTTGAGAGTAGTTTCATGTTGACAAGTTTTTTTGATTTATTATGATTTTTGTTTATATCAAATGCTTACTTTGTTTGATTTGTTATGATTCGAAAATATATTGAATGCTTAATTTATTGTAACATTGTTATTAAAATCAAATTATCTATTAACTCATATTTGATTTACTTTATTTTTATTAGTGCCTAATTGTTCAATTTTCCGATTTGGGGAGTTGATCCTCTACCTAATTGAGTTAAAATACATGTCTTAGGAATATGTAATAGAATGCTAGGTGGATCCCTTATGCCTTAGTGTTTCTCATTAATTTTCTCAAACTCTACTTTTAATTAATTTAGTCTAGTTAGTTTTATTTTACTCTATAATCCTCTTCATTGCCCCACTTTGTAGTGGAAAAACAATTCAATTTACTTTTCTGCACGATAGTAGGATTTTTATTTAGTGTCTACCATTTTCCGTGGATCGACCTCGTACTTATTGACAATTTATTACTTGCGATAGCCTGAACTTGAGTTTGCACTCTTTTTGGCTCAACACTAAGCATAGTCCAAAGAAAATGAGCATTGGGATAAATGGATTAAACCCAAGCCCATGCAGGGAACCAAGAGAGAATGGACTAAAGTTAAAACCTTAGTCCAAGGCTCAAGGGGAGATTTGGCCGAAATCTAGGTCTTCCTGGTGTTCTAGAATTATCTTTTTTGCCTATTCTCCAAGTAGACTTAAAATTATAAATTGAGGTTGATATAGAAGCATAAGACACAAGTTGCACAAGCAAGTCCAAGATGGTGTTGAAATATACTAGAGAGAAAATTATTCTCTCAATGCTTCTAGCTATTCTTTTGAAAATAGTATTGTGAGACCACACTTACAGTCATATTCAGTCATCAAGGAAAAGATCTGAAGATTCAATCAAGTTTCTCAAGAACACTGTTCTTCGTGTTCTTCGCAATCTTCGAAGTTCTTCATCAACAAATATGAAAGATGAATTTAATCTAGAATTATATAGCCAACGTGCTAGGAGAGCCCGGAGAAAATTGTAAGTATAGTATCTTGTGCTTTTATTTTAAAATCCAACCATGTTTCTTTGAAGTTAAAAAGTTTCTGGGATGTTCTTTCATCCCTGCTTCCGCTGCGCACTTTTGCGCATCGATCCCAACAAATATAAAAACTCGACCAAATACTCAAGAACACAACTAACCATACTGACCTATGCTAAAAATAAATAAAATAGCAAGGAATGGCAACACTAATCACCTCACTAACCTTGCGAAGCTTAGAAACTCTAAAAAAAAAACCCAAAATGAAGAAACAAAGCTCCTTTCTCCACCACGGCACTTCGACAGCCTCTTGGTACCTTGGAATTCGTGCAACAAAGATTAGTAAAGGTTAAGGATGAATATATAGACGTTAAGGCTGCACTAAGGTTCAAAAAACCATAAAATCGCATTCTGACACAAAATGATCAATCTTGAAAAAGAGTTGATCGATCCTTAGGATTTCTAGGCCCTGAGGATTGATCCTCTAGGTCAGAAACTGATTTGGTGGTCCTTTTGGGCCCCATAAGCTACCCCAAACCTTCCAAACTTGATTCCAACTAAGCCAAAATACTCCATCTCTTAACTAGAGTTAGGGCCGGAATATTACAAAGGATGATGTAACACCCATAATAAAAATAAACATTAAAAGAAAATGGAGATTGAGATTTAGAAAAGAAAATAATAAATTAAACATATATTTTAGTGAAAATAGATGTAGCACATGGAGGTTTATAGGTGTTTAATCAAAATGGGAAGAAATTCTAAGTTAAAAAGCCCTTAAAATTTTCAAATATGGGAAGCTCTGTATGAACATAATTGGGTGCGTTTGAATAAGACGGAATCTCTACGTGTTGTTAGGTCTCACGCACAGGAAAGAAAGGATGGTCAGGATTTAATCTTCGAAGACTGCATTCCAACTTGATAAGTGCTATGATCGAATGGGATATCATCTCTACGTGTCATTGTGCGCATGAGTGGTAGGTGAAGATCGACGACCAAGATATCTCCACATGTGCGGTTAGGTGAGCTTTTATGCATTTGCAATACTGACTGTGTAGTACCCCGAAAGATTAATCAAGGTTAGGTTATCATTTATTAGGGTTTATAGGATGAGAGGATTGCTTAAAAGCTGGATTTTTAGACTTTTCTAGCTTACACATACGAACATGTAAATGCAAGAACGTTTGTGCATACAGTACACACATACGTTCGTGAAAAGTCACATACATTCGTGACTGTGTTGTTTTGCATTGTTCATCTCTGCGTGTACATCAGGTCATGCACCTGGTGTGTGTGTTAGTGGAGGACACATACGTTCATGTAAAGCCACATACGTTCATGCAGCCCAGTTTCAGAGTTTATTCAACAGTCTTTACCCAAGCGTTCCAGCTTTATAAATACCTCTCATACCTCGAACCTTCAGCATATGTTTTCCCTATTTGTGTGTTGTTTCTGATAGTGTGAGTAAGTGAGGGAAATTCTTGAAGGAGAAGATGAACTTTTGAGCTTTGTTCTTCAAAGTGGGGTAACCTCTCAACCTTAACTTATTTTTCTCAGTTTCATTTAAGGTTTCTACCTTTATTCTCATGCTTTAAGTTTCTGGTTTAGAGTTATTTACTAAGTTAAGGTTCTTAGTTTGAGACTTCATAGTTTTGAGCATTAAAACCCTAGATTTACCATAGTTTTATATAGTTAGGCATTCATTAGTTTGCATTTTTGCCCTAGTTTATGATTTCTGCTTTTGAAGGCCTTACTTAGAACCTAAGAAGCACTATTGAACGTTTAAAAAGGCTTGATAAACCACAAACAACTTTTTGGTCGAAATAGGAACGTTCGTACACATGCGTTTGTGTGATACACATACGTACGTGTCTTATACACATACGCTTGTGTCTCGAGCAGAATGTCAGTTTTTTGCTAATTAAGACTTATAAGTGATTTTTATCTAGTTTTAGACTAATGGAAAGATACTTTCTCAAATTCAAAAGTTGGAGATCCTTTGGAAGATTATTTGGTTGACCGTTATGACATAAGTGAGTAAACTCACACGGATACTTGTTATTGATTTTTTCGCATAGCATGACTATTTTTGATATACTTGTTATTGATTTTTCGCATAGCATGACTATTTAATAGAAAGATACTTTCTCAAATTCGAAAGTTGGAGATCCTTTGAAAAATTATTTGATTGACCCTTATGACACAAGTGAGTAAACTCACACGGATACTTGTATTGATTTTTCGCATAGCATGACTATTTTTTATATACAAAATATGCATGTTTACAACTTTCATGAAATATCTATTTATGTTTAACTGTGAACTTCATTTGTGAAAACAGTTGTAATTAACAAAGATAATGAAATAATGAGTTGTAAAAAACATGAATATAAAAGACAATGAAAGATTAATGTGCATCGTATGACATGGTATACCGTCTTGAGTGGAACAATGGCCATGGGCTTACCATTATTACAAGTTAACCCTATAGTCCAGTTATTTATTATTGTGTGTGTACCGTGGATCCAATGGTTATATTTTGTGACCGGCGCATCATTTTTCGAGTTAGGTCACTTTTACGGCTTTGCTAATTAGTGTGGGTCACCCGAGGTCGAACTTGATCGGACTACTAGTATAAGACGGTACATTTATGCAATGTTCGGGACACCAAAATTGTACCCGAAGTCCTTCAAGACGCACAAACCTTGCTGAGAGATGGTTAATGTCTCAGGTAGATCATATTGTTGACATATCACATGTTTTCCAAATATATCATGTACTATATAAATATATTGTATTACCATGATATGTTTATATCATAACTGGAATTATCAATGCCTAGGATTTATAAATTGTGTTCACAAATAATAACATGTACACCATGTGCATTACTCCTCACTAAGTCGTGGACTTACGCTTGTGTTTTTTCACTTATGAAACATGGGCTGTTTTATAGATATCATAAATGATGACGGATCACTCGAAGGATACTGTCTAGATGGAAGGAATACTCAAAGTAATTTTTGAAGAGCTAAACTCTATTTGGTTAAGCAGCATATGGTAAGCTGGAGGGGAGTCTTATCATAACATGACATACATTGTCTACATGCTCTTCCTTTTGAGACTAGACTCTGATTTGTTATTAGAATTATGTTATGATCTGCTTAAAGTTGTATTTTGTTGATGATCAGCGTTTGGCCATACTTTTGAACTATGATGTTTTTATTCTTGTATATTTTGATTGAGGTTCGTTAGTTGCTATCTCTATTTATATAAGAGACAAGTCTTCCGCTATAGATGCTCTCTTTTTCGAGAGTGTACGATCCCTGAGTTTTTACCTGTGTGGGTTAAGGCTGGGGGCGAACCACTTAGTTATTTACTAGTTAAATGATTTTGCTAGGGCGTTACAGACTGTCATGTCACGTTCGAACATGAGAATAACTCGTTCGAACGCGATTGAATAATCAGTGTAAAATTGAGCTTTGAAATGTGGAAACTCAGGATAAAAAATTAATTAAAAAAAACTAAAAAAAACAAAAAAATAAGAAGAAAAAAATGGCAACACAACCCAAAGAGTGGCCGAACCTCCTCAAAAGGGGTGGATCGACCATCCAAAGTCAAGGAGGAGGGGGTGGCCGAACCATCCCCACAGTGTGTAGGGGTGGCTCGGCCACCACCCATGGATTGGGGGTTGCCGATCCACCCCCACAATTTATGGCGGTGGCTCGCGGGCCACCACCTCCTCCTTGATTTTAGGGGTGCCAGAACCAACATATCTCCTTCTTGATTTTGGGTGGCTGATCCACCCTCTTTGTGATTGCCCTTTTTTTTTTTTCTTTTTCTTTTTTCTATAATTTCATTTTTAAAAGTTTTTCATTTTGGTTTTTAAGAAAATAAGGGTATTATAGGAAGAAAAATATAATTTTCTATCCAACCTAATGGCCACGCTAACAAAGTGGCTTATATGCCACAAAATGGTAGTTTGATATATCCAAGCATCACATCTATCAGTTTTTAGGGAGTTTTTGAAAATGACTGATAGTTCAGGGGGAGTACATGTATTTGACCTTAAATTTATTGTTGAATATTGATTTTCTATGGAGTTTTGTGTTTGTTTGTGAATTTATATTAAAGATTCTAATGAAACCACCTCCATCCCATCTTTCACCCATTTCCGTACTTTGGAAGAGTGAATCCACTATTGAATTTTTGAAACCCACATGTGGCTCCCACCAATCCACCACTATTGAATTTTTGAAACCCACATGTGGGTCCCACCAATCCAATCCAATAGTAAATTTATAAAAAAGATAGTTGGAATAAAATTTAAAGAATGAAGTGTAATATCATCTTTTTAATACGTTAATGCCGGCTGGCAGTAATCATGCATCCAGGCATTAACCAGTGCAAAAAAATGAAACTCACGTGGCAATCTTCAGGGCTTTTGGATCCTTTCATCTATAAATGTTCCACGCGCCAGCTATTTAGTAGCTGATACAATTCCATGCATAGCAAAATGTTGTAGGGGATAAGGTGTATATATATCTTAAAGTTATATAAAAAGAGCCTATCAACTCTTGAACAGTGAATTTTTCCTTGATGGTAAAAGACCGTTTTGACATTCCTAAATGGTAAAGATTTTGAGATTTGTCTGGGCATTTTTGTCTTTTGTGTATCTTAATTACCGTTTTGTCCTTTTTGAATTGTGAAGAGTTGAAGATTTTTTTGGGTTTTTTTTTTTGTCTTTTCGTTCTTTTGGTCTACAATTCTATTTGTTGTCCATGCGTAATTGACACTTTACCCTTGCTCAACTACATAGTCGATTGCTTTGGTGAGGAGCTTTTCAGTCATTTCGTACATACACAGTTGACAAAGTTCTTCTCTTTTAGGCGTCATGTGGGAGAATGGAGAGAGAATCGAAGAAAATCTTCTCTACTTGCTCTAGATCACGTTCTTCAGAGCTTTGTAGAGAGAGCCCTGAATATGGGGGATTTTGGTGTGGTGAGTACTTTTAAGGATATGATTTTGCACAAAAGTGGGATTTCATCTACTTTGTATCGAAGGGCTGGATAGGAAGAGATAGAGAGAGTAGAGAGAAGGATATGGTGATAATCAAATTCATGAAGTTGTTGAAAAGTCAATTCTGCCATTCTTCAAATGCGGTTTCGTCTTATGGCCATGCCTCTGATTCTGATTAGGAGGCATCTTGATCATCCATGTAAGACTTTTTTTTTTTTTTTCGTTTCTTTTTGTTTTCTTGGTTGTTATATATATATATATATATAGTATATATATATATTTGTTGATTTTTGTTCTGTGGTTTGAAGTTTTGCATGATTTGGTGGTTTTGGAATATTTTACATAAATTTCTACACTCATCTTTGTTTTTGCTTTTGCTCAATTTTTGTTTTTTTAAAAATTTATTGTCTTGGGTTTTGTTGTGTGTTTTCTCTGTTTGGTTGCTGGTAAAAGGACAAAAAGTTGTCATTGCTACAAGTGGCAATGTAATGTCAGTGATATGGTCCTTCACCATCATACCCACATTTGAAAATTCTTGGGCTGAATGTTCCTATCCCTCCTGGAGCTAGCTTTGGTTACCATCCTAGTGGTTGGGGCAAGCCTCATGTCGATGAAGTTAGTTTATCAACATTGATATCTTCCTTTGTGCTCTTCTTTTCTTTGTGTACATTGTTGCGTAAAGCTACTTTAAAGTTGGTTAGTATTTTAATCATTTCACTCATTCGTCTTCATGAACATACAGCTTGGACATGTTAGAGTATATTTGGATTACCTTAAGTCAAGAATTTGATGAGATTCAATCACATTAAATTAAGGGATTTGATTGTGATTATATTGGATTCAAATCATATGTAAGCTCTATAAATAGAGCTTTTTATATTGTGAAATCATTCAAGTGAATAAGAGTATAATGTAGCCCTTTAGGCTTTATCCTGTGGACGTAGGTCACAGACTGAACCATGTAAAGCTCTTGTCTCCTTTTTATATGTATTCCGCTATTTATTTCTCTTTCTTATTTCATTGTTTAATTCTTTCATGGTATCAGAGCTATAGGCTAATGCCAGTGTTTGATCCTATGGTCCTATGAATTTATTTTATTTTATTTTCTTCTGTTTTGTTGTCTTGTTCTTGATAGTCAATACTTTTTGCAAATCTCCTCACCATAGATCTTGCATACTTTTATCTGACTATGAAAAAAAAAATTCTCTTTCTCCTCGGGTCACCTGATTTTGTCATTCTATTTGCCATCATTTTATTCTTTGCTTCTCATTCACGTGAAAAAAAAAAAAAAAATCCTCATCCTTTACTTTTGTGTGTATTCTCTTCATTGTGAATCAACCCATGGTGATTCCACAAATGCAAGATGTAGTATGGGTTGATGCCCAAACTGCAAGACACGAAAGGTTTTCACAGAGAGAGAGAGAGAGAGAGAGAGAGAGAGAGAGAGAGAAAGTCTTGTTAGAGAGCACCTAACACCACTTCAAGCAGCCTTCAGCCGCCTCTGGCCGTTATCGTCTACCACTGTCGTGCCTTAGCTAGTCGTCCACGACTCAAATTCGGTGCCTCCTCCTTCGATTGTCCACGCCCAGTGCCAGGGCCTTCTCCTCCAGCTACTCATGGCCCATCTCTATCACAGTTTACAACCAATCAGAAAAGCACGGAACCAAGCGTGGTTCATAAAGGAGACTTTCTTGTTCATAAAGAAGTCTCTTGGTTCTTCTTTTATTTGGATTGAAAAAATAAATAAATCAAAAATCAAAAAAAAAATAAAAAGAGGCAAAGTTGCCCATATTTTTGTCATTTGTTGGCTTAATTATTTTCTCTATTGTTGGTTTTATTGTTGACCTAGACCCTTATTTTGGCCCTTTGTTGGCCCAGTTTCTTTGGTCTTTGTGGTATTGTTTGAAGACCCAAGCTCATTTAAGACCCATAGTTTGTCTCATTTCAATCGTTTGTTGGCTCTCCTTTTGGCCCATAGTTGGCCCTATTTTGAAGATTCTCAGCCTATTGTTGTTGAAGGCCCAACTCTAGTGATCGGTGCCGATCAACATCAACTTTTCGACCTCTGTCATTGCTTGCCATCTCCAAGAAAAAAAATAAAAAATATTTTCAAACTCAAGCTTCTAGAATCCTTCCACCTTGAGTTTGAAGGGGGATGTTACAGTATATTTGGATTACCCTGAAGTTAGGAATTTTGATGAGAATGATGAAGATTAGATTACCTTGAAGTTAGAGATTTGATGAAATTCAATCACCTTAAATTAAGGGATTTGATTATGATTATATTGAATTCAAATCAAATTTAAGCTCTACAAATAGAGCATTTTGTATTGTGAAATCATTCAAGTGAATAAGAGTATAATGTAGTCCCTTTGGGCTTTATCCTGTAGACGTAAGTCATACACCGAACCATGTAAATCTCATGTCTTCTTTTTATAGTTATTTCACTATTTATTTATCTTTCTTATTTCATTATTTAATTCTTTCGGGACATCCTTTATATGGAGATGTTTTTGGTGTTGATCAACAAGAACAACCTAACTATGAGGTACTTTCACATAAATGTTATCTTGCTTGTGATTGGATTATTTAATGCTGTGATTTTAATTTAAAAAATATTTTGAAACTGACAAAGATGGCCATAGCAAGGTGTTGGATGCATTAAACGTGAAGTTGAATAGAACCTTGCTTCAAATTTAGATTATTGACTGCTTAGATTGGTTTACCATTATTAGATTGAATATTATGTATATTTGTATTATAAATTGCCTTCTCATTTAGGAAGAGCCAGTTTATAAGACCAAGCATTGTGGTGATTTGGAGGAAAAGGAAGAGGAAGAACAATTGATCTTTTGCTGCATTACTAAGAGTCGGGTTCTTTGTCCTATTTGATGAAGGGAAGGGCAGTAGCACAGAAATGGATTGTGTCACTTGTCTCCACCTAAGAAGACATTGCTTCTCTTGCAGTAGAAGGCAAGTTTTGGGCTTGATGTAAGCTATTGCTTTTTTTTTGTTTCTTTTCACGTTTTATTCCTTGCTTGGATTTGGCTTCACCACTTCATAATGAAGTTTTGTTACAAGAGAATATATAGAGCTTCTGCAAAATGAACATACTTTATCCAGAAAGTATGCTAAATCTTGGAAATCTGAATCTCTCATGCATGGTTTAGCTTGAGTATGACGCTATTAGGTAGTGCAAAACCTCATTAGTTTTAGTGGATTCCTTCAAAGTCTAAATGTGGTTTCTATTGCTTATGATTCTTTTAAATTATGGTTGTTTCTGAAAGCTGGCCTTTGGAGGGGGAATAGCTGTTGTCCATCCTGTTCATGTTTATTTGAGTCTTTCTTAGTTGAAAGGCATCAAAATTGACCTAAGGAATTTTTTTTAGACAATAGCTCATACAAATGAACAGACATATTTGTTTCTTCAAGTTTCATGAGACGTGCTAAACCTAAGTCTTGTAATGTTTATCTCCAACAACATGCTCTTATACAACACAAAATGCTCTTAAAGGACACTGATTTTGGTAAGTTGGTTTTGAGTGAATTTTTGTTGGCCGTTGTGGTACAAAATCTCTATTAGCTGAAGTTTTTAGAAATCAGAAAGCTTTATAAACATGAAATTCTTGTATCGCATTGGATTTTTAGTGCATAAAATATTTTGTGTTGTAAATTAAAAACCTCTTGGATAAAGTGGCACTTTGTTTTATACTGTGATCTGATATAAATCAGGCTCCCATTAATGACATGATCTGAAATTTGTCTTTGTTTGATTGTTTGTTTGTTTTTTTTTTAAAGGTACTTGAAGAAAAAGAAGAGAAAATTGCTCCTAGGACTCTGCTTGGAACAACACACACGTATGTAGTATTCATGTTTTACATTTTTTTTTCTTTTTGTTTATTACCTCACTGGTTTTTGTCTTAAGCTTATCTTGGTCCACCTTTCTGCCTACAGATACCTTGTTAACACTGGAACCCAAGACAAGGCAGTTGCCAAAAGAGTAACATTTTTTTTTTCTTTTCTTGAAGGAGCTTATGTTCTTGATTTTAACCTCTAACAGCATAGTATGATGAACTCATGCATTATGATTCTGGTACAAAATTTATTTTCCTTTGCTTTCTTGATATGAGATGTAAATTCATGTGTGAGAAGAGAGATCTGTTGTAACAAATAATGATGGAAAGCAGCAGAAGAGAAGTACATGTTGGGCCAAAATCTTATAGGTGGTGTAATTTTTTAAGGACTAACCCTTTTGATTTGAAAAGACGTGTCCTTAAAATAGAGAGAAATACTACTCAGTATTTTCAAATAGTATTCTCTTAACGCTTTTTTTTTTTCTTTTTTCTTTTTTTTTTTTTTTTAAAAAAAAATGTTGATATGAATGTGTCACATAGACAAGAATACTATTTGAGAATGCTAAGTGTCTGGACAGTTTATGATGAGCACCTGTAAAAGAAGAACACGTAAGCGAAAAGCTTGTCAGGGGTACCGGTGGGGGGATAGCTCCGATGCTTAAGTGAGTGAGCTTATATGATGATCTATTAATAATGGACTATAATCTGAGAATTGGCTTTTTGTCTAAAAAATCTGAACCCCTTACCTTGATTCCTTTGGCTCTATTTTTACCCCTCTCTTCTATCGTGGTTCTCGGGTATTTCGGGGTCATGCCTCTGCTCATCGTGGGTTGGGTTGTGCCTGTCCTGCACGATCTTGTATGGTTGTATCTACCCGCTATTCTCGGGCTCATGGGTGGTAAGTCCCCAAATTCAGGAGTCGTGGCCTTCTTGGCCGATGGTAATGAGGCTGCTTTCTTTCTCTGGATTTGGGCCTTGTTGTCTGACATGGGTTTTTGGCCCTTCGGCCCAAACTCCCTAACAGTTACCCCCCATTTCCCTAGCCCGAGGCCTATGCTCGAGTTATGGAAAATTATTTCATCGAGGACTGGTTATTAGTTTCTACATATTTGTACCTTAGGGAGCACGTGGCATCTCATTTGTGGTGCCTTTTGGGTTGCACGTCTTTTGATGAACTATCCTTTCGTGTACTGGCTGTGGTATCCCACCTGAAGATCGTCTCTTGGTATTCTCGGCTATACGTGGCGCTTCAGGGGCTTGGATGCATTAAAGGGTTTGCGTGCTTTTCGGTGTGGGCCTCCCTTTTTAACCGTCGTCTTCTTCCTTTGTTCTGATCCTAGTGTTTGCCTTAGCTGTTTGGACTGACATTTTCCTTTGTATTTCTTGTTTCTGTTCTGCTGGCTTGATATCATCTACACGATTTTCCTCCGTGGTATTTTCTTAGAATCGTCTTTTTTAGGGTTTCGGTTGATATAGTGTTACCTCTAGGGCACTTCGTTGATCCTGAGGGTCCCTTTTTTTCTCTTCTAGGATCTACACTTCATCTGATTGAGCCTGTTGTTCCCCATCTTCGTTTAAGCGTTGCTCATTTGCTAGTTCGTCAGCGCTGTTCGCGTATCCCTTCTTTTCTTATCCCTAGTGTCTTATACATCATGGGTTTAGTTCCTATTCCTTCTGACTCGGATGGGTCTGGGAGCGACCTTGATGCCCCAGACTCGCCGGTTGACTTCGCCGTTGATCATATTCAACGGTGGAAATCCATTCTTAAGCCGAAAGATGAGGTCAAACTGCGCAAGTATTATGGGATTCCGGCTTCCATAAAAATTCATTTTCCTGAGCCTGGGATTGGCTGTGTAGTCAGTGATAAGGTTCGGGAGGTTTGCTTGTATGAACACTTTTTGAGTGTCGGTTTCCGGCTTCCTTTCCCCCCTATAGTGTGGAAGCTTCTCTGTTATTTAGATATATCTCTTGCCCAAATCAAGCCCAATGGTTGGAGATATTTGTTGGGTTGCTGCATTCTCTGGCCATACATCTTCGTGGATGGAGTGGCCCTCTCGGTTAGAGAGTTTCTCAATGTCTATTAGCCCGTCAGGTACGGTGATTGGATGTGGACTTTTCAGTCTCGGGATAATAAAATTATCCATTTGTCTTCTTCATATTCAAATAACAAGCAATGGGAGTATTGCATGTTCATGGTTTCGGGCGGATGGGATGCCTCGAAATCGGATGGTGGTGACGAGTCGATCTTTCACAGTCAGTTTCTTGCGCTTGGAAATCTCCTGCTAATAACTGTAGGTCATCTTGATCCCTTGTCTTTACAACATTCATGTTCTTCTGGTTCTTACTTTTTCTTGATAACCTCGGTTTTGTTTTCAGGGTAGGACATTCCTGCGTTGAATGCCGAGCAACGACGTCGGGTTGATCGGGTCTTGGAGTTTGCTGCTGATAAGTCGGATTTGGCTCAGGACATCCGAGACTTTGATCTTCTTGTTACCCGCGGTCGTATCCATAAATATTTGGGATATCGTGTGGTTGGGAGCTGGGCTCCTAAGAAGAAGGCAGTTGCTAAGAGAAAGCCCATTCCCGAGGAATTCCTGAGAGAGATGTTCCCTGAGGGGAAGAAGATTCCTGGGAAGGTTGGCATCCTGACAGGAAAAGAATACCCGAGAAGGAGCTTCCTGAGAAGAAATTTCTTGATTAAGAGAAAACTTCCTTGGAAAGGCTACTGAGAAGAAAATGATCCCGGGGGGGGAAGAATTTCCTGAGAAGGTATTCCCGAGAAGAGAGCGTCCTGGGCGAGGGCGGTTTCCAGGAAAGCGGTTCCTGAGATGGGGGCAGACTGGACCCTTATGGTCGGAGTAAGAGAGGGCAGGTGGTTTTGAATGTGTCTCCTGATAAAGCTCGGGAAAGCGGCTTTGGATAAAGGGAAGGGCAAGATAACTGAGGAGCGCCTCTGCAAAGAAAAGGGGTTCGGTTCCGAAACTTAATGTCATCGGCCATCGGTCTATCGTGCTGAGCTCCTCCTCCTAAGCCAAAGGCTAAATCTTACAATGGAGGATGCTGGAGGAACAAGTTGATATTTTGAGCCCATGGTTTGATCAGGGCAGGGGTCCGTCTAAAGTGTTACCCCCAGTCTGACTCCGAAGAGCTGGGGTGCTGAGGAGAGAAGAGGATCATCGGGATGAAGAAGTTTTCTGTTGTCGAGCCCGAGAAATGCAATAAGGTTGGATCCATGCTCGTATTTTGACGCATATATCGGCTCGTCATCTTGCCCTCCCATCCTTGCCTGATTTGGGGGAAGCCAATATTGTCCAATCGGTTCATCCCTGTTGCTCCAGTTGGGTTGATGGTTGTCTGACCCTTTCGCGATTAATGGAGGGGTTATCTTTAAAGCTCTGGGATCGTCGGAGAAGCGGGTCTTGACCATCAGTCCTCCCTCTTTTCGAGAAGAGGTTGTTGTTCAATGCTCGGGGTGAAACCAGCTCCTGAAGTTTGCTCCCCCCTTACCTGCTGTTGCAAGTTTGACTGTCCAGCTCGGAAGGCACCTGCTGATGATGGCTCTGTTTATCGGGCCTCTATTTATCAATTTCTCTGGGGAATGGCCTTACTGGGCATCCTTGCAAGGCTCTTTGTCCAACCATCATTCTCCGGGCCATTCACAGGGAGCGCTGGCGGGTGTCGTCGGAGAATTTTATTGATCTTTTGAATGCATCGAAGATTACAGTAACTTTTGTCAATTGTGGTAATCTTGATTTTGAGCAAGTTCATTGTTCTCTGCACTTTTGTTTATCAGGATGTTGTTAAACGCCGTCGCTCTTTTTTGGAGTTTCGGGACCGCATAAAAGCCTGCCCCGATGAAGTCTCGGTCTTAAGGAAGAAGCTTCAAAGCTCTGAGGATTATGTAGCCCGCCTGGCTGGGCTTGTTGAGGATCAGGCCATAGAACTTCGGGGTTCGGCTTCGGCTCAGGCTGTTTTGGAGGCAAGAGCCTCTAAGTTCGAAGGACTTCGATATTAGCTGAATGCCGCCGAGGCCAGGGTGGCCGTGTTGGAGTCTAAGATTATGGAGCAGCCTGATTTGGAGGCTTAGGCTGCTCAACGGGCGGATCTTCAAGACAAGCTTTCTGCTGCTGAAGATCGTATTGTGGATCTAGAGGCCGAGATATTGATCATGGGCGTCGGTCATCAAAAGGTTGTCGCCATGCATGCTGAGGTCACCGAGGAGTTGTGCCGTGTAAAGCAGGAGTCAACTGAGGTGGAGTCTCGAGTCTCTATTCTTGCCATGGAGAGGGATTCTTTGATCGCGGCCCTAGCTGAAGCTCGGGATCAGGCTAGGGCAGAGAATTCTTTGGCCCTTATCCAGACTGTTCAGCTCGAGTATAAGATAACACGCAAGAAGCTGTGTGGTCTACGGAAGAGGCATCATCACTATCGGGCTCTGTCATAACGTTATTTCTAGCAGTTATGTTGCATGGCTCGGGTGAGGGATGGTGCCTGGGCTTTGGGCTATTGTTGGGGTTTCTCCACGTTTCATCCACGCCCTGATGGAGACTTGTAGACAGTCGATCCCCGAGGTTTGACAGTCTGTGCTACTGCTATCCAGGAATTGATTGAACTAGGCAGGGAAGAGATGCCCGATGCACCCGGGGTTAGCGAATTTAGGGCTATCGCTTCACCTCCTCCAACTATTGTGGAAGATAATCCTGATGGCTCTGTCGGTCCTGATGAGGATAATCCCGATGATTTGGTCGGTCGTGGTCAAGCATCGGCATTTAAGGAGCAGAGTCAGACTTTGGTGATTAAGGAATCGGCTCCTGGCTCTGATCCCGACAAGGCCAGTCTTGGGGATGCTTAGTTTTGAGTATTTGTATAGAGAGATATTTTTTGTATACTGAGTGAACTTTTGTAATTTGTTCTCTTACTCTAATGAATGAGCTTATTTTTTGTCTCTCACTGTGTTCTTTCTTTCTCAATGAACGATAAACTGCTATATATATATATATATATATCTATATTTACTAAGTTACTCTTCCACTCTACGAGTGATGGAGTTCCTTCTGTAACTAAGTGGGACGAAAGTAGTTTTGGTACAACTGTAGTTAAGTAAGCTTAATTTACTAAATAGGTAGGTCTTTACCTTAGTACAGAGGGCTAAATTTTAGGGGGTCCCGTACGGCATTAAATTTTTCTTTTTTGTACGTTTTTTGGGG
>FXXK01000767.1:3759-15068 GCA_900184695.1 Betula pendula | reverse complement strand
GTGGACATCATTTTTGATAATTTTCAATCTTCATAAACGAATCACAGAAATTTGTATGTACATGAAATTGAATTTGCAAAATGCTGAATTATTGAAAATACTTCTTTCGGTGCTCGGCATTCCATGGCCTTGGCAATTTTTTCCCCTCTTCCGTCTCCAGGCGATATGCTCCTGCTCGATAATTCCCGATTACTCGGTATGGGCCTTCCCATTTTGGTGCCAATTTTCCCTCTATTACTTCTTTTGTTGCTATTGTCACCTTGTGCAATACCCAATCTCCTATTTTAAGCTTCCTAGGTTTCACCTTCTTGTTGAAGTACTCTGCTGATTTCTGCTTGTATACTGCCATTGTCAACTCGGCAGCTTCTCTCTTCTCTGGTAATAAGTCTAGGTTCAACATTAGTCCTTCACTGTTAAGGCCAGGGTTATAGTGTCCTACCCGGAAACTGGGGGAACCGACTTCTACGGGGATCATTGCCTCTGTTCCAAAAGCTAATGCGAAGGGTGTTTCTCCCGTCGGGCTTCTTTTGGTGGTTCTGTAGGACCACAATACTTCTGGTAGGTATTCTGCCTAGACTCTTTTTTTCTTTCCCAGTTTCTTCTTCAATATTTGGAAGATTGTCTTGTTCGTTGCTTCTACTTGGCCGTTGGCTTGCGGGTGTCCTGGTGATGAAAAGTATGTGTGAATATGGAGTTCTGCGCACCAATCTTTATAATGCTGGCAATCGAACTGCTTCCCATTGTCGGACACGATGGCATATGGTAGGCAGTACCGGCATATTACGGAGTTCCACAAGAAATTGGTAATATTCTTTGTGGTTATTGTGGCTAAAGCCATTGCCTCGGCCCATTTTGTGAAATAATCGACCGCTATTACGACGAACTTGACACCACCCTTTCCCTGTGGCAATGGCCCGACGATGTCTACCCCCCATTTAGCGAATGGCAATGGGGACGAGATTGAACTTAGTTCTTCTGGGGGGTTGGTTGATACCCGTGCGAACCTCTGGCATTCGTCACACTTCATCACTATTTCGAGAGACTCTTTATGCATCTTGGGCCAGTAATACCCAGCTCGGATAGCTCTGTGAGCTAATGTTCGCCTTCCTGAATGGCTGCCACAGATCCCTTCGTGGATCTCTCTCAACACGTACTTTGCTTCTTCTTCCGATAGGCATTTGAGCAAGGGGAGGGTGTAACCCTTTTTGTAGAGTATGCCATTGATGATGGTGTATCTGGGTCATTACTGGTTAGCATTACGTTGTTGTTGCCGCGAATGCTTGGCTCTGTCAGCACTTGTATTTCCAGGCCTGATTGCTGTTGTTCATCCTCGGGGGCCGACCTTAGTCGGGTCAACCTGTCTGCCTTTTCGTTTTCTTCCCTTGGGATCTGTTTCACTGCAAACTGGTTGAATTGTACATGGGCTTCTTGCACGTTGGTGAGATATTTTTTCATCTTTTCCTCTTTTGCTTCATAATCTCCTTGGATTTGGTGGGCTATGACTTGGGAGTCGGTTCGGATTTCCACGTCTCTGGATCCCATTTCTAGCGCGAGGTTGAGTCCCACTAGAACAACTTCATATTCTGCTTCGTTGTTGGTTGTTTGAAAATCCAACTTGATGGCGAAGGTTAGCTCCTTGCCTCTCGGGGTTGTCATGACGATCCCGACCCCGCTCCCACTGGTTGTTGAGGATCTGTCAACATATACTGTCCAGAGGTTCTTTTTTGATACCTTGTTGCTGTCGAAAAAATTGGAGAATTCCACTAAAAAGTCTGCAAGTACTTGCCCTTTAATCGCTGTTCGGGGCAGGTATTCAATGTCAAACTCTCCGAACTTGTTGCCCAATTCACCAATCTGCCCGAGGTGTCGGGCTTATACAATGTTCTTCTCAGTGGATACTTTGTCAACACACGGATGGCGTGTGCCTGGAAGTAGGGCCTGAGCCGTCTTGCTGACACCNTCTCGGGGTTGTCATGACGATCCCGACCCCGCTCCCACTGGTTGTTGAGGATCTGTCAACATATACTGTCCAGAGGTTCTTTTTTGATACCTTGTTGCTGTCGAAAAAATTGGAGAATTCCACTAAAAAGTCTGCAAGTACTTGCCCTTTAATCGCTGTTCGGGGCAGGTATTCAATGTCAAACTCTCCGAACTTGTTGCCCAATTCACCAATCTGCCCGAGGTGTCGGGCTTATACAATGTTCTTCTCAGTGGATACTTTGTCAACACACGGATGGCGTGTGCCTGGAAGTAGGGCCTGAGCCGTCTTGCTGACACCACTAGTGCGAAAGCCAGCTTTTCTATCTGAGGGTATCTCTCCTCGGCTCCTCTCAGTGCTCGGCTCGTGAAATACACTGGCTTCTGGACTCTTTTTTCTTCTCGGATCAAGACCAAGCTGACTGCTGATGGCGAAATCGCCAAGTACAAGTACAATGGCTCACCTTCGGATGCCCTGCTTAGTAATTGTGGAGTGACCAGGTATTGCTTTAACTGCTGGAAGGCTTGATCGTATGCCTCGGTCCATTCGAATGCCTTCCTTAGGATTTTGAAGAATGGCAACCATTTGTCTGTGGATCTGGATATGAACTGATTCAAGGCTGCTATCCGTCCGGTGAGTTATTGCAGTTGTTTCGTGTTGCAGGGTGGTGTCATGTCTAGAACGGCCCTTACCTTTTTGGGATTGGCTTCGATCCCTCTCTGGGATACTAGGAATCCCAGGAATTTCCCCGAGGACACACCGAAGGCACATTTGGCTGGGTTCAGCTTCATGTCGTATTGCCTCAGCGTTTTGAATGTTTCCTCCAGGTTCGAGACGTGATCAACCGCTTGGATGGTCTTGACCAGCATGTCGTCCACATAGACTTCTACATTTCTGCCGATCTGGTGCTTGAACATCATGTTTACCAGCCTCTAGTATGTAGCTCCTGCGTTTTTTAAACCGAAGGGCATTACCTTATAACAGTAGAGACCCCTGTCGGTGATGAATGATGTCTTCTCGTGGTCGCTTTCATGCATCTTGATTTGATTATAACCGGAGAAGGCATCCATGAAGCTTAGAAGTTCGTGCCCTACTGTTGACTCTACCAAGACATCTATCCTTGGGAGTGGGAAGCTATCTTTTGGACAAGCTTTATTCAAGTCGGTAAAGTCCACGCACATTCGCCATTTACCATTTGCTTTTTTGACCAAGACAACGTTGGCCAGCTAGTCTGGATAGTGTGCTTTTTTTATGAATCCGGCTTGAAGTAGCTTATCCACCTCTTCTGCAGCTGCTTGATTACGTTCGGGTGCGAAACTTCTTCGCTTTTGCTTTATTGGTTTGGAGCTCGGGGTCCACATTCAATTGGTGTACGATAACCGAGGGATCTATCCCGGGCATATCTTCATGTGTCCAGGCAAATACGTCTTTGTTGTTCTGGAGGAAATGCTGGAGCTTGTCTCGTATTTCCCAGGACAATTGTGAGCCGACCCTCACTTTCTTGTCTGGCCCATCTATTTCGACTTCATCCATGTCCTCCGTTGGCTCTGCTTTTTTCACTTCTTGGCCTGGGTTGTCTATCTTGACTTCTAGCATTTTCCTTCTGGTTGGATCTTTGAGGGTGATATTATAGCAATTGCGGGCTACCACCTGATTGCCCCTGACTTCATCGATCCCGTTGTCGATTGGAAACTTCATCTTCAAGTGGTATGTTGAGGTTATGGCTCTCAGCTTGTTCAGCGTCGGTCTTCCGATTATGGCGTTATAGGCTGAGGGTCTGTCGATTACCAAGAAGTCGACCATGACGCTTGCCTGTTTTGGTGCTACTCCTGTTGTTATCAACAAAGTTATCACGCTAATGGGCTGGACCTTTTCCCCAGCGAATCCCACAAGAGGTGTTCGGATCGGTCTCATCTTATCTCGGCTGATCTTCATTTGGCTGAACGTTGTCCAATATAGGATATCAGCCGAGCTTCCATTGTCAATGAGGATTCTCCGGACACTACAATTCGCCACTGTCATTGTTACAACTAGTGGGTCGTCATGTGGTACTGAGACCCCCCATTCGTCTTCTTCGGAGAAGGTCACTCTTTCAGACTCTCTCTTCCTGACTTTTCCTGGTTCATTCAGTGCTAACACCTCCTTAGAGGCCAGCTTGCGGGCATATGCTTTTCTTGTCGAAACTAATTCACCTCCTCCGGAGAATCCGCCCGATATAGTACGGATTTCCATTACGGTTTCTTGGGCTCTAGGTGCTTGCCTCGGGTTTTCATTCGGCCTTGTATTGCCCTTATGATCCCTCGGGTTGTTTGCCCTCAAGTTGTTGTCTCTCGGGTTTCCTCTCCATTGTTAATGATCTGGTGGCTGATTGTTGTTCCTCTACTGCCTTTGTTCGGCCACAAACTTCGTCAGTTTTCCATTCTTGATCAGTTTTTCAATCTCCAGGCGCAAGATTATACATTCTTCTGTCTCGTGACGGTGATCTGCATGAAAATCGCAATACTTTGTCCTGCTTCTTCTGTCGGGATAAGCTTGCATTTTTTGTGGCCAACGGAGGTTCGGGTCATCCTTGATCTGCATAAGTATCTCGGATACGCTTGTATTCAAGGGAGTCCATTTAAACTCTCTCTCGGTGATTGGGATCGGGTTCCAATCCTTCTTTTGTGCTTTGTGAGCCTGTTCCAATGGTTCAGGTTTGACCCTGACCCTGGAGGATGTCGGTTTGCTTACTGTCCGAGCTGACACCCTTTCACCTCGGGAGTCCTTCTTTTCCTTTGTTGGGGCTGAGCGCTCTGACCTGGATTCCATTAAGGCTTTAATCGTCTCCTCTCCGTTCATGAATTCTTCAGCCTTATCCATGAATGTCTGCAACCTTGTCGGTGTATTTCGGGCCAATTCTGCCATTAGTCCTCCCTCTGGCCTTATCCATTTAGGAGTGTGAATAGGACCACGTCCTCCTTCGGATCTTCCACACTCATCTTTTCTTTATTGAATCGCATTAGATATTCTCTAAGCGATTCTCCACTCTTCTGCTTCACTGTCAGCAAGTGGGTAGAGGACTTTTTTCGTCTTCTCCCGGCTAAAAACTGTGTGAGGAATTGTCTTCCTAGTACATCGAAACTATCAATCGATTTTAGTGGAAGCTTACCGAACCATTCCCGAGCACTGCTTTTTAAAGTGAGGGGGAATGCTCTGCAAGAAATCTCATCTGGGGTTGCATGGAGAATGGAATGTTCTCTGAATGCCTTGATGTGTTCTGCAAGATCTTCCTCTCCCGTGAATTTATCAATTCTCGGGATCTTGAACTTATCAGGCAAAGGAAATGCGGTGATCCGGTCGGTGAAGGGGAGATTCGTACTTCGCAGCAAATCTTCGACCACCGATCCATGGCCATTCTCCTTCTGATGCAATTGCCTGAGACATCCTTTTGTACTTTCTTTTCAATTCTTCGAGCTGCGCATGTATATGATTCTCGTGGCTATGATGAAAGAGATCATGACATTGAGATAGGCTGCCGAGATAAGGAGGTTGGTTCTGGATTCGGGGTTGCACGGGATCACGAGGTGGAGGATGAGGTATATGGCCATTATTTAAAAACCTCTTCACCATTTTCCCCCCTTTCTCCGCCATCTTTATGACGGCTTCCTTCTTTGGGCATGACTCGCCAGGCTGGGATTTGTTGACGCAGTTCTTCGTTTTGCTTAGCCAGTTTTTCCATGTGCCTTGACATTTGTTGCAGATTTTCTTCCAGGAATGCGATCCTCTCTCTTGGATCATTTGGTGGAGCGCCGAGGTTAGGTGGGGGCCTTGATGGTCCGGCTGTATTATGGACCGCCTCTTGTTCAGGGGGCGTGTCATGAGCAGCCGCTGATTGACGGGTGTTCACCATATTTAGATTTATATTGTAGAAACAACACTATGTCTTTCCCACAGATGGCGCCATACTGTCTAGACAGTTTATAATGAGCACTTGTAAAAGAAGAACACGTAAGCGAAAAGCTTGCCGGGGATACCGGCGGGGGATAGCTCCGATGCTTAAGTCAGTGAGCTTATATGATGATCTGCTAATAATGGACTATAATCTGATACTTGGCTTTTTGTCTAAAAAATCTGAACCCCTTACCTTGATTCCTCTGGCTCTATTTATACCCCTCTCTTCTATCGTGGTTCTCGGGTATTTCGGGGTCATGCCTCTGCTCATCGTGGGTTGGGTTATGCCTGTCCTGCACGATCTTGTATGGCTGTATCTACCCGCTATTCTCGGGCTCATGGGTGGTAAGTCCCCAAATTCAGGAGTCGTGGCCTTCTTGGCCGATGGTAATGAGGTTGCTTTCTTTCTCTGGATTTGGGCCTTGCTGTCTGACATGGGTTTTGGGCCCTTCAGCCCAAACTCCCTAACACTAAGTAGCATTTCTCGTCCTAGAAAATACTACCTCAGTAGTTCTCAATAGTATTATTGTCTATGTGAAATTCATAAATTTTTTAAAAAAAAACAAAAAAGCGTTAAGATAAACTATTGAAATACTGAGTAGGTTTTCTTTCATTTAAGGACAACGTCTTTTTCAAAATCAAAAGGGTTATCCTTAGAAGTTAACCACCTTATAAATTTGGCCCAACGGTACTTCTCTTTGGTTCATATTATTTGTTACAACAGACTCTCCTTCTCACACATGAATTTCATCTATATCAAGGAAAGCCAAAAGAAAATTACATTGACCAGAATCATAATCCATGAGTTCATCCATCAGTGGTTCAGAGTTAAACAAGAACTCACACTCTTCAAGAAAAAAAAACAAGATGTACTCTTTGCAACTGCCTTGTCTGGTTCCCAGTGTAACAAGGTATCTGTAGGCCAGAAAAGGTGACCAAAAGATAAGCTTAAGACTAAAACCAGTGAGCAATAAACAAAAAGAAAAAAATTGACATAAACTGCATACCTGTTAAGCAGAGCAGGAGAATTTTTTTTTTCTAATATTAAAAAAAAAACAACAAAAAAAAAAAAAAAAAACAAACAAACAAACACAACAAAGACAAATTCAGATCATTATATGGGAGTGATATAAATAAGTATAAAAAAAGTGCCACTTTATCCAAGAGGTTTTTTATTTACCAACACAATATTTTATGCACTAAAATCCAATGCGATACAAGAATTTTCATGTATATAAAGCTTCTGATTTCTAAAAACTTCAGCTAATAGAGTTTGTACCACAAAGGCCAACAAAAATTCACCCAAAACCAACTTACCAAAGGTTTAAGAGCATTTTTGTTTATAAGAGCATGTTGTTGGAGATAAAATTACAAGACTATAGGTTAGCAGTCTCATGAAACTTGAAAACAAATATGTTTTCATTTGTGAGTATTGTTGCAAAAAAAAAAAAAAAAAAAAAATAAAAAAAACTTAGTATTTGAAGCTTAATAAGAAAGACTCAAATAAACATGAACAGGATGGACAACAGCTATTTAGGAGTTTCAGAACAACCATAATTAAAGAATCATAACAATAAAACCACATTTCTAGACTTTGAAGGAATCCACTAAAATAATGAGGGTTTTGCACTACCTAATACGTCATATCAAGCTAAAATGCATGAAGATTCAGATTTCCAGATTTAGCATACCTTCTGGATAAAGTATGTTCATTTTGCAGAAAGTCAATAGTTCCTTGCTAACAAAACTTCATTTATGGAAGGGTGAAGCCAAAATCCAAGCAAGAAAAAACTGAAAAGAAAACAAAAAAAAAGCAATAGCTTACATCCAAGCCCAAAACTGCCTTCTAACTGCAAGAGAAGAGTTAGGTGACAAGACAATCCATTTTGTGCGCCCTCCTCATCCAAATAGGACAAGAACCCGCCTTAGTCAAATGCAGCAAAAGATCAAATTGTCTTCTCTCCTTTCCCTCCAAATTCACCACCAAGCTTGGTCTTAATAAACTGCCTTCCTAAAATGAAAGGCAATTTATAATACAAATATATAATATCAATCTACCCACAAGGGTAAACCAAATCTAAGCCAGCAATAACTAAAGTTGAACCAAGGTCTTTCACCTTCAACGTTTAATGCATCCACACCTGCTATGGCTATCTTTTCAGTTCAAAATATTTTAAATAAATCGCAGCATTAAAAAGACCAATCAACAAGCAAGATAAAATAGGGTTAAACACTAGTTGGTACCTGTGTTTACCCGATATCAAACTTAGCTACTTCGTTTTGAACGTATCACAGGTGTACCCTGTAGTCCTAACCTCAAAAAAACCAACTAGTACTCCGTCAGTCTCTGTCCAAAAAATAACGAGCGCACGCACACCTCGTAACAGGCCCGAGCACGTGTTCAGTTGACCAACAATTTCAATGGCCACTCAAGCCAAAAAATAATAAAATAGATAAAAAAACAAAAAAACCTTAAAAAATCTAACTTAAAAAAAAAAACAAAAAAAAAAAAAAAAAAAACAAAAAATAAAAAAAAAAAAAGAATATAACAGTGGGTGGCCGCCACCAAAACCTTGGGGTGCCGGCACCCCATTTTGGCCAAGGGGTGCCCTCAACCACCCCCCTATGCCCGGTCTGGGTGGCCGAACTCACCCCCCAAGGCCTTCCGGGGTGGTTCCGCCCACCCCCAAATTGCAAAAGGGGGTGCGAAACCACCCCAAGAGCCCAAGGGTGGGCCGGCCCCACCCCCGTTGCCCTGGTGTTCGCCCCACCCCAGACCGCCGTCTGCCAAGGGTGCCGAAGCCACCCCTAAGGCCTTGGGTGGCGAGCCACGCCCCCTGGCCTTTGGGGGTGTTCGGCCACCCCTTTTGCAATTTGGGGCCGAAACCCACCCCCCAAGGACTTCCCCGGGGTGGTTCGCACCCCCCAAGGACCGCCGTCTCGGGTGCCGAAGCCACCCCCCCAAGGCCCTTGGGGTGCCCCTGAGCCACCCCCTGGGCTTCCTTGGGTGTTTCGGCCCCACCCCTTTTGCAAATTGGGGTGGCCCGAACCCCACCCCCAAGGGCCTTGGGGTGTTCGCCACCCCAGACGACGGCCTCCTGGGTGGCCCGAAGCCACCCCCCCAAGGCCTTGGGTGGCCGGCCACCCCCTGGGCTTTGGGTGTTTCGGCCCACCCCCCCTTTTGGCAATTGGGTGGCGAACCAACCCCAAGGCCTGTGGGGTTCCGGCCCACCCCAGACCGGCCGGTCTGGGGTGCACGCAGCACCCCAAGGCCTCTGGGTGGCCGAGCCACCCCCCCTGTTCCGGGCTTTTGGGGTGTTTCGCCAACCCTTTTGCAATTGGGGTGCCGAAATCCCCAACCCCCAGGCCTGGGTGTTCGCCAAAACCCCAGACCGCCGTCTGGTGCCGAACCCACCCCAAGGCCTTGGGGTGCCGAGCCAACTCTGCGGCTTTTGGGGGTGTTTCGGCGCACCGCCCTTTTTGCAATTTGGGGGTGGCCCGAAAACACCCGCCCCCAAGGCCTTCGGGGGTGTCGGCCACCCCCGGACCGGCCCATAGGGGGTGGCCTGGGCCACCCCGCCGCCCTTGGCCAAATCCGTGTTGGGCCCGGCACCCCGCAACAGGCTTGGGGGTGGGTCCGCGGCCACCCCGCCACTGTCTAGTATTCTCTTTTTTTGTTATTTTTTTTTTTTTGTTTATTTTTTAAAAAGTTTGAGGAATTTTTTAAGGTTTTTTTGTTTTTCTTTTTTTTTTTTTATTTTTTATTGATTTTGGCTGACAGTGCATTGAAATTTGGTCCACTGTGACACGTGTCGCTAGTAGAGGTGATGAACGTGGCGGCTCCCGTTAATTTTTTGGACCGGCAAGCCTGACGGAAAGTACTAAGTTGGTTTTGAGGTTTAACTACAGCTACCACGCCTGTGATACGTTCCAAAAGAGCGAGGTATGGCTAAGCATCCAATCGGGCGTAGAGCACCAGGCAGGTACGCAATACCGCAAGTTGTTGTAACCGCTAAAATTTATGTGAAGCAGTACCTCATAGTCTACGGTTGTCTGCTTGTTGATCAAGCACCCAAACACATCTCGCATATACAAGGATGTTCCGCGAAAGATATTAAATAATGAAACAAGAAAGAATACAACAATAACAGTAGTTGGAATACACTATGAAAAAGAAGAGCATAGAGATTTACATGGCAGTATTGGAGGCCTACCGTCCACCAGAGATAAACGCCCAAAAAGGGGACTACATTATTGTGACGCCCGATGGGAACTCTAGATCGCTTAAATATATATTCCCATTAAACTAAATGATACTATTAACGGAGTACCATTACCTCTCACTCGCTTAGCTTAGCGATAATGGTTTCGTAGAGATGTCATTAAGTTTTAAGAGATTTTATTAGTCAAAAGAAGCCTTTTAGAGATCTCTTTAGAAAAGATCGTTTGCCTGATGACCACACCCCTCTTATAATACTAAAAACTAGGTCAAACCGAACTCAGTTTTACTCAAGACTGAAACCCGTTATCTGGCTGTATCGAGAACCCTCTAGCGACATAGCGTGAACTTTTAAGATAACAAGTCGAACCCGTTGACCTTTTTAAGCAATAAAGATGACTAGTCATCGCTGTACATGGGGCCACTTTTGCCCGCCCGTTCATTGTCTAGAAACAGAGTTTCACGCATTTTGATTTAATGCATCAAATGGACTCTATTTAGTATATAAAATGGTTTTAGCTCTCGGTTTGGTGAAATCGGAATCAATTTCCGAGGGCCAGTTAAAGTAACTTTTGTTAAACTTGAGGCGGCTTAAACTTGCAATCGTCCGAGATTTAGCTTAAAACTGTTAAATTCACTGAGTAGGGCGGCTCTCACTGAGTGGAGCTTGGTGTGATGACTACATGGCAGTGAGCGAGAAAGGTTGCCTGGGAAAGAAAGGACAAAACTCAAAAAGTCATAAAAAGTAAAATTGACTCTTTGAGCTTTGAGGGGCTTTTGGTAATTGGCATTGAAAGGTTTCTTCCCATGTTGATAGTACTGGCTGTTGGACCATGAAAGGCTGGCGTCTAGAGCTTGGCTTCTTCTATCAAATATGAGAGTTGGAGGCCACCCAGCACGAAACAGCTGCCTCCCTTGGCACGCCAAACAACAGATAAAATCCTCTTCATTCATCTCCACTCAACGTACTTCAGTCACCTCGAAAAAGGGGGGTTTGTGAGTCAACAGCTTCATCCGAACTGTCGCATGAACTTTATACACGAACCTTGCCTTGAGGTTTCCAGTAGCTAAAACGCGCCAACCTTTAGAATGATGTTTGGAGTAAGCATTTGAGGTAGAAAGCTTCATCCTCCTCGAACTAGGCTTCAAAACCGGCCCTCAATACGAAGGGGTGGTTGGGGT
>FXXK01000766.1:167168-189746 GCA_900184695.1 Betula pendula | reverse complement strand
GTCCTAGACCCGTCATCGAGGTCTTGAAACCCGTATTGGCATCGCCGTGGCACGTGAAACCGAGACTAAATTTACACTTTCCGCACCGAGTCGCAAACCGAACCCCCCTCACGGACCGGCTGTTTCGAAAAAGCCGGCGGGCTTGGCATCATGAACAGCTAAGTAACTTCCGCTGCACAAGCTCGCGCACGAGTTTCGGTCTCCTTTCCAGAGCGCGGGTCCAACCACGCACTTGCAAGAAGGAGGAGATCTTAGCATAAGCAAGCAACATTCACCAAGTCTGGCCCGCAGCACAGGCGGCAAAGATAAGGTAAAATGAAACTCGCCATACTTTTACATTTTCCTTACAAACATGAGCAACAGAACATTCCGACTCAATATATCAACAATTTGAAGAATGAAACATCGCAAACAATCTCATTTCAATTCCAAAATTGGCGGTGGAAAAGGGATGCCGATATTGCACAATTAGTTTTGCACAAAAAAATCAAACAAAGTCTTTACAGGCAACATAAGCTTTCTCCCAAAAGCGAAAAAACAAACAGGGATCACGCCCAAATGCTGGAACGATGGACTTAAAACGAAAATCCAGGGTCACTGACCCTTACATCAAACAAAAAAAAGAGATAGACGCAAGAGGAAAGACGAATCCGCAAAGGAAACAACATACCACCGCCCCTCTAATCTACCGTCGGGGAGATAGCGGCCAGACAACGAAAGGAGCGTCAACTCAAATCGCATCCCAGTGCACTCATCAGCACGGCGATTCCAGGCGTTTATCGAGCATTGACAAGGTACATAAGCCCCCCTCAAAGGCACGATCTCCGCACGCACATCAGGCCGACCGGTAATATCTAAACCGGTCCCAACGCAACTCCCTACAACAGAATACCGGATGGGGTGTTGAAGTAGTGGGACCTGTATTCTCCCCCCGATAGGGGTAACGTCCGGTACTGCTTAGAGTGTAAGGAAGACCTTGTCTTCTCTACCGCCGCCTATATTCTTCGTCGTTGACCTCGGCGACTTTGACATTTCCTTCCCACATTGAATAAAAAAGGAGAGAGAGAAGAAGAACCCATATACCACCACTAGTGACCGGTCCTCACATTTCTGGCGGGAGTCAGTGCAGTTACCTTTGTATCGTACACGTATATAAAAACGGATCGTTTTAATCTCGCGTATCCCCATTAAAGTGTAAATATACATTTTTAAAAAAAAAAAATAAGGTATAAAGCATTTCGTCATTTTGCCGTTGATTGCTAACAACCAAGGAAATGCCCGTACACGAGAAATTGAGGCGAAACTCCATTGAACAAACAATTATCCGAGCACACCAAACATATCTATAGGGAGCAGAGCGCAGCGAGGCGGAACCGAGTCCGAATAAGCCTCTCAAACGATGTTAAAACAGTCTGCATCCTGAGCGGAGTGCCTACAATGGAGCATTGACATCTGGGCATAGAACCCGATATCCGAGTGAGCCAGTATCTCAACACGAGAAAGGAGCAGCCGCAACCGAGTCAGCCCCATATACCACGCAGCTATATGAGCTTAATATGCAAACAAAACAAAAGACAGAGCAGAATCACACTCCGTCTCTTCCCAGCAACTCCATAAGAAAGTAAAACAGAAGAGAAAAATAGCACAATACACATTAGCTTCATAATCGCTTCCAAACCAAAGGAACATATTTATAAGGGCGTCCTAACGTTAAGTGAGCATCGCTCCCTTATGGGAGAGCTGCGCCATTTTAAACATTGTTACGATTTCAAGCGTAAAGCGTCGCTGACTTACATGGATTACATATCCAAAACAAAAAAACGTCCAATGAATACACTCGAATAATGAGTAAGTTGTTCAGATGAGATTTATCGGATACAGTTTCTCGTCTGTGCTGAAAATCGAATAATGTGGCCTGGAATTAGAGATATACACAAGAATCTGATGAGGAACTATCAGAACCACAACACAAGGATACGATAAAGTGTCAGACTCTCTACTGGAGTACGACCATAACAACCCGTCGAGACAACACTTACTTACGTAACTCAATCCGATAATAAAACGAGGTTAGGCGTAAACTCTATAGTCCTACCACTATTGCAAAAAAAAAAAATAAAGGCAAGAAGGATAACAGAGAAACAGGCTGTGCTGAGATACTATAGCGGTCACATAAAGTTGACTCCTACAATGAACCCCTACATACAACGGCCCCTACTTGTCTCTGAAATCTGCTCCCTTACCACCAATAACAACAGGCCAGAAGCGAGGCAAAAGCAAACTAACCTGGCAACCGTCCCATACATACAAAACCCTGTACAATGGATACAAACTCAATAATACTCTTATTTGTTTGAGGTAATCCACAAAACATCCAACTGCCCCAAACCAAGTGAAATATATTCCTCGAGCAATTAACTCATCACAGGGTGTTGCATAAATTACAAAAGATATTTTCTTTACATAATCCATCGGGTGACCAGTTGCGCGCTCCTACACAATCCTCCTCGGTAATGGGTCATCGGCCTGAGATCTCACCCCTACACAACTTTGGGCCGCCACATAGACATCAGCGCACACTTGAGCTATCCAGAGATCGATTAAATTACATGGCACTTTTAAACCCAAAATCCTAAATGAATTTCCTCATCAAAGAAAATGGAACCGCCGCCAAGCTGCGAAGCAGGATATGGTACTATGAAACTCAGGTCCTTAAACCCAAAATTAAAGCTCAACCAATCACAACTTAACAATTTAAAAAATTATTAACCATCGATCCACCTACTCTGCGGATACAACGACGCATCAGGCAACTCTACCACCCCAGAATCTCTTTGAGCTCATCCAAGGCCCGAGGGTCAGGAAGAAAAATCTCTTCGATCGTAACGGAGGACTCGGTGCTTGTGCGATCACCATCGACATCCTCCCCATGGTCTCTATCCCCCATTCCGTACCCATGTGAATCCCAAGTGCGATTCTGACCACGTGAACTATGTCGAATTGGTGCTATACTTTTCACCACCGGTTCGCCTCTTTATAGCTCTGCCATGAAACGGGTTGCCGAATTAGTTGGCGGCCTGTTTCTCGAACGAAAGATCCCGGTTTTCGTTTCTTCAAGCCACCCCCCCATCTTGTTAATGAGGCAAGTCGCTTCTCTTGCCGTCGCCTAAGCCCCCTCCCGCGCAGAGTCGCGCTCAACCTCTACGGAGTGGAGGTTTCCGGGATACGATTGGAGACCTCCCGCCTCAAACCCAGCAATCGTCCCCCTCTGCTCATCGACGGACCTTCTGCAACCGAGATGAGCGATCCACCATTCGGATTCTGCTTGCATCAGCTTTGCAAGCCTGACCCTAAGGTCGGCAGCCAATCTTCCCGAGCCCCGCGGTTCGTACCCTGATCAAGCCGGAGGACATCAGAGGTGAAGTGTCAATCCTGCGCCTGGCAAGCGTCGACGCTGAACGAAGCTGACATATTCAGAGACTTCGCCCCAAAACTCCTGCCTCTCTAAGGCCGAGAAAGCTCTTCCTTATAACGAGCCCCGAACGCCCCTCTCAGTCGAGATTGCGAGCTCTAATCTGCGATGGGTGGATCTAGCCGCTTACCTCATCCTCCCGAACTCCATCCGTTTCTTCCACTCAAGGAACTAGTCTCCGCCGAGGCAAATGTTACCGAGCGAATCGCACGGCGACTAATAGAGTCCTACCAAAAAAGGGGCACAATTAATGAAGCGAAGCAGGAACCTTAAAGGTCGAGGTAAATAACGGCAGCCGCGATATACCTCTAATGACGACGAAGACCAAGAACCGGATCTTCTGAAGGCCACCCGTTCCCACCAAACTGGACCGCCAGGCGCCGACCCTACGGGATGGTGAAATTGGGAACCTCGCCTCCCAAGTTCGAAGGCTCGGGCTCATTGGGGACCTTCGAAGGCGTCTACTCCTCAACCAGACCTACGTTTGCGGCCAGACCCTGTCCCTCAACCGAACCCTATTTCGGCAAAAACAGGTTCAGTCTCCGCAACCGGACCAGTGTCGCAGCAAACAGCCTTCAGTCTCCTCAACCGATTCTAATTCGACAGCAACAGGTTCGGTCCCATCAAACCGAACCTATTTCGGCAGCGACGGTTCAATCTCCCCAACCGAGATCTACATGAATGCGCTTGAGGGCTAGGAGCCTCGAAAGAGGCAACATCTGCGACCATCCAGTCGCCGCCGCACCTATGGGTCCGCCTCCCTGCCGGTTCAACCGCAGCCGCCGGTAGCTTCACTTTCTGGCACAGAGCCGTCTCCGCTTCTTCGAGAGCCGGCCCCGTCTCCGCGCTGAAGGAAGAAAGAGACGCGGAGCTTACCGCCTCGCCGAGTTCAACTTGGGAAGCCGTCCCAGGAAGAGGCCCGGATCCCACCCTCAAAGAGGAGAATCTGGACGCCTTTGCCTTCTTTGCGACGGTAGGACCCTGACAAATCCACATACTCGCAACTCCTTGCCTCCTCCCATTGGAAACGAAGAGGGTCCGCACAGCGCGGCGACTCTGTATGCCTTTCTCTTAAGGGCAGGAGATCTCCTTGCAAGAGGAATATCATCTTCATCTTCATCTGAGCGGACGCCCAGGGATGATTGGGCTCAACAACCTGTGGAGCGGGATGCACCGCTGAATCACCTCCCTCAGCCGAAGAGAGCGAAGCCGACACGTGTCGGAGGAAGCAGGAGTTCGGTTCCTTACCGGCAGGGCTCGGCCCTTTGGATCTTGTCAGCCTGGGGAGTTGAAACCGCGACCTCCCCCTTTTCTTCTTCTTTCGACGGAAAAAGGGGTGCGAATTTTGGACATACCGGCCGCATCTCGGCACGGAGAAGCCAAATACTTCTGCCAAGATTCACGGTCGAAGAAAGAACCCCCAGGTTCGACTCCTCACTGTCCGTTCCACATGCGCTATTGACCAAGCGATCATCTGGTCACCTTTCGCTTTGGATGGCCGTCAATTTTGGGCTTGTCAAACACCGTCTTAGACGGAGTTCCTCCATGTAAGTGGACCCGAGCTTCTGGCGGGCGATTCACAGAGATAGAGGAGCCTCCATCCCAGACCAGAAACGTAAAAGAACGACTTCTCCGAAAGGGGGGTTGCTCAACCATGTGGGACGGGCGAAAAATCTTCTACCTCGACCCTGAAATGTCAGGTGTGCCAGTACTTGAAGGGGGTTGTAAATATTTCAGGAACTCCGGCGCAGACCCAACCTGTACCCGTCACCCCAGGACCATGTCGCCAAGCCACACAAAAGGCACCAAACGTGTCGCACGCACCGCCTAAACTCCGTGGGAGCATACCACATGACACCAGAACCTTACCGAGCCCCAGCCTCCAAAGACTTCTCGAAAATACACCATCAATGCCCTCTTGGTTTCCCATGAATGTCGTCCTTAAGGCCGGGGATTCGGATGTCACCCCGTCAGATGAACTCCATAGTTTCCTCAGCCTCTCGCATCTTCTGCCCTCAAGGCGACGCAAAGGTAGACGGAGCCTCCGACTCATTAAATCTCGAGATTTGGAGGCCTTCGCGTCAGCAGATTTCGAAGATTTCCTCGGCATCACGTCCCGAAAAAGGGTTACTGGATGGAAAACGAAGGGAGAGAACCAGTCTGCCGAAAGGAAGAAGAATGGGAGAGTCACAGTGGCGGTAGGGATTTTTGGCGAAGAAGACAAAGTAAAAGCTTCCCCAAACAAAAAAAAAAATAAAAACGCACTCATATACGTTGAGGCGAATCGCCTCTAAGAAAAGGTGCGGACAGGAGGTGAAACGTGTTGCCACACCAAAAGTGACACGCAACCTACATCCCACAAGACGGTTTCATTTCAAAATCAAAATAAAATCCTCCCGCATTCAAGCGCATGACCGAGGAATTTTAGGGGTAAAACTGTTAGGGATTGGGCCTAAAGCTACAAATTATTATGGCCATACCCAATCTCTGTAGCGCGCCCGTGTAGGTCAAGCCCAGGTCCGCCTCACTAACCGACATGGAACCGAACCCTAGGTTTCGGTTTGTGTCTTAGATCTGCCGAACTCCTATGTTCGGTTCGACAGCAAACCCGGCAGAAACCCTTGGTTCTGGGTTCCGGTCTAAAAGGACTCTGCCGACCTCCAGCAGGGCTCGACTCCGCATGGTAAAGGTTAATGACCTGTTATGAAGATAGGGAAGCCCATTATGGCTAGCTATGATCGCCGACCTCGTAATTGTGCCCGCAAGTTACCGATGCCCACTAACCCATCAAGGCAGATTGAAATGTGACAAGCAAACAGGAATTTACATACCGGGCCATTACGTCTACGGCACGTGAACGACCTTCTAATGACCCGCATGGGCATAGTCGACTAAGAGTAAAACACAGGGGCCCACAGAAAGGCTTCCATTAATTAGCCTCGGGGAAGCAGCCACTATATAAGTAGGAGGGATAGGTTCGGCAGAGTACGTATGTTTTTACAAAAAGAATCACCTAAAGTCTTTTCTCTCAAAAAAGATAAGAACTGACTTAGGCATCGGAGCTATCCCCGCCGCAACCCCCGGCAAGCCTGTGTCCTGACGTTTTCTCTGTTCTCGGTGTACCGTACAGCCGGAGTCCGAAAACGATGCTCAAACTGCTTCAACAAAAACAATCACAAACAAACATAAAACAATCATAAGAATGAAAGACAATCGAATAAAACAATCACAAACAATATGAAGAGACAGGATCATCCCCAGTAAGTACGTGAATACTTACAGTCCTTGTAGAATATAGTTGTAGGCCCGTCACTTGGCAAACACTGCAATTTAATTCTTTTATTAGACCAATGTTACTTTTAAACCTTAGAACTCCCATTTACCCATTTTACTCATTTTATAACCCATTATCATTAAACCCCTTTAAACCATAGTTTAAGAAACTTATTTAGAATTCCAAGTTCACACAAACCATTCTTTACCCATAGAGGACCCAAGTTCTCATACCCAATAGTAAAATAAAAGCCACAAACTTCAACTCAAAACACCCAAAACGGCACACAACAAACAACTCCAAATCCAATCACCATTGGCCATGAAAACAACCAATGATCAACCATTTAATTCCCAAAGACAACTCAAGAACAAACCCTCAAAATGCCATAAAACCAGCAACTCCATAAGCCATCAAAACAGCATAGAACCAGCCATCAACACAGCTAGCAAAACAGCAAGAACAATACTTAGAAGAGAGCATCAATTGGTCATCAAAACAGCAACAAACAAGGATGTCAATTGGCTATCAAAACAGCCCATGAAACAAGAACAACAAGGATATTAACTGGCTTTTAAAGCAGCCCCTAAACAGCACAACCAAGAACATCTATTGGCCCTCAAAACAACCAATATAACAAGAATAACATCAGAAAATCCCAACCCATAAACAGCAAAGAGATTCGGCCAAAGAGACCCAAGAACAGTGAAACCGAAACACTACAAAACAGCCCAATCAGTTTAGAATTAAGGAAGCACAACACACACACACATCAACTCATTCGGTCAAGCCAAAACAGAACACCACCACCGAAACCCAAAACCAAAAGCACCAAAAATCTATCCAAGAACACCTATTCGGATTTGAACCAAAAACAGAGCACCCGCAACCCATTTTTAAAACCCAATCCGTAAATAACAACCCATAGGAACACCATACCCAATCGGTTAAAATACCCCAATATCAACCCATAAGCATATAATCAAATTACCCAATTGAAAATCACCCCAAAAGCTTCAAGAAAACCGAAATTACCTTGGTGGAGCAACTGGTTCTTTTTCTCAAGACTCATGGGTTGCTCTTCCTCTGAATCTCTTTCTCTCTAATCTGTTCTCTCTCTCTCTCTCTCTCAACTCTAAAGAGCCGAAGAAAGGGAAAGGAAGAACAGGGAAGGAAGAAGATGGAACAGGGGAGAGTTCTCTCGGTTGGGTCTCTCTCTCTCTCGCGAGCTCTCTCTCTCTCTCGGTCAGAATCTCTATCTCGCTCCAACTCCCTCTCTCGCACTCTCTGCCTCCCAGCTCGGCAGAACAGAGAAGAAGAGAGAAAGAAGATGGAAGAAGAAAAGAAGAGAGAACGAAAGAAGAAGAAATGAGGAAGAAGAAGAATGCGGGAGTGAAGAAAAAGGGGGGTCCGGGCTGTGTGGGTTTAAGCCGTGGGGATGGGTTTAATTTATAGAATTTTGGAGTGGCTTCTCAAATAAGCCAACTTGCTTGGCAAGTTTAGCTTTTAGGTATTTACAACTTTGGCCCCAATTCTCTTTAATTATAAAGCTGACCCAAAATTCCTACTAACTGCTACTTGCCCCACAAGTTATTTAAATGCAATTTTAGGCTACCAATTCTACTTATTTAATAAATAAGCATCATTCCCTTTTACTATATTAATCCCCCAGTTAAATACTACCATACAGATAATATTAGCATCTATTTAATCATAGCCAATATATTAAACATCCAATAGATCCAATTAAATTATTATATCTATTAAATCGCCCAGTAATATTATTATATCCCAATATAATATTATTACCCAGCAATTCATGACCCATGAATTAGTATCTACCAATCAATATATAATATATATAGATATACCATAAATGTTCATATAACCACATAGATTCATTAAAAACATCACAGTGCCGTGTATAAATCTATAACCCAGCCTAAATATCAAATTAAGGCAATATAAACGGCAGATTAAAATCTGGGGCGCTACATGTTTTAGGCTTTTAGCTCTATAATTCATTGATTTGAATAACATTTTGATTTGGTTTAAGCTTTATTCATTATGCTGCAAAGATTTGTTTTTAAGTTTTTAACAATTTAATTAAAATATCATTCTAGTCTCCTTAGTGGGTACTGGGCAGTTATGCAAGATTGCAATTGCAACTGAACTGTGTATTGGTTTAACAATTAAATTTTCTTCACTTTGATTTGTCTATTACTTATGTAACTACAACAGCAAGTCTAAAACTGCTTTGTCTATTATTAGTTCTACAACAGTAACACTGTAATTGCAACACTACTACTAATCTTGACTTCAAGTCTCTAAGTGATTTATCTATTATGCTGAATACATATTAACTCTTAACTCTTAAGTGAGAAATCTCTTTTAACATGATTATTAAGGCTAAATAATTTTGTATAAACAATGCAAAGAAGTAAAAATATCTAACAAATTTTTATTTAGTGAACGCAGTGGCCAAGTGGCAACCTTGGAGTTTGGAGAGATTACAAATTTAATGTTTTTATGTTGTAATAATTAGATTTATGGTTGAATCTCAATTACTTATGTAAATTTTTTATTATCATTTATATTTATTTTATTTGTAAACTTTTAGATTGTAATTATTTTAGTTTGACTATTTATTCAGTGATTAGTTGTTTGGCATTGGCATTTTTGCTTTTGAATGATTGAATTTGAATAAGTTTTTTTGATATTTCCTCAAATTTTTTACTACATTTTAACAAACACTAATCAAGCCCTAATCAAGCCAAGCTGCTCAATTAAGGCCTTATAAGGCTTTCGAACCGAGCTCGGGCTCGAGCCCAGCTCGGCTTGAGCTTATCTAAACTATTTAGTTTATGTCGAGCCTGAGTTGAGTCGAGCCGACTCGAGGTTCAGCTCCACTCGATACAACGATTTTTAACGAGCTCGAGCTTGGTGATTGTCCTAGAAAGCCGAGCTTGGACAAGAATTTTTAAGCCCGGCTCGATTAGTGGTCCTCCTAAATGAGCCAATCCCAGAAATGCAAAAATCGACTCAGCTCAACTCGATTATAGTCTTAGTCACCACTAATGAGGATGTAATGCCCTAAAGATTTATCAAGTTTTAGGATTTTTTTTCTTCTAACTTTGGACGTCATGAAACGTTTGAAGAATTCTATGGAACGTTCAGTGTGCTCATAGAACGCTTGATAGTAAGGGTCAAACGTTTGATACATGTCCCAATGCACTTATCACGTGAAAACTAACATTCGATACATGTCCCGATGTACTAATCACGTGAAAACTTTTGATCAATGTGTATGTCAAACAATATCAAACGGTCGATGCTTTTATGGAACGTTCGATGTGCTTTTATCAAACATATGATGCTTTTATCAGACGTTCAGTGAAAACCCTAGGACCATTAGGTAATAGTGCATCAAACGTTCGATATTGTACATAGAACATTCGATACACCCAAAAATCCAGTAGTTCTTAACTAGATGTTCCAACTCTATAAATACCAACCTCCCTCTTATCTGCATTATTTACTCGTGCATTTTGGATACCAGAGGCTTGTGTGTGTGTGAGAAATGGTGTTTGAAGGAAGAGAATGTGTTTTGGCTTGAAGAGGTATTCATCCTTACTTAATTTGTTTCCATGTTGTTAATTGCTTATTGTTATCTTGTTTTGTTGTTGTTATGTCTTAGTTTGTATACTGTCTAGCTTAAGATTGATCATTTTGGAGTTTTAGTTGATTTATGTAGGTTTTGGATGTTTTAAGGTGGCCTAGAATGAATTTCTAGACCTCATCAAACATTCGATGTTCCTCATCAAACGTTTGAAGTATGGGTATGGAACAGAATATCCTTTTAGGTTATTAGAAGCCTAGGACTTATTTAACTCAAGGCATAAGACTAATGGTAAGATTATTTCTCAGATTTGGAAGTTGGAGATCTGGTGGAAGAGTATTTAATGGAACCATACGACGCAAGTGAGTAAAAATTCACATGGATATTTGTTATTGTTGTACTTTTATATATAGCATAATTATTTTGATGTACAAAATTTGCATGTTTACAACTTTCATGAAATGCCTATTTATTCTCAACTGTGAACTCCATTTTTGTGAAAACAGTTGTGATTAATAAAGATAATGAAATGATGAATTGTGAAAAATATGCATATAAAAGACACAAAGATTAATGTGCATCGTATGACATGATTGCATCGTCTCGCAACGAAATAATGGTTATGGGCTTGCTATTATTACAGATTGATTCTATGGCCAAATAGTGTTAATTTATGAAGAAGGTCTTGAATCCAATGATTTAATTTGTAACAGCGCACCATTCATTGAGTGGGTTATCAGTTACGGCTTAGCTAGTCAGTGTGAGCCACTCAAGGTCGTACTCGGTCGAACTGCTAGTATAAGACGGTACGTTCGTGCAATGTCTAGGGCATCAAAATTATACCAAATGTTCTTTTAAATGCGCTAACCCTATTGAGAGGCGGTAATGTCTTAGATAGACCATATTGTTAACATATCACATATTCTTGTTTACATCATGTATTATAAATATATAGCATCATAACATGTTTTATGCTATAAACTGAAGATAACAATGCTTGTGTTTATCAATTGAATTTACAAATGATAATGTGTATAACATATGCATTATTACTCACTAAGTCGTGGACTTGCTCTTGTATCTTTTTCACCTATACTTTTATGCAATTTGTTAATTAACACCGAAGATGGCAGTCTATGGAATGCATCTGGTCCGTCTGGAGGATGTTATCCGGGTATTTTTGATCATCAGGAGTCAATATGGCTAGCTCGTATTTGGTTTGGAAGAGGTGACCAATACAGTGATATGATAGATATGATTTAGGAAAAATTACAATTTACCCCCCAATGTTTGAGGTGATTTTCAATTTAGCTTCCAATGTTTAAAAATTTGCAATGTACCCCCCAACGTTTGCTAAAAAATTCAATTCAGCATTTGTCGTGTACGCGGTAAAATCGTTAAATTGCGATTTATTGTTCATTCAAATTTATTATTATTATTTTTCACTATTCACGGTTACCCATTTAAAAAAATAAATAAATAAAATAAATAAACAGTGATGGTGGGCCGACCACCCCCATGTTTGGCCAAGAGGGTGGCTTAAACCACCCCCAAGAGCCCATGGGGGTGGCCGGCCACCCCTAAAGGCCTTAGGGGTGGCTTCGGCCACCCCAGACCGGCCGGTCTAGTTTATTTATTTTTTTTTTAATTTTAATTTTTTTTATTTAAATGGGTAAACCGTGAACAGTAAAAAAATAATAATAAAAAAATTCGAATGAACAGTAAATTCAGTAATTTAAACGGTTTTAAGTTACGGAAGGACTGAATTTAATTTTTTAGCAAACGTTGGGAGGGTACATTGCAAATTTTAAAATATTGGGAGCTAAATTGAAAATCGCCTCAAACATTGAAGGGGTAAATTGTAATTTTCCCTATGATTTATGAGATGTAACTCGAACTGAAGCCCAATTGATTTTGTATGAATGTTATGTTTAGTATTTTAGTTGTAATCCTTATGTTACTTTGATAACTGGTCTTTTGACCATATTTTGAAGACATCAGAACATATGTTATTTATAATATTATGATTATGTTTTATTGTGCTATTGTGCTATTTTGGTATTATTTTATTATTGATATTAGTTGATGTATATATTATTTATAAGTGACAAGTCTTCCGCTGTAAACTCTCATATCTTCTTATGAGAGTATATGATCCTTGAGTTTTGATCCTGAAGAGGTTAAGACTAGAAGGTGTATCGCTAAGTCATTTACAAGTTAAATAATTTTGTTGGGGTGTTATAAAGAACAAAGGTGATCATGCGGCCACCTTAGTCACCTCTGATGAGAACAAAGGTGGCCGCACGACCACCCAAACCAAGGTAGGGGTGATTGTGTAGCCATCCCTTCTCCACTTAGGGTGACCACAATTGCTCTAATTTTTTTTCTTTTTAATTTATTATAATAAGTTAACTCTTATTCTTACAAAATTAATCACATATTTTATCAAAACATTTATTTAATATTTTAAAAAGTTGTTTTTTTTTTTGAATTGTCTGGTAATATATTTGTTTTGAGATGAGAGCAGCTCTTTAACATTTAACAAAGATGGTGAAAAACATCCGGCCTGTGAGGTATATCATCAAAAAGCAGACCTTTAAAGGCATTGAAAAGGAAGCAAAAAGAAGGGCGGTGGTGGGTCTAGTAATGGATAATTTTTTCATCCTAGACTGTGATAAGCCTTCCTTGCTTACCCAAGTTGTTTTGTTTTCTTCTCTCTGATGCGCTGATGCGGCTCCATTGCGTGTGAGCGTTGGAACGAAGCCGCAATGGCAAAGCCGAGCTGGCGAGTGGAGACCTCGCAGCGTTATCTCAACTTCCAACGTGTCCAGGACGAGTTGGGATTTCCCGCACGCGCTGTCTCACGCGTCTCCTATGGACCCAATTCAAATCAAGTGGGACCAGACATTTTTAGTTTGAGTCGTGATTGGCATAAGCCCATGCTAATGAACAGTTATTCAACCTGAACAGGAATGAAGGTAAAAAAAAAAAAATTACTGTTTACGGGCCGATAAACAATAAAAATTACTGTTCATGTGTCTGGGCTGAAATACTATTCATTTCAGCTCAGGCTTATTTCTATCTTTACTCTTTTAATTTTCATTGTCCAATTTATTGGATTTGCTATGGCTGCCATGTCACGCCTGTGTACGCATGCCCTTCTTGGCGTGATCAGAATCTGGTCTGATATTGTCTCTACTAATGTTATTCTACACAGCTCCACCGTCTTAATTTTATTGGAATTTTCCTACATCATTATCATTCCCCAATTAAATATGAAAGGAGATCACATTCAAAATTATAAATAATGGGCATGTTTAGTACACATAAATAGACTTTAGAGTGAAATGATTATTTCATAATTAATTTTTATTTGGTTGCATCACCATTATATTTATTTTTCTAAAATAAAGAATAACTGTTCATCTTAAAAATGCAGAAAATAAAAATAAATTCTTGTGTTTATTTTCTTGCACGTTTTTGGTTCATTTTCATACAAAAAATATGTAAATTTATCATTAAATTTATAAAACTCACATGTAATTTTTACAAATTTAATGATTTTTTTTTCTAATTACAAATTTAATGATTAATTTGCAAAAAATATAGATAAGAGATATATAAGATAATGACACCAAACATATCTTAGAAATAATTATTACGCCATTAATGGAATAGCTCTAAAAATCAACTCTCAAAAAACCATTTTTTTTTTCTGGCCACCAAAAAAAAAAAAGTATTTGTTGTCTCTCCTATGGGTGGCCGATATGACTTTTAGAGTTTAGGTATTTTAAAAATTTTGGTTGGAATTTGATTTTATTTCAATTAGAAAATTTAATCATTCATATGTTATTCTCACCAAACTAATGAATGAATATGGACGGTCATTTGGTTTCGTTCTAACTTATTGTATTTTGGTTAACACATTTTTTTTATTAAAAAAAAAATTTCTAGATAATTATTATTAATTCAGTGTACCAAATATACCTCGAATGCTAACAAGAAATTGTTGAGGCGAGATTTTATTCCAGTAAGGTGTGAAGAGTTTAAAATTTTTATTTTCAACTCATTTAACTATTAGTATTCCACCTCTTTTTTCTTTTTCTTTTTTTCATTAAAATCATTCTGTCTTAATATAAAGTAAATATTATTTTAAAAGTATGATTATGTGTTTATTTTTTCAGTAACGGTTATGCAATTTTGAACCAAAATATATAAATTTAGGCTAAAAGTAATTTTTTTTTTTTAACTCAATCTTTTTTTATGAAACAACATCCTTTGCAATCAGATGCTTAGATTTCAATCAAAAAACTTTCAACTTACTATTCTTTTGTACAAGGAGTTAAAACTTAAGTTCAAATAAATATAAATTTGCTCACATTAATGATAATATGTGTATTGATCCTACTCAGTACTTTAATTATATTTTGCTTTAATTTTTTTCATTTGGAAATTAACAAGTGTATTGACCTAATGATAAGTTTTTTTATTAAAAATTAATTATACAAATCCTACTTACAAAAAAAGAAAAAATTATACAAATCCTGTTGTTTGAGAAATGACATTATGTCATTGTCCTATATACTTGACACGTACTTAAAATAATGGAAAAATTATTAAATTAGTCCCTTAAGTTAAATCTTGTATCAAATTGAACATCGTAAATTATTTTAAAGCTTAAAGCTCATTGCAGTAAGCTCTTGTATTAAATTGATTATTTCATAAAATTTTAATTATTTTTTCTAATAAAATCCTTATGAAATTATAATTCTATTGTCAAACAACAAAAAATTATAAAAAAGAAGAAGAAAGGAATCAAGAAAAAAAAGCTGGTCCTAAGTGATTTAGACACTCAAAACTAGTAAGAGGAGAGTGATCAACCATCTTGTTATACGTAATATTTTATTCTCTTTTATATATTTAAATGTAATATGATTTTTAAATTACTATTAATAATTTTTAAAAATGTAATTTTAAAAGGTCATATCACATTTAGGTAATAAAAAAGGGACAAAAATTTTACGTATAGCATTGCTCTCTCCAACAACCTATCCTTCCGCATAAACCGATTATGGGTTGGCCACCCTCTTGGGCTACTCCCAAGTCATATTTTTTATAATTTTTTATTTAAGTGTAAAATTATAACTTGTGAAAGTCCATGTACCCATCAAACTACTATTTAATTGATAATGTTTTCTTCAAACTTTTAATTGAGACAATGTCAATTACAAAAATGTTCATGTTCTCCAATGACAAAAATACATTAATAAAATAAAAACAAAAAATTCTGTACAAAAATAAAACTTAAACTAAAAATTAAAAAAATAAATAAATACAACAACAAAAAAAAAAAAACAGGGCAAATTAAAAAATTAAAAATTTTTGTTTTTCTTTTCTAAATTAAAATTTTCTTTTAAAAAAAAATTAATTTTTTTCTTTTTTTTATTCGAATTTATAAAAATATTTTGTCTTATTAAAAAGTTTATATTAAGTGATAATTTGAGACTAATGTAGACTTTTCCCTAAAAAAGAATTGCATAAAAGATGATCAAAACTTGTAGAAAGGATCAATTTAATAAATAAGTTACCGCAAAGATCCCTAAAATAATTTTTATACTAAGAATCAGTAACTCCATTAACTAATTTAATATTTTTTCCTGAAACATAAAATTGCGATATAGAGTATTGTGTCGTCAGAATATTCAGCAAAAAAAAAAAAAAAGGGAAAAAATAGTACGAAGACCCGCTTTTTCCAAAAAAAGCTCTCCCCTCTCTCCTCTGGAAAGACTTCCCCCTTTCGTCATTTACACTGTTTCTCTTTGCAGAATCTCTGGTTCGCACCACTTCGCCATGGATCTTCCACCACCACCGAACCTCCAAGCTCTCATAGATGAGACGGAGGCTCTAGACATGGATTTTCCGGTTCTTTTGGAGGTTTTTGAGGATCCTCCCCCAAATCACGAAGCTTTTGCTCTCATCGGCAAGTTACTCTCCCTCAAACCCCCACACTCTCAGTTGGTGAAATCCACCATGGCCACGGCTTGGAACTTTGCTTCCCCTCTTTCGGTGGAAGTTCTATCTCCCAATAAGTATCTTTTCACAGTCCCTCTCCAAAGCCATGTGGATCGTATTTTACAACAGGGACCTTGGAATGTTCGTGGTTCTTTGCTCCTTCTTCAGCCCTGGTCCCCTGTCTTGGCTCTTGATGAGGTAGAGCTCTCCCTTTGTTCCTTTTGGGTCCAAGTTCATGGTCTTCTGACGCAAAATATGACCCTTAAGAATGCTATTCGTATTGGAAAATCTATTGGCTCGCTTCTGGAAGTTGAAAATGGTGATTCCCCTGGTTTAATATGTCGCCAGCACCTTCGGTTAAGAGTGGAAATCAATACTCGTCGTCCTCTTATGCCAGGATTTTATATTGCTCGTTCAGGAAAGGATCCTCTTTGGATCCAGTTCAGATATGAGAGATTGGCAGATTACTGCACCCTCTGTGGGCTTATTGGGCACCGAAAGTTTATTTGCCCTGATCCTCCGAGCAAGCCTTCAGCAAACTACAATATTTCGTTGCTTGCAGCTTCATCTTCTTATCCCCGAATTGTTCCTCAGTCAAATTTGGAACATGTAGCTGCTGGGTCTAGAGCTCCATTGCAAGCCTCTCATGGTGCTGAACCAACTCAGTTGCAGTTGGTCCCTCGGATTGAACAGCAGCTTCCAGCTGTCCCATTCTCGCCAACCTATCCACCTGCACCTGTGCACTTCGATGCAGGACACGTTGCTAGACTCCCTTCCCAATTGCGGATTGGTGGTTCCTCTGTTCCAGTTGCCACAAGTGCGCGTGGTCCTGTTTCTTCACACCACACCAAATTTACTATGGCTGACAAAGGTAAATCTCCTTTGTACCTTGAAAAATCTAGTTCAACAGCTGTAACTCATCCACCATTAAATGCACCGACCATTCCCCATCCTTATCAGATAGATTTTGATAAACCACCGAATCACTCCCTGCCTTCTCAAGCCTCTTCAGATTCAGCCCTTCCCATATTCTCACACCCGGCATGGAATTCATTTCCAAATGGACTGATCCCTCAGCCTGGCCCACTCCACCTCCCCCTTACCAGATCGGTTCAGTCCCAGATTACCACACTCATCCAGCCCATTACCCCAATCTCCCATCAAAAGTTCACCCAACCCGTAAGGTTCCTCACCTCACTACCCAAGTCACCCGATTCCACCCTTATACCCGTTCTCCCACCTGTACCACAGCCCTCCTCCCCCCCTCTCACCACCAGCTCTTGCTCTCTTCCCCCTATGCCTTCTCCACCATTATCTCCTGATTTCCAGTCAGAGCTTAAGTGCAGAAAACGGTTTATTCTATCTGATGATGATACCCCACTTGCTTATATGCTGAAACAAAGGAAGATTAGGCATCCGGACCCCCTCTCTCCTATGTCAATTGCTGCTGATTCTCTCTATGCACTGAGGCATTCTGCTGATCCTCTAAAGCCTGCTTCTCCAATCAAGCCAACAGTAGACCTGAATGTGTGTTACTCTTCGGATCACCCTGATCCTGGTTCACGAGCATCCTCTACCTCACGGGCCTTATATGAGAACATTGCTCAGACTGATAGTATCTCGGGAATGCTGAGACAGGAGGTCACCTCCACGGAAGCTCTAATGGCTCATCCTCCAGCTCTTTCTCGAAGATTCACTCGTGCTCCACAAGGAAGGCCTTTGTTTATGCCGTGTATTCATGATGGTGACCAAGCTGATTCTACTGGCCCGGATTCTGCCGTGGCAAAGGGGGTGGACCTTCAGAGGCCACCTCCCCACCAATGAAGATCCTATCTTGGAATTGCAGAGGGTTGACCCGTCCCTCTGCAATTCTCAATCTGAAGGTCAAAATCAGAAAGTATTCACCTGATGTTATTTTTTTCGTCAGAAACCAAGACTAACCCTAATTTTGCTTGTATTATACTTAACTCTTTGGGTTTTTTTTTGATGGCTCATGCTCCTCCATCTGGTTCAAAAGGTGGACTTTTGTTAGCATGGCGTCTTGGTGTGAAACTGGAATGCTTTCTGTCTNATTCACCTGATGTTATTTTTTCGTCAGAAACCAAGACTAACCCTAATTCTGCATGTATTATACTTAACTCTTTGGGTTTTTTTTTTTATGGCTCATGCTCCTCCATCTGGTTCAAAAGGTGGACTTTTGTTAGCATGGCGTCTTGGTGTGAAACTGGAATGCTTTCTGACTGATGTTAATACAATAAATGCTTGGTGCTACTCGGATCCCCCCCATACCCCCTGGATTTTATCTTGTGTGTATGGTCCTCCTTATAAAAAATGGATAGCTGTTTTTGGGATGTTTTATCTTCTGTTGGGGCTACTCTTGTTGTGCCTTGGTTGTGTATAGGAGACTTTAACAAAATCTTGGATCAATTTGAGAAAACTGGTGGTCGGCCCTTTGCATGTTCTTCTAATGATCCTTTTCGGCATTTTATCGACAGTCATAGCATGGTTGATTTAGGCTTTATGGGTAACCCCTTTACCTGGTCCAATAATAGAACAGGAAACTGTCTCATTAAGGAAAGATTAGATAGGGGTTTTGCTAATACTGATTGGATCAAGCTGTTCCCATCCTATTCCCTTATACATCTTCCCTCTTATTCCTCTGATCATAATCCCATTATTCTTGATACAACAGTTTCCTCTGTTTATTTACCTAAGCCCTTTCGATTTGAAGAATTTTGGACAAAACACTCCTCTTGTAAGTCTATTATATCCTCTGCTTGGGCTCTGATTATGACAGGTTCTCCATCCATTATTTTATCTAAATCCTTGCTAAAGACTAAGCATGCTCTACAAGTCTGGAATAAGAATCATTTTGGGCACATTCAGACTCGGATTTCTCTTCTCACCAGTCAGCTTGATGAGGTACAACAATTGCCTTCTACTTTTCAACTTCATCACTTGGAAACTACAATGAAAGTGGAGCTTAATGACCTCCTACTTCAAGAAGATCTGCTATGGAAAACAAAATCTCGTGAGACTTGGCTTACCTGTAAAGATCTGAACACAAACTTTTTCCATGCTTCCACTCTTATTAGGCGAAGGTGTAACTCCATTGATTTTTTGCAAACTTCCTCGGGTGCCTGGATTTCTGACAGGAATTCTATTGGTGGTTGTTTCACCTCTCATTTTAAATATTTGTTCTCCTCATCTTCTCCGAGAATTGATGATGAGCTATTGAACTTATTTGATCCATGTATCTCCCAAGATGATAATCTTTCTCTATGTGCTATTCCATCTGAGCAGGAAATTTTTAATGCTCTATCAAGCATTGGATCTTCTAAAGCCCCAGGACCAGATGGTTTCACAGCTCTCTTCTATCAGAAATACTAGGATGTAGTCAAGGATTCTGTACTAAACAGCATTTGGGATTTTTTCAGGAGGAATTATTTACTGAAGGAACAAAATCATACATTCATTGTTCTTGTGCCAAAACAGAGTGGAGCTCATACTGTTAGTCAATTTAGACCTATCAGTCTATGCAATATCATCTACAAGATTATTTCGAAAATCCTAGCTAACAGGTTTAAGCAGCATCTTTCTCATATCATCTCTCCCTATCAGTCTGCTTTTGTTCCTTCTAGAAATATTCAAGATAATTCTATTATGGCCCAAGAATTGCTTCATACTCTCAAATCAAAAAAAGGACGTGGAGGTCTTATGGCAGTCAAGATTGATATGGAAAAGGCTTTTGATAGAATGGAATGGAATTTTCTTTTTGCCATCTTGCATCAACTGGGATTCAGTTCGATTTGGATTAATTGGATCAGGATCTGTATTACCACTCCTTCTTTCAGCATCCTTATAAATGGAAGTCTCTTTGGTCATTTTATCCCCAAGCAAGGCCTTCGTCAAGGAGATCCTTTATCTCCATTTCTGTTCATACTTGGTTCTGAAGCTCTATCTCGCCTTTTGCTTAAACAAGAATCTCTGGGTCTTCTAAAGGGAATTTCTATTGCTAGAAATAATCATCCAATCTCACATCTTCTGTTCGCAGATGACCTTATTATCTTTGCTAAAGCTACTTCTGCTGAGGCAACTGTTATTAAAGGATGTTTGGATAATTATTGCAAATGGTCTGGACAAGCTGTGAATATTTCTAAATCTACAATTTTGTTCAGCAAGAATTTGTCTTCCTCCTCGATCCATAGTATAAATGCTATCATCCCTTACAAGATTTCTTCCTCAGCTCCCTTTTATTTGGGCCTGCCTCTTATCATTGGTAAATCAAAAAAGGAAGCTTTTCAACCTATTGTGGATAAAGTCATGAAGAAAATCACAGGATGGAAGGCCAAAACTCTTTCTCAAGCTGGTCGGACAGTTCTTATCAAAGCGACTGCATCTGCTATTCCAGCTTATACGATGAGTACCTTTCTTCTCCCTGATATTACTTACAATAGTCTGGATAAAATTTTCAAAGATTTCTGGTGGGGTTTTCCAATGGATAAAACAAGGAATCTTTCTCTCAAATCTTGGTCGTCTATGTGTATCCCCAAAAGTCTTGGTGGTTTAGGTCTTCCACAAATGAAACCCATGAATTTGGCCCTGATAACAAAACTTGGATGGAAGTTTATATCAAATCAAGATAGTCTGTGGGTAAAACAGCTTTGTGCCAAATACATCAAGTATGGAGATTTCTTCTCTACTTCAGCTCCTGCAAATGCCTCTCCTGTTTGGAAAGGAATTCTCCAAAGTAAGTATGTGCTTGTCTCTAATGCCTGTATTCAAGTCTCTAAATCTACAAGTCTCCCAATTTGGACTTCATCTTGGATACCTACGCTCCCTTCTTTTAGGCCTGTTCCCAGATTTTCCTCTTCTCTTGGTATGCCATCATTACTCATTTCAGATCTCTTTCATCCTGAGTCATTAAAATGGAGACCTACTTTGATTAGTTCATTGTTTGAGGAAGTTTCTGCTAAGGAAATTATGGAGCTTCGAATCTCTGCAATACCTCGGATTTCTTATATATGGTACCCTCTTCTTCGGGGCGTTTTACTACAAATTCAGCTTATCTTGCTATCATTTATAATTCTTTGCCAGTTCTTTCTTCTCATCAATCTTCTTTTTGGAAAGAGCTTTGGAAATTAAAGTTAAATGATAGACTCAAGCTGTTTCTCTGGAAAATTGCTTGGAATATTTTACCTACTGGTGATAGACTTACGTCCTTTCAACCGGTCTACTCTATAAAGCTATGCCCTTTATGTCAAGCTGCTGAAGATTCTCTACATCACTTATTCTTCAAATGTGATATTGCTCGTGTGGTTTGGAGAAACTTGCCTTGGCCTCTCGACTCCACAGTTTTTAATTTCTCTAGCATGATGGACTGGATCAAATTAATAATCTCCCCAGGAGTTTCTCTTGGCATTAATAGTAAGGATCTCCATCACTTTCAAATTTTTGCTGCTGTGCTCTGTGATCTTCTCTGGTTCTACAGAAATAAATCATACCATGATGGTCTTCTCTTTGATGCCTTGTTGATTTCAGAAAACATCAACAGGGTCACTTGTGATCATTACAAGGCATGGGCTAGTATTCCTCTTCCACCAGATAAATGGAAATCTCCTCCAGTTTTGTGGTTCAAAATCAATTTCGATGCAACAATCCGGTCTTCTCATTCTGCCCAAGCTGCAGTCTGCCGGAACCATCATGGTCATATTATTCAAATGGTAACGGAGATAAATCCTCCCTGTAGTCCAAATACAGGTGAATCTATTGCTGCCAGGCTAGCCTTCCAACTAGCTTCATCTTTAGATCTTAATAGAGTTATAATTGAAGGTGACTCTCAAATAGTTATCTCTGGATTATCTAATCCTGTTATAACCCAAAATTGGCGTTCCCATTCCCTTATTATCAACATTATTGATTCCATACCGGGTGGCCTTCTTTGGAAAGTTCGGAAAATTAATAGAAGTGCAAACTTCTGTACTCACTTTGTGGCATATTGGGCCGCAGCCAGATCTTTTTCTGGCAGCATTCCCACCCTCCCTCTTTCCCCCTCTTCTGTTAATGGGAACTTACCTTCTCATGTTTATTTTAATCTGTTTTAGGCTTGTTTAGTTGCAGTTTTTGCTTTAGGCTTGTAATCTTTTACTCATACAAAAAAAAAAAAAAAAAAGGGGAAAGCCGAAAGGGAACGTGGAGATG
>FXXK01000766.1:123976-166916 GCA_900184695.1 Betula pendula | reverse complement strand
CAAGAGCGCGTGGAGTATCGGTCACCTCAGAGACACGTAGAAAGATGTCAGCCAGACAGGACCGGCTATAGCCGGTAGCTTCGAACTTGGAGAGACGCCCCGTGAACCTCAGAATTACCCTCGCCTCTCTTTTATGCCGGTCCGTTTCGTACTTCCAAATACCCGAAAATAAAAATAAGGAAAAAAAGAAGAAGAGAATCGGATTTAATTTATTCTTCTTTTGTTCAATTTATCATTGTCCTTCTTTTTCCGGAGAAAAAAGGTGGTGCTGGAGAGGTTCGCCGTGAAAGTGATTGATCGATCGTAAACGGTGATGGTGCGCAGCGGTAGCGTAGCAGGACTACCGACAGTGGTGATGGCGTACGGGCTCAACGACGCCCCCAATTGGTGGGAACAAATCAACGAATCTCGGATTTGGCAGGATCGAATCTTTCACGTCCTCGCTGCTCTCTACAGCGTCGTCGCCGCCGTTGCTCTTGTATGTCTATTTCATATCTTTTATATGTATATCTTTATCTCTTGAATTGTTAATTATGAGATCGTTGTTTTTGTTTTTGTTTTTGTTTTTTTTTTAAAATTATTGAAGGTTCAACTGGTTCGAATACAATTGAGAGTGCCAGAGTATGGATGGACCACGCAGAAGGTCTTCCACTTTCTCAATTTCTTGGTGAATGGGGGTTTGTATCATTTTGTACCAAAGAATTCTGATTTTATCTTCATTTTGTGCATTCTAAGCATTTGTATATTATTCTTCCTGACCGAAATTCGTGTTTTACAGTTCGGTCATTGGTTTTTGTGTTTCGTCGGGAGGTGCAGAAGATACAACCAGAGGTTTAATTTCAATTTGATGGTTTATGTCTTTTTCAAAGTCTTAATCTGTAATCCGTATTGTTGGATTTGTATTTCTAACGTGAATGTTGTTTTGGTATGTCAATTAGATTGTCCAACATGTCTTGCTTGATATGCCAAGTCTTGCTTTCTTCACGACATATGCCCTTTTGGTTCTTTTCTGGGCAGAGATTTACTATCAGGTTCGGGTTCAATTTGAGGTTGTTTCTTTCTTTTGGTTTGTTGTGGTATGAGCTTCTATTACTACGCTTTTTATAACAAGTTCACAAGGTGGTCTGCTAATAACAACGCTTGACCTGAATGTAAACAGGCACGTGCTGTATCTACAGATGGACTTAGACCAAGTTTCTTTTCAATTAATGCAGTGGTTTATGCAGTTCAGGTGAAATTTCTCGCTCATTGTTTCACTTTAAGTCCTGGCAAATGGGAGGTCTTGAAGTTGGGTTCCTTCTATGAGGGAGCTAGTTCTGTTTCATAAATTGAGCATTGCCATTTATTTTCTTCTCACCTTCGTTACTTTTTGTGGTTAATGAATGTAAAGAGTTATTAGAACTATGTGGAGGCAAGTTGTGGAGATTCTATTCCATTTTGAGGGAGAAAGATATATGAAACCTTCTGTCTTTTTATATTTATAGCTGATTCTTTAATTTTCTAAGAGGTTGTGTATCAAGAAATTTTATGTAATGATATGCCACATCATCAATTCAAAAGTTTGAGAACTTCTTGAATCATGAAAATTTCTTTTATTGAGAAGTTTGGGGTTTGATTTGAGTATGAAGGACCTTGGGGCTTCAGGACAGGTTTATTTCGAGATATCAATATATAACAAATGGAGAACAGGTAATGAATGGAGATTTCTGGGGTTTCTTGGTAGGTTGCCTTTTGCAATGGGGCTAGTAGTTATTTTTGAATTGGACAGATTTCATAATTTAAACTTGGGTGCCGGTAACACTATTTCAGAATTTAAACTTGGGTATTGCTCCAGATTTTGTGTATGTTTGCAAGCCCAAGATCCAATCTTCTTAGGTTAGGTCATTTGCGAGACTGGTTGAGGGTTCCGGGGCCTTGAGCTTCCCTAATCTTGTTTCTGCTTCGCCAGAGGTGGTTCTGACCCCAGTGGCTTCGCCAGAGATGGTTCTACCTCCAACGTCTGCGTTTGTTGATGTCCGTCAAGTTGGCTTGGTACGACATACCCTGGTGAAGCTGGTGGTTCCATTATGCGGACGACAACCTCATCGGTTGTAGCCAAGTTTTTGCCGGAGGATGCTCAAATATTGCCAAGGGAGTGTTATGCTCCTAAGCCTTTGAAGTTCTACAACTGTAAATCAAAGGCCAGTAGGTTATTGAAGTTGGATGACACCCTGATCGCTGATTCTTTGTCGGTGATAAGTACAGACCTCGTAGAAGTTGGGTCTACTTCTTCTCCACCATCTGTTATCTTAGCACAAACCTCAACAGAGGGGACTCTCGTCCGGGCAAGCCAAGTTCCTCTGGCAAGGGGCCTTCTTCGAAGGGGGTTTCTCAGGCTGAGCTCCTTTCGTGGTTGTTCGCCTGAGCTGGTCCAGCCTATGGGCTTGGTTTGTCCTCAGTTTGGTTTGTTGGTTGAGTCTCCTCCGACAGTTTTGGTGGGTATTGCTTAGCTTGGGGTTCAGCTCGAGGGGGAGCTTGGGGATCAGCACGTAGAGGAATCAAAGATTGTGCAATGTGCGATGAAGATGGGTCTTCTATTGGGGATTTCTTGTGGAGGGGATGGGAAATAGTTACGGGATCTATTGACAAGCCTTGACAAGGATCATTGTCAAGAGATCTCGGATATCGTTCCAAAAGTGAAGAGGGTTATGTCTGTCTTTTGAGGTTTTGGGTTGTCTTTTGGGGGTGCCTTCTTGTGGTACAGTGATTGTGGTGGGTCTCAAGGGTTGGTGGGGGTTTTGTTTTGGGTTTTTGCAGGTCTTTGTTTTTTTTTTTTTTCTCATTTTTTGGTGTTCCTTTTGTATACTCTCTGTGTATTTAGGGACACTTCACGCTTTTTTATTTATAATATTTGACTTGCTTATAAAAATTAAAAAAAACACTACTTCATGTCTCTTTTTTTCCCTCCCGGTTGGTGTTACGGGATTTTTTGTGGGAGTGGCATAGGTAAAGAGTTCAAATATCACTTGGTTAGCTAGATTAAGGTGTGTACTCCAATCTTAGAACGAGGGTTGGGGGTTCAAAATTTGCTTGTGTCCAATTGAGCTCTTTTAGGGAAGTGGCTTTGACGCTATGCACATGAGAGAGAGGCCTTTTGGAGGTTGGTTGTGGACTTTAAATATGGCAGTGCTTGGGGAAGGTGCTGTTCCAATGAGCTCCATGAGTCGTATGGGGTGGGGCTTTGAAAAAATATCGAGAGGGGTTGGGAGAAGTTTTCTAGCCATACTAAAGTTGTGGTGGTGTTGCTCTAAAGTTAACTTTTGGCATGACGTGTGGTGCGGGGACCAAGTCCTCAAGATAGCTTTTTTGGACTTGTATAGAATAGCCCATTTTAAGGAAGTTGTTGTGGCAAACCATTTGGAGCTCCCTAGTACCTCTTATCAGTGGAATATTAACTTTCTCATATGGCTCATGATTGGTAAGTGGACCTCTTTACCTAGTTTTTGCCTTTGATGTATATATAACTATAGTACACAGGAAATATACAAGATAATCCTTAAAAAATAGAAAAAGAAGAGCAAAATTCCAAAAACTTTGAAAATTTTGAAACAAGAAACAATTCCATGCTACTCTCCATGTATAAAGGAATTGTAACATCATCTTATTCAGCTCTAACAACACAGTCTTACGATCCTCAAAGTTTATAGCATTCTGCTCTCTCTAAATACACCACATCAAGCACAAACGAGCCAATCTCCATTTTTTAAGCATTGCAATTTCCCAATTGTCCCTTCTAACTCAGCAACAATTCACTCACCTTTTGAGACATAACCCATAGAACACCAAACAACTGGAAAAGCGCACATCACAATTCGGTTGCAACCCCACAATGAAGAATAAGGTGATCAATAGACTTTCGACATTTCTTAAACATACAATACCACTCCACCATAATAACATTATTTTTTTGTAAATTATCCAAAGTTAAGATTTTTTCTAAAGCTGCCGTCCACCAAAAAAGCCTCTCAAGGGAGCCTTAACTTTTCAAATATTCTTCCAAGAAAATGGAAACATACTGGAGTAGATAACTCCTGATAGTAAGAATTAACTTCAAACGATTTTCTTTTAGAAGGAATCAACAATTTTTTTTATCCTCGCCTCCTTGCCATACTCTTTTAGAATATAACATCCCAAAGAAAATAGAGACCACTTTCACCTCCCAATCATGCACAGGTCTTGTAAAAAAGATATTCCAATGAATGTTTCCATTCCAGAACTGCATATGATCCGTCATCTACGCATCCTTATCATGAGCAATAGTGACTAATTCTGGAAATGAGAACTTCAAAGGTTGTTCCCCACACCTAACATCATGCCAAAACCGCACCTTAGATCTATTTCCTACCTCATACCTCGCATGTTTAGAAAAATCTTCCCACCTCTTCCTTATACATTTCCACACTCCCAAACCATAGGGCCCCCCAATCTCCTTTGAACACCAACCTCCCGTCAAATTATCATATTTAATGTCCGCCACCGATCTCCACAGAGCCTCCCTCTCTGTGGCATACCTCCACAACAGCTTACGCAAAATGGCTCAGTTAAACTGAATCCGATTTTTCTCCCGCAAACCCTTTGCAATCATTGGAGTACATATTTTCGACCACTTCACTAGATGAAACTTAAACTCATCACCAATATCCCTCCAAAGAAAGTCTCTCTGGAGTTTTTCCAATCGATTAGCTACTTCTACCGAAATAGGGAAAAGTGACAAATAATACGTTGGTAACTTGGAGAGAGTACTTTTTATCAGAGATAACTTGTCTCTCTTTGATAAATAAAGTCTCTTCCAGCCCACCAACCTATGTTTCATCTTCTCAATAATGCCATTCCAAATGGTAGAAGCCTTGTAAGGAGCTTCGAAAGGAAAACCCAAATTTTTCATCGATAACGAAGCCACTCTACACCCAAGAATGCTAGCCTAGACTCCCACATCCCCTACATTGCCTATTGGAACAATCTCTGTCTTACACAAGTTTATCTTCAACCCTGACATCGCTTCAAAACATAAGAAAATGCATCTTGAGCTACGGAGTTTTTCACAAGTAGGCTCACAAAAGATCAACGTATCATCTGTAAACAACAAATGCAACACAATCATCTCCTCATGATTCCTCGATCCCACCAAAAATCCAAATAAAAGCATGCTATCCACCATTGAAAACATCATCTGCTTAATGCCTCCATAATAACCACAAACAACAATGGGGACAATGGATCCCCCTGTCGTAATCCACGTGAACTACTAAAGAAGCCAGAAAGAGACCCGTTAATAAGAATGGAAAACCGCACCGTAGAAATGCAGTAATCTATCCAACCTCTCATCTCTCCCCAAAACCACATTTCTTCAACAAATTGTAACATAAACTCACAGTTGACATGGTCATATGTCTTCTCTAAATCCAATTTACATAATATTCTCAGCTCCCTAGAATGAATTTGACTATACAAACATTCATTTGCCCCCAATACAAAATCAAGAATTTGTCTACTTTTGATAAACGCATTCTGAGAACTTGAGACAATCTTTCCCAATTACCGACTTCAACCTATTTGCCAATACTAAAATAATTTTGTATACACCACACACTAAGCTGATTGGACGGAAATCCTTAATTTCTACTGCCCAAGCTTTCTTCGGCATAAGGGATACAAATGTAGCATTGAAACTCTTCTCAAACTTCCCTCAGCTATGGAACTACTTGAACACTGCCATAATGTCCTCTTTTAATACTTGCCAACATTTCTGAAAAAAAAAAAAAAAAAATCATAGAAAGCCCATCAGGTCCTGGGGCCTTATGTCCATTGAAATTTCTCACCACCTCCAACACTTCACTCTCCTTAAATTCTCTTTCCATCCAATTTTTCTCCCCCTTATCATTGGAAAGAAATGAGAGGCCATCTACCTTTGGTCTTCACATATATTGTTTAGAGTACAACTGTTTATAAAAGTTTACAATATGTTCCTTTATTACTCTTGAATCAGCCGTCATATTCCCATTAACCACTAGGGACTCCACCGAATTATTCCTTCTATGCGAATTTGCCAAACGATGGAAAAATTTAGTATTGTTGTCTCCCTGTCTCAGCCAAAGGGCCATTGACTTTCTTCTCCAACTCACTTCTTCAAGAAGGATACTCCTTTCCAACTCTCTAGAGAAATCGTCTTTCTTCAATTTCTCTTCTTCAGTTAATGATGTTTGCTCTGCAACCAAATCCAGCTCACAAAGAGCTTCCAGCATCTCCTTCTTCCGCTTCCTTACATTACCAAAGAACTCCTCATTCCATTTCATCAAATCAAATTTCAGTGCTTTCAATTTTTGTGCCAACACATAACTAGGAAGACCCTAATAATTATAGGATCCTCACCAAGTTTTGACCTTCTCTACAAAACCCTTTGATTGCATCCACATATTCTCAAACTTAAAATACTTACTACCCCTACTCCCCACACCACAATCCAACATTAATGGAGAGTAATCAGATAATAATCTAGGAAAGTGTCTCTAAAAAATATTCCTCACTCTGGAGATAGCAAGAATCTATTAATTCTAGACCATGCCTCAACTATTAGACCACGTGAAACTCCCTCCTACCAATGGAATATCCATGAGTCCCTGCTCAAAAATGAATTATGAATATTCCACCATTGCTTGTGTCTGCCTTGAGTCGCTTGATCTTTCATAAGAATACCAGACGACATTAAAATTCCCCCCAATACATCACGACATCTCCCACCAATTCATTCCAAAGACATATTTTTTCCACATCATCATTTGGCCCATAAACACCCACAAATGCCCATTCGAAGTTCTCAGTAACGCATTTGATAGAACACACTACCACAAACCTACCCACACATTCCTCAATCTTCTCCACCACTTGTCTATCCCACATTAATAGAATATCTCCTAATGCCCCTCTTGACCCCAAATACAACCAATCTACATGATTAAAACCCCATAAACTACGAACCATCTCCCTAGTAATAACCTCCATTTTTGTCTCTCGCAAACACACAATATCAGCTTTTCACTCCCTTAGAAGTCCTCATCCCCATCCTCTTCTCGTTATCATTCAGGCTTCTCACCTTGTGGAGGAGGCGTTTTGCATGGTTCCGAGATTTACCTGACAAGGTGGTTATACGAAGTGACCTTGCCTTGGAAAGGTTCCTCATCATAAAAAAAAAAAAAAATTAAATTAAAAAAAAAATCATTTAGGCTTCTCACATTCCAACTTATAACAAGCTTCATAAGGAACATTTGCCACCCCTCCCCTTGTTTGCTGCTCTCTGAGATTGACCTCCCTTGCCTTATGTAGTATCTTGGAGAGAAATAAACGATTGGAGTTTCAAGGACTGTGAGAGGACTTTGATGGAATTGAAGACTTTATTCTTTAAGACTCTTTTTCATTGGGCTGCAGCTTTTTATTCTAATATTACGAACTTTCATGGTTTTTTGGATCCTTTTTCTGCTACTAGCTAGGTGTCTCTCTTGCATACTTCATGTATACTTGGGTTGCGCCTTTGCTCTTTTCAATAAAATTGCAATTACTTATTGAAGAAATTCGTGGGCCTAACTCATCCCATAAAACCGGCTTGATAGGAAAGGATTGTCTACTCTTATAAACATGCCTAAGGTCTTGTCCACAAGCGATGTGAGACTATTCCTTAACACCCTCCCTCACGTGCAGGTCAGTATTTTTTCTGGTCCTTGTCACTGGGTAAGTAGTGCGGGCCCATTTGTCCTTGTGGTAGGTTCTGATACCATGAAGAAATTCGTGGGCCTAACTCATCCCATAAAACTGGCTTTATAGGAGAGGATTGTCCACTATTATAAACATGCCCAAGGTCTTGTCCATAGGCAATGTGGGACTATTCCTCAACACTTATTAAAAAAAAAAAAGGCTGCAAATGTCATCTCAAGGACGAGATCAAATGGTGGATCAAGGTTATGAACCTCAAACTCTAAATCCTTCTCAAGTGAGTGCCATCTTAACGATTGCGTCTTATAAAGACTCTCCTCCTCCTCCGCCACAGAACGAATAGAAGTTGCTAGTTTTGTGAGGGTGGGGAGGGTTAGGGACAGATGTGGGGGAATTTGGATGTATTTATATGGGGGAGTCGTCGGTCGGGTTGGTATGGGCTAAATTCCCAACTTTCATTATCAACTCCTTTGGTATTACAATTTTCTACTGTTGTCAACTTGTAGCTTGTTGGTTGGTATCCTTCGAGGTCGAGTGGGTCCGGCATGTGAGTGGTATTTTGCTTATCCCTTATTTTGCTCTATGATACTCTCTCTGTGCCAATTTATATGTTTTAATTTGAAATGATAGGATTATTAATAAAAGGGTAAAAATGTAGCAATTCCCCTAAAATGTCCTTTGAGAGGTCACATGATTTTAATAAGAATCTTGTTTGCTTTTGAAAAAAAGTTGGGATAATGTAGGAAATTGAAGAAATCAAAACTTATACTTTTGAAAAGTGGACATGTATTTTTAGAAACCCCAAAAGGGAATTAAGACATTTAAATTGGGATGGAGAAAGTATTATCTTGAAAATCTTTTATACATAGCATGTAGGGAACCTACTTTGCTTTCTGGGCTGATCAACAACTTCCTTTTGACTAAATTTCGAGTTTGATTTAAATAAGCTTTCCATTGCTTTCTACTTTTGTCATTTCCTCAAGTCTAATAGGTTGAGAGATATGATTTTCATAAGTCTCTCCCCCTCTATCTCTCTCTTTCTCTCTCTTTGAATGTGACCAACATTGAGAAGAAATTTTTCATTGTGAAAGGGAAACGTTAAAGGGGATGATTATTGGAATTCTTTTTTAATAAGTAAATCAATTTCATTAAAAAGCGTTGAGGGACGCAACCCAAGTACATAATAAGTATATAAGATCGATCTCAATTTAGGAGAGAAAGAAGAACACAAGTCCAAAAAATTCAATTAAACTAGAAAAATGAGGACTATTGTACACAACCATCCAAGCATAAGGAGATTTGAACATATCAGCCTTTAACTCTTAACACCGGTCTCTTACAATCTTCAAAGCTCCTCGCCTCCTGCTCTCTCCAAATACACCACATTAAGCACAGAGAAGCCATCCTCCAAGCTTGTAAAATACACTGGCTTCTTAACTAACCTCTCTAGCCGGCCAACAACTCCATCACCCTATTAGGCTTGACCCAATCTACACCAAAAGGATGGAAGATCGAACCCCAAAATTCTTTAGCCTATAGTGGATGAGAAGATGATCTATGGTTTCTCCACTTCTCATGCACATCCACCACTATGAAGTGCCTTTTCCTCAGGTTACCCGAAGTAAAAATCTTCTCTAATGCTGCCATTCACACAAAGAACACCAATCTAAAAGGAGCCTTGTTTCCCAAATGCTCTACCAAGGAAATGGGGAACCAATGGGATTCCAAAGCACATGATAAAAGGATCTGACTTCAAACATCTGCCCTTTGGAACGGATCTAACATATTTTATCCAAACCACCTTGTCTCAACATGAGAGAATACAAGATATCAAAGAACAAAGTGACCAAGTCCACTTCCTAATCATGCATCAGTCTGGTGAAAGAAATATTCCATTGAAGATTTTCATTGGAAAATTGCACATGATCTGCCACCAAAGCTTCCTTATAGCGAGCAATACTAAACAATTTCGAAAAAGTTGCCTTCAATGGATGATCCCGACACCATAAATTATGCTAAAACCTGATCTTAGACACATCACAAATCTAGAAAAAACCTCCCACCCCTTCCTAATATTTTTCCACACCCCCACCCCCACCCCGAGGGACCTGATAACCTCATTGGAACACCATCCTCCCCTTATATTTGGTCTGTTTTTTAGTTCAAATTTTTCGTATCCAAACAAGGAGAGTGGACAAAAAAAAAATTCATTAAGAAAATGAATTTGATGTAAAATTTAAATTTTTTAGGTTCATTGTTCTTTATATGGACACACACACATGGATGTATGTATGTGCGTGTGTATTTAACTTATGAAAGTGACCTTTTCAACCTCATGATATGGATTGAGATTTGGAGGAGAGTAAGTTTGCTGTGTAGCTTACTGTTTCCACTCACCCAACAGAAAATAAAAGAGAGAAAGGAAGAAAAAAAAGGTTTCAGTCTCAATGACAAAAAAAAAAAAAAAAAAAGCATGGTGAAGCTGAACTCTTTTTTTTTTCTTTTTTGATAGTAACATGAAGCTGAACTCCTATTTGAAGCTCATTTCATATCTTAATTATTTATTGACCAGTTTCAAAAGGTTCAGAGTATGACTTATGAAAGTCAGTTTCTGCAAGTGTATGTGTAATAAACATCCACTTTCTTTGTGTTCTGGGCATCATTACGCTTTTCCTTCATAACGTAACCTTTTCTTGCTTCTTTATATAAAAAATTCCACAATATTATGTGTGCGCGCGTGCGTGCATGTCAAGGAAGACATGGGCATGCACGCCTGTGTTATGTACATTTAATAGTCTCCATATATTAGGTCTCAGATTTTAAATTATGCTCCCTATTTTCCATGCGCTCTTCGGCACCCACCGAAATTATTGTCTCAATTTTGTTTGTTTGATCATTGATGATACCAAATTTCAAACGTCTGGACTGGGTTGTGGGTCACTAGCAAAACAAAAAAAGAACCACCTGAGTGGCGCTGGCCTGTGGCCAGTGGGGGAGCCTTCGATGATCAAGTCAGTATTTTTGCCTTAAGTAGAGAAAAAGGGTGGAGAGAATTCTTCTGAGAAATGAGACGTACTTGAGTTTCTGAGAGGTGGGGTCTTTTATTATAGGCTCGCTCCCTTGGGGATTTTTGGGCTCTTGTGAGAGTGGACCTTTAATTTGATTGGGTCTTGGGCCTTGGGCCCAAGGCTTATTTTCTATCCACATCAATAGCCCTCCATTCCCATGGTCGACTTGCCCATCTGGCTGGACGTTCGCAATGTTGCTTTAATCTATAATTTGGGTTGCCTCTGACCTTGAATATTGAGGGCAGAGGACTTTCCCAACTTCTAAAAACCTCAATGATAATAGAATACTTTTGGTTTTTGAAAACGATTGTGATTCCCACTTAACCCAAGAGTTGGGGCTAAGTGCGCAGGTCAAGTTGCATCTTTCATGGGCAAGCCTTAGGTTGGGCCAAAGGCTAGGTGTGTGGGTTAGGTCACGTCTTTCAGGGGCTAGACTCGAGTTGGGCCGAGGCTAGGTGCTCGGGTTAGGTTGCGTCTTTCAAAGGTTAGCTTAGGGTTGGACCAAAGCTAGTTGCGCTAGGAGCGGTGCTTTTGAGGTGAAGCCCTTAACTGTGCGAGATAGTGTTGTGGGTCCCCTGAAGAAGCGGTGGGGGAGCGAGACATCTAAACCTGTGGCCCTGCTGTCGGCAACGAAAGCAAGTGTCCCCTTGTATTCTTGGCATAAGCATAGGTTCAAGACCTTGAGGCACTAAGAGGGACTGGTGCTGCTATGCCCAGGATTGATCGTTGAAGGGGAACTCCACATTACCTTTTGAGACAAAAAGTAGGAGTAAGCCACTTTGACTAAATTCGCAATCTGGAGGATGGGATTACTCCCACCTTGATTTAAGCAGGAAGCCACCTTGCTATACTCTTAGAGGCTGGCTGCCGATTCCTTGGAAGTAGGTTTTGCTTTCTTAGCACGAAATTTTTTCAGCAGCTTTGTTGCTTAGTTGGACGAGGCTGAGTGCTGGGTTTTCTGAACCACCAACCCAGCCCAAGCCGTAACGCTTTATAGAAATGAGGAACATCGTTCCCACAACTGGCACCAATTGATGATACCAAATTTCGCAAGTTCAGACTGGGCTGTGGGTCACCTGCAAAACAAGAAGATAAACACTAAAGTGGCGGCCAGCAGGGGAGCCTGCGACGGTCAAGTTAGTATTTTTGCCTCAAGGAGAGAAAGAGAATTCTTCTGAGAGAGGAGACGTACCTGAGTTTCTGAGAGTAGTTATTTCATTATAGGCTCCCTTGGGGCTTTTTAGACTCTTGTGAGAGTGTGCCTTTAATTTGATTGGGTCTTGGGCCTTGGGCCTTGGGTGAGGCTTATATTCTATCCACATCAACCATTATTCATGTAGGTTTTGTTTGTGATTGTCCTGTCAATGTTGTGTACTCACTGTTTGTTAAAACGATAATTTCACATGCTCCTTGTGCATGGTATTATGCTTATACTGGGTATTTTGTATAATTAGTATTATATCCAATTTCATGTTATAAGCATGGATATTATGACCTGAAAATCTACTGTTTTATGTACTGAAATCTATGTGGATTTCATTGAGTTACGTTTCTTTCTCCTCTTATTATGGTTCAATTCCTTCCAGATTGCTATGTGGTTTATATTATGGTGGAAGCCTATACGAATAGTGGTCGTCCTATCAAAGATGTTCTTTGCAGGTTTATTTCTACCAGACACAGGATACATTTTTTGTAAGCTAAATAGTTTATCCTGATAATGAATTATAGGTCCTGACACATATTTTGGCAGGTGTCTCTTTGTTTTCAGCCCTTGGGTTTCTCCTATATGGTGGAAGGTAACTTTTCTGCATCTGTTTGTCTGCTCCATTTGCTTTTGGATCAACATGAATTCATCAAGGTTGCAGCATGTATAAATCAGTGTATACAAAAGCCACAAACCAGAATCCACTTATAATCCCACAAACTTAATGGTCAGCTTGATTTCATACTGCTCCAAATGGCTAACTCATACACTAACACATATGACATGATATATAGACTAATGCACATTTGGGCTCGAGTCCACGCAGGCCTCTCTCTCTGGAAGACCAAATAGTTTAAACACATATACCAAAAAAACGCGAGACACGTAAATTTTTTATGTCATTGGAGTTATTTTATATCAATTTAGCTCCTTGTTTTATTAACCTGAGCACACATCTTCAATGGCTTTGTGGGCTTTAAGTTTCAATGATTTTCTATTTTAACTTTACAAAAACAATGGGCTTCTTGGACTTCAAAAACCAGTCTACTTATGCACTATAGTCTAGTTGTATGATCACAATTATGTGACACTTTTTTGGCCATTCAGAGTTTCTCTCTCAATTTCGACGTTGTTATCTTCAGGGTCATGTCCTATGCTGCCAATGAATTAAGAGTGGTTGAATGGAAAGTTTGGTATTTCCTTTGTGGTTAGAGGAAATTGGAGAACTTAGTAAAAAGTTGAATCTTTCTAGTGAGCCATGTTTATCCAGCACTGTAAATCTATAAAAGAGTGCAGAGTCCAATGTGACCAGTTGGTCCTTGCGTTCTTACTGGATGCATTTAATTCTTCTGGGCCATCGGGGAGGATATTGTTGCTTAAACATGTCATAGTTGATAGGTGTGTATTATATAATGCTCAGTGGTAGTCAATATATATGAGCAGCTTGCCACATGGAAGAACATAGGCTTTGGTCAATTCTGAACTGCTATCTGCTGCTTTACTTCTTTCCTTCTTTGGAGGAGTGTATATTCTCTAAATGCCCTTTACTATAATTTTGGATTTGGAGCCTTATTCTTTTGTGTAAAAAAATAATAATAATGAAGCTTTGTGTGTGTGTGTGTAGGCCATGGTGGTAGAATTTCATGTATCATTTGAAATGTGCACATTGTAGCTAGTCTGACTATTGGGTAAAGATTTGGCTTAAATTTTAACTGCTGTGGTACTGAGCATGGCTTTGTGGTGTGTGCAGTAGGTTGAGTTTAGGTCTCGGTTTCCTAGGGCTTATTCTACAAATTGTGGTAGAACTTTTGACTATGTGATACCTTTACGTTGATTATCTAGTTTGGTGAATCATTTTCCTAAGTACAACTCTATTCATCGGCATCCATGTTATCTTCAGTTAGTTAGTAATGTGGTTGCATGGTTGTGGCATGATAATGAATTTTGGCACATACCTGTTTTGTTTGTAACTTTAAAGCTTTTACATTCAATGGAAGCTTCTAACATTTACAACTGTCATCTTCTGGCAGACTCTTCTTGATGTTGCAGCGCTTCCCTGTAGAATCCAAAGGACGGCGTAAAAAGCTGCAAGAGGCACTTACTTTATCAGAAATAATCATTTGTACTTCTTTTTTTTTTTTTTGAGATTTGTTAGTTAATTGTTGTGGGTGTCTCATTTTGGGCAGGTTGGCTATGTGACCACAATATGTTTTTCATGTTTCCTTGTTAGATGCATTATGGTAAGTCCACTGGTATTCTTTCCACCTTCACTTTACTAATGCTTGACACTTGCCTAGTTTCTTAAACCAACAAAGCTTCAAGAGCAGTTACTGTTACCTAATATACTACCAATGGAGCTACATGGGTGGTATGCTTTCATATTATTCTGGTGTGTGTACATGATTTTTGTCACCAAACTAGACTATTGACACCGGATCCTGTACCTGTGGTTTGGCCATTCCCTTGTTCCCTTGTTCAGGCCTTTAAGTTGATCAATTAATGGTGACAATGTCATACCTGTGTTGCCGTTCAAGCATTTTGATCTCCACTAATAAATATAAGTTTTTTATTTTTTATTTTTCTTGCTGCAGATGTGTTTTAATGCATTTGATAAAGCAGCAAACCTTGATGTTTTGGATCATCCTGCTCTAAACTTTATATATTACGTGGTAAGTTTTGGTTTATAAGGATGCTCATTGGCAGATAATGCACTTATAGATATAGTGAAATTGATTGATATATTCATAGGTGTTTTTTTGGTTTGTCTTAACTTTGCATTTTTGGGACGAGCCATATGGGAGGGTGTTATTCTTGAGCTGTAGCTATGTTTTGCTTGGATATGCGATGTCTTAATATTTCATTTTTACTTGGTTTATCTAATGGTTCATAAGGCTGACATTTTTCTCTCCCGTCGTTCTTGTCTACAGTTGGTCGAGATATTACCTTCTTCTTTGGTCCTTTTCATTCTGAGGAAGTTGCCTCCAAAACGTGGGATCACTCAATATCACCCTATTCGCTGAGCGGATTGAGGATAACAGATGATGAAAAGCAAAGCTAGCAAAAGGGGGGGTAATGGATGAGTCAACTTTTGAGATGCTTATCTAGCCGCTAAAAAGAACAAGAGGGTTGACTATTATGTGCTCCTCTCTGGGGGTTGTAGATTTGTTGAAAAGAAATTAAATGTTTTTAAGGATAGTGAAATATGTTGAGACTCTGTTAGTGTCAGGATCTTTGCTTTCTATGTCTTGGCTCTTGAGATCGATCATGTAATTGGTGTTCTTTTCGGTTCAACATGACACAACTGCTATGTAAAGTAAAAGGAGAAGAGAAAAGAGAGCTTCAGGATAATGAACTACTTGTGAAACTAGTGAAAATTTGATCTCTTGCCAGATTTTATGAAAATGTGTAAGAATGAATATTGGTGAATGCGTGTTTCGTCTCTTTATAGATTTTGTTGGTGGAGACTCGATTCCAGTCATTGAATATTGGATGTCTAGAGAAATTGTAAGTAACTATGATGAATGGAGTTGAGAAGGTAAAGTATAGAAAGGAAGCATACCTTGGAGCGAGTTTGCTTTGGATTTCTGTCATGGCTGGGGATTGTCTACACCATAGCAAATTGGGTAAATCCTTGTAAGGAAAACAGATGATGATGTGTTTGTGAGGAGATGAAGAAGGCTGGTTGAGAAGGGTGGTTGATGCTGTGTCTTCAATTCTCCTTCTACCAGTCTTTGCGTCAAACCCTCAGCAGCATTTGGAATGGTAGGTCAACTTCAATTTTTCTTACAACTGATGCATGGATGAAGGCGGCAAAACTCGTTGTTCGGCCAAGTTACTAGGTAGTTGAGGTCCCGGGAACCTTTTCTTTTTCTCTCTTTTTTATTTTTTCCTTTTTTATTTTTTATTTTTTTTGGGAAAAAAAAATACACCATGCTCCCTAGCACTTAGACCTCCAAAAAGTCCCTAAAAATTATTCAAAAAAAAAAATAAAACAACCGAAAGAATGAAAGATGGCCAAAACAGTCTTTAGAGATGAGGGGTGGTTTGGGTACCACCGTTACTGGTTGGGGGATGGCTGTGGGGTTCCTCGGACACCTCCCTTGTAATACCCCAAGTTACACTTGGAAAAGAGAGAATTAGAGAATTAATTAAGGGTATTGAAGGATTTTTGGAACCAACGTAGGAAGAGCACTGATTGATATCAGCCCAGGCTGATTCAATAGTGAATCAGCCGGGGCATGGATGAGAATTTAAAAAAAAAAAAAATTAATCATGGAACCCCACCAAAGTTACTGTTTACATGCCCAGGTTGATTCAATATCATTTCTCACGTAGGAATTTAAGTCAACGCGATTAGGATTAAGAATTTAGGATAAAGAGGGAATAGGATTCTCTCCAGAAGAGCTGGTTAGTATTAAAGTAAGGGTAAAATTATCTTAACATTAAATTTGGAACAATTTTACCCTTACTTTAAAGCTAACCAGCTCATGGAGAGGGAAATTCTTCTCCGATAAAGAGGACCCAGTTAGGGTAAAGAGGCCTCAAATCGCGTTAATTAAATTCTTTAAGTTTGGAAATAAATTATGAGCCTAATTTCAGACTTTTTGGTCCATAATCATGTAGGAAATAATTTTGGGATTATAAAATGGACTTTTATTTTTCGGTCCATTAAGGATAGATTTTGAAATATGGCCAAAAATGGGCTTGAAAATGGGACTTAAATTGGGTTTATTTTTAAGTTTAATTTCAGCCCATTAAAGCTGGCAAATCAGCCAAAATGGACTTGGAATTGGATGAAATGGGCCTAGGAAAAGCCCACCCAATGGAGCATATGACTCGTTTTTTTCTTATACCCCACTCAATCCAAGCCCTTCCAACCCCATAAGAGCAAGGTGGATGTTCAACAGTTCAAGGCCAGCAAAAATCTAACTATTGTAATCATTTTTATCTCTTATACTTTAACCTTTCCAAATCTCAAATGTCTCATCCTTCTTCCGCTTCACCAAGATAGGCCGACGTTGATGCCCAATCTTTATTCTTCTCCGCCCCTAAACAATAGCAATAGCAATAGCAATAGCACGAATCCTAAGCTACGGCACGAATAATGAGTTAGAAACTGATGAAGAATCGATGGTGGACAGTTGATTCTCCACTAAACTAACACCGATTCAGGGAAACGCATCCACAGGACTCTGCATTGGCTGAAGGGGGGAGTCAACATCAGCTTAACTATCTCAAAAAAATTTCCTTTAAGGGTATGATTTAGATGAGTAATGATTGCTGGCTCCAAATTCCAGCATGTCAATATAAAATATAAAACAAATTTTGCTTTCTTCACCACCACTTTTGAGATCTCGTACACTGTAATTAAAAGGGGATGTTTTTGATATCATTCTCTTATACATCTTTTATTCATCTCTTTTACGAATCCATCGTTGAATTTGTGAGATCTACATGTGGAACAATGATTGATAGATTTACACATATCTTCTACAGATATGAATAAAAAATGTGTAAGAGAATAAAAACAAAAATTTCTCTACTTAAAAAGCGTGGAATGAGACTAGACATAGGAAAGACCAAGTTCGACCGTTCTTAAAAGTGCGGTTTATTTATTAGCCGAGTAAAAGAAATTTTGTTTAAAAACCGTTTTAATAAACAAACAAAAGCGGTTTATTTACTAAACTAGATAAGCTAATAATGTTGTATTTGGTCTTTCTTTTAGTTTTAGTGTTCTAAGCTGATGTGTCATTCTTTTATTGGAAGGCACAAAAAGCGTGATTTATTACAAGTCCCTTTANAGAGATGAGGGGTGGTTTGGCTACCACCGTTACTGGTTGGGGGATGGCTGTGGGGTTTCTCGGCCACCTCCCTTGTAATACCCCAAGTTACACTTGGAAAAGAGAGAATTAGAGAATTAATTAAGGGTATTGAAGGATTTTTGGAACCAACGTAGGAATTTAAGTCAACGCGATTAGGATTAGGAATTTAGGATAAAGAGGGAATAGGATTCTCTCCGGAAGAGCCGGTTAGTATTAAAGTAAGCGTAAAATTATCTTAACATTAAATTTGGAACAATTTTACCCTTACTTTAAAGCTAACCAGCTCATGGAGAGGGAAATTCTTCTCCGATAAAGAGGACCCAGTTAGGGTAAAGAGGCCTCAAATCGCGTTAGTTAAATTCATTAAGTTTGGAAATAAATTATGTGGCTCCGTTTTTCAGCTGGCTTCACAAATCAAAGCTTGACTAATAGTGTCTTGAAAAACCTAATCTAGGTTGGGAAAAGCCCTTTCTATCTTATTATAAAAGCATAAGGAGCAATCAAACTATTGCAGCAAGAAAACGGATGCGCGTTGCTAACGCGCTAGCACGCTCGGCCCTTGCTTGTTCGTTAGCGCAACGGCTTTCTAGCGTTGGCAGCTCAATCCGTTGCTTGTTGCTTTCGAGCCCTTAGTAAGGTTGCTTGTTTTTATATCTCCTCAATAAAAAGGCGAAAGGTTGCTTTACTAATATTATAATATAAGGCGCGTTAGCTATCTATAGTAAGGACTTTTTGGTCCATAATTTCAGCCCATTAAAGCTGGCAAATCAGCCAAAATGGACTTGGAATTGGATGAAATGGGCCTAGGAAAAGCCCACCCAATGGAGCATATGACTCGTTTTTTTCTTATACCCCACTCAATCCAAGCACCTTCCAACCCCATAAGAGCAAGGTGGATGTTCAACAGTTCAAGGCCAGCAAAAATCTAACTATTGTAATCCTACTTTAACCTTTCCAAATCTCAAATGTCTAATCCTTCTTCCGCTTCACCAAGATAGGCCGACGTTGATGCCCTCTCTTTATTCTTCTCCGCCCCTAAACAATAGCAATAGCACCAATCCTAATCTACGGCACGAATAATGAGTTAGAAACTGATGAAGAATCGATGGTGGACAGTTGATTCTCCACTAAACTAATACCGATTCAGGGAAACACATCCACAGGACTCTGCATTGGCTGAAGGGGGGAGTCAACATCAGCATAACTATCTCAAAAAAATTTCCTCAAGGGTACGATTTAGATGAGTAATGATTGCTGGCTCCAAATTCCAGCATGTAAATATAAAACAAATTTTGCTTTCTTCACCACTTTTGAGATCTCGTGCACCGTAATTAAGGAGATGTTTTTGGTATTATTCTCATACACATCTTTTATCCATTATCTTTTGCGAATCCATCATTAAATTTGTGAGATCTACATGTAGAACAATAATTGATAAATTTGCACATCTCTTCTACAGAGATGAACAAAAAATGTGCAAGAAAATAAAATCAAAAATTTCTCTACTTAAAAAGCGTGGAATGAGACTAAACATAGGGATGACCAAGTTCAACCGTTCTTAAAAGTATGGTTTATTTACTAGCCAAGTAAAAGAAATTTTGTTTAAAAACCGTTTTAATAAACAAACAAAAGCGATTTATTTACTAAACTAGATAAGCTAATAATCTTGTATTTAGTCTTTCTTTTAGTTTTAGTGTTTTAAGCTGATGTGTCATTCTTTTATTGGAAGGCACAAAAGACCTGATTTATTACAAGTGCCTATAGTGTCCCAACGAAACATACGAGTCCACATGTTGACATAGCGTAGATGTGAATGCAATCCCAGGGGGGGCAACATGACATTGAACAGACAGTAACGATCTCTAACTACAAAATTATTGATTATAGCTTGTTCCACTATCACTTGAAGAAACCAAAATGGCCGAAAATCACATTCCAGCAGCCAATAAAGTAGTTAAAACACTAACACAAAATCTATAAATTAACAAAATTAAAACAGCAAAAGCCTACCCATATATCAACAAACGAGCTTAGAATCATATTCAATAACACATATATATGTATATATGTATATACCTATGGTCATGGTATACACCTAAAAGGGTTGCTCCCCACTAACCTACTTTTTGTTCTCAATCCAGTTCTGTAAAAGAGGGATCATCATGGTAGAAGAAGAATTGTCACTCGAATTTTTGTTGCGACAAATGAATGAATACATTGAATAGAGATGATAAGGTTCTGATCCGTGAATCATATTTCTGCAAAAAGGACAATTGGTTCATGCCCAACCTAGGTATAACCACTTTTATTCATTCTTATACTGTTACAGTGAAGAGGTACATCTTTAGCACGACAGCCAGAGCCAGCTGCAATAGAAAGATGCCCGCCACAATGAGGAACCACCTTTCACCAGCCGACTTAATGTGGGCTCGCAGGTTAAGTGCCACAAATGTAGCTGACATGAACCCAGCTACACCTGCAACGACCCATCTGAAGATTTCCAACGGCACAACGGAGAGGCACTGCAACAACAAAGTAAGGTTTTTCATCATGCTACCAATTATTTACCTCAATAATAATAATATATATATCACCCTTAGTTCAAATGATCAACAAAGTCATTATAACACATTACTGAAAGACAACGTTAATATGGAACATGGATGTTACGGGGAAAATTTGTCAAGAAATTTCTTAAGGATTCCCCTGAAAACTATACCCTCTTAAAGTTTTATGTCAAATGGTCTACGAGTCCATAAATAATTAATCTCATCTATTGCTCAAACCTGTCATACAAAACCCATTTGGCATGACTAGGTAGTTGCTATACTGACTTTTAGATGTCAGAGATTTAATAACCTTATACACAATGAAATAAAAAGATAAGTTTTTTTCTATTTTACAAGACAATGAAATAAAAAGATAAGTTATTATAACTATAATTTTACAAGACAATTTCACAGATACTTTTTTGTTCCTGATTAGTTCACCATCACAAAAATGCTCTAGAAAAATTCTTGCTTTTGTTTTCCCCCCTTTGCCAATGTACATTTATTAAGTTCACTGCCAAGCTTGAGATCTCTTTCAATGGCTTTGAGGAAAAAGGTCCCTCTTTAAACCTGGGGTTTTTCTTGTAAGAAATAATTCATAGTCATAGTTCACAGTTCAAAGGACAAAACAGGAAAACCAAAAACTTACCAGTGCTGGAATAAAGACAAATAGGGAGTAGCCATAGAGACAAAACAGCTGAACAAGGCCAGATGGAGCTGAGAAGTATTTGAGGATTACATACAATCCAAGAGGTACAATCGTGACAAATCCATAGAACACTCCAGCAGACCAAGTCACCAAATTTATGTCATAGTCCCATTCTTTTTTCTTCAGCTTGTGTGCTACGTAGGTCACAAAAGTGCCAATGGAAGCTGCTACAAATATTAGGGTAGTGCATATCCAAAATGGTCCGTACCTGCATGGCAATCAAACTTAAAATTATACAACAGGCGCCTTAATCATAAGAAAGGGGATGGGTGAACACAAATGAGTGCAATGAAACTAGCTCTTAATTTAAGTCATTCACAAAAGTAAATCTCAATTCTTAAAGAGCATGTCTAATACCAATAACTGCATGTGCCTTCCAATCCCCTTCTTAAGTGAAAACACACCCACTACCACCAAGGCATCAATACCAAAAAGCATAGGGAGGATTGCCAAAGAAGTTGAATTGACAACTATTAGGTAAAAGGGAACATATGGATGTGTTAAGGATAAACTAAGCAAGACAAATACATGATTTTCCAAAAGTTACATAATTGAGGTAAGAAAGAGGGGTCTGCTCTCATCGAAAGTTTATATTACAGAACTAAAAAAAATCTTAAATCTCAGAACCGTAGTAAAGAGATTATCAACTAATGTAAGATATCCAACAAAAGTCGATAACTAGGTGTCTTTCTGAATAAAGTATCTTGTCTTAATTTTTGAAATATTAAACTGATAGCATAAATGGAAATCAAGACTTGTTGAGTTGTTTTGAAAGAGGACATCATGAAGGTCCTTTGTGAGTTCCATGCTAGTGGTAAGTTCGAGAGGAGCCTTAATGCTACATTCCTCACTCTCATTCCAAATACCACGATAAGTCCCACCAACTAATCAACCTAGCAAATTCATCCCAAAACATTCTTCTGTCGTTGTTGGCATTAGGACCATAAACTCTAGCAGAAACCCACTCAAAAATATCGTCTACACTTGAGCAAGAAACAGAAAATGCCCACAGTACATAGTTTAAGTACGCTATATATAGTTGTACACGACGTATATTTTAGTCGTTAATAAATATATCCTGTCGCTTTATTACGCCATTTTCTTTCTCCAATGGCTGCATGGGTGGTGAATCTTCTGTTTCTCTTCTCTAAGAGCATTTACAATGAGCTCCTCAAACAAAAGCTAAATTTGAGGAAAAAAAATCTACTTTTTCTAGTTTAGGTAGTCATTTTTCAAAAACACTAAACATCAAACTCTCGAAATATTTATCTTCTTTAACTAAATGTTACTTTTTATTCCTTAAAGCCTCCGCCAGCTCTACCACTCTCTGTTCTCCGGCAACACACCACAAATTCCCATTCGTTCAATTCCTATTAGGGTATATGTGTTGTCACCAAACTAAGGAATGTGAATAACTATTTCATTCCACCTTCCTCCATTTCTAGTACTAGCTATTCCTTTTTCCTAATGGAATACTAATTCCGTGTACCAAATGAGACCTTACTCTGCCCAAAAGAACTGCTCGAGAGACACCCCTACTCCTTACAACAATACATAAGACAGAAGACCCCTCCCCTACCAAAGCTCGAAAACTTTAGATTCAACAGAAAACCTGCTCGAATACCCCATAGCATAAAACCAAAAAGGAGATACTAACAATGACGCCGTCATCAGGACAATCAACAAACAGAACGAGAAAGTCATGATGCACCTACACGCTCTGACAAGAGGAGAGAGAGAAAGAGAGACAAAATGAAAAGTAGATAAATCTGAAGAACTAGAAGCACAATCCGCTCATTTATCCGAAGCACAATCAGCTCATCATTCCAAGTTCTTAAAAGGGATACAAGATGAAACTACTGTTCTCCTAATATACTGGATTTAGAACTCTAAATTCTCAAGCAAAATTTTGATATAGTCAGAAAGGCAGCAAGTAAGCAAGTCAATTGACATAGCTATTATTTAGTCAAGCATACTTTCACTAATACTAACCAAAAATGAAAAGCTAAGGCCAACTGTGTAGAGATTATAGGTGCTTATCGTGAAGCCCAGCAGTCTCTCTTAAAACCACTAGTGATTCATCAACAGGAAGCAGTATGCTTGCCAAAACCACTTTTGGTCTATCCGTGTTAATGAAATTCATCCCGCGAACAAAGGATAGTTCATTCTTGAGGTCAATGAAGAGAGACTATTGACTATTGCTACAGAATAGACCACAAAATTCAGGACCAACCTCAATAAGTTATGGCTATAGAGTTTACTACTTAAAAAAAATTGTTTTCTTAATAAACAATTCTATCTCATTAAAAAGTGCAGAAAAGGGCAATCCTAGTATGCAGGAAATATACAAGAGAATGTCCTATCACTAGACAAAGATGAACAAAAGTTCAAAAAATTTGAAAAACTAGAACAAAGCAAGTTATGGTGTGCTGATATCCAAGTGTATTAAGTGTTAAACATAATCATTTTCAGCTCTATCACCGAAGTCTATATATCTTCAAAGCTCCGAGCAGACTACTCTCTCCAAAAGCACCACATTAAATACAACAGAGCTAACCTACATACTTCCAAATATTACCATGCCCTACCTGACCTCCCTAGCTCACAAACAAATCTCTCACCCTTCTAGGCTAACCCAATCAACACCAATCAAAGTAAAAATTGAATCCATAAATCTCTTACTACTTCATAATGAATCGAAAGGCGATCAATGGACTCCTCACTTTTCTTGCACATGCAACACCACTCTACCACCACAACATTCATCTTTCTCAAATTATCTAGAGTCAATATTTTCTCTAAAGCCGCCATCCACACAAAATTACACCCTCAAAAGGAACCTTAACTTTCCAAATACTCTTCCAAAGAAAAGGGGATCCATTAAGACTGGTTAACACTTGACAATACGACTTCACTTTAAACTTGCGCCTTTTGGAAGGACTCCAACATATTCTATCCACATCTCATTGCCTTACTCTAAAAGAATACATCTCAAAAAAATAAAAGACCACATCCACCTCTCAATCCTATACGGATCTAGTAAAAATTACATTCCAATGAATATTCCCATCTTGGAAATGTATATTCTCCGCCACCCATGCATCCTTACTTCGTACAATATTGAACAAGTACGGATAAGATATCTTCAATGGTTGATCCTCACATCACACATCATGCCAAAAATTTGACCTTTGATCAACCACCCACCTCATATCTAACAAATTTTGAAAACGTTTCCCACCCCCTTCTTATAAATTTTCATACTCCCACTCCAAATGGCTTCATTACCTACTTAGAACACCAACCTCCCTTTATACTATCATATTTTAGTATCTATCAGTATCACTAATCTCCATAAATCCTCTCTCCTTAGCATATCGCCACAACCATTTTCCCAAACGAACTCGATTAAACTGAATCAAATTTCTAACCCCCAAACCAGCTGATTTCATTGGATTACAAATTCTAGACCAGTTCACTAAATGGAACTTAAAACTCATCCCCAATTTCACCCAAAAAAACAAAATGCAGGACTCACATTATTTGGCAAATTCCATATCATAATCTTACAGCATCATATATATACCCATCAATGTGTAAAGAAATTAAGCCTTAGATTCCAACTCAGATTGCTTTTCATAGATAATTCATTAGCATCAAATAAGTTAAAGAAATTCTACTTACAAATCTGGATTGCTAGCAGTTTTTTCATTAAAAGTTCCCCTAAATGGGAAGAGTGAATCTTTAATCCTCTCTAAAACATCTGAAGTGTCAACATCAAAGTATGGCTTGTAAGCAGCTACCGTGAATGTCCGAAACCAACCACTCTGCTGGGGTTCATCAGAACCAGATACAGGTTTTGAGAATGTATCTGCGCCAGTTGAATCAAATTATTAGCCACTATTGACAACAAATGCAATATTTACAAGTTTTGTCGACTTCATAAGTTGAATTACAACTGTAAATATAGATATAATCAACAATTTTAACACCTCTTACACAAAAGTATTAACTTTGGACTGAAGCAGAAGATACATGTAAATTATGCATGGAAGAATTATGAAAGGAAACAAGGTCGTCACTGTCATAGTTTTCCAGGATTAATTGCACGAGATTATTCTGCACACATACAACATTTAAGGTTATTTCTTCATTGGTTTGTGATATTAAAAGCATTAAAATCACAACTTCTGCCCCTGTTTTTCACTCAGCTAGTTGACAACAATCTCAATACTACTATGAGAGATCTGTTATTCCAAACACATTGTGGATTGATCTTAATCATATCCAGTCAGACTCAAGTTCCAATATTGGAGAAAGATTGTGAGGAATGCCCCATCTGGAAATTAAATTAAATTTTAATACACTGATGTTAATGATACAGTAGCATTACTGTTTCACAAAACTATAGCGAGCACAATGTTGTGTGTCTGGCTAAGTAGGGACTTCTCAGTATTTACTGATGACCTATTTAGTTAGTAATGTATGGTCCATACTACGGTGGAACCACTCTTCGAAAGAAAAGTTTAATGTCAGATCTTTCTACAGGGTTATAGATCGGAATGCTGGTCAGTCCTTTCCCTGGAAAAGTATTTGGAGGATGAAGGCTCCGGTGAAAGTGGTTTTTTTTGCATGGTCAGCGGCTTTGGGAAAAATTCTCACTTTAGACAATCTTAGACGGAGACACGTCATCGTGATTGATAGATGTTGCATGTGTAAAAGGTAGGGAGAATCTGTGGATCATCTTCTTCTTCATTGCGAGGTCGCCTGCGTCCTATGGAATAACATCTTCAGTCGCTTTGGCTTATCTTGGGTTATGCCTCCTCGAGTTGTGGATCTGTTCGCTTGCTGGTGGACAGGTGGGAGCTCTCAGAGTGCCGTTGTGTGGAAAATGGTGCCGACCTGTCTTATGTGGTGTTTGTGGAGGGAACGAAATGACAGAAATTTCGAAGACCAAGAAAGAACTTTAGAGGAGCTTAAGGCTTTTTTCTTGTGTACTTTATTTACTTGGACAGCCGCTTATCTTGCTCCTTTAAGGATTAGCTTTAATGAGTTCCTTATACACTTTTCTTCCCCTATTTAGGCGGTCCTTTGTATACGTCCTGTGTACCAGGGCTGCGCTTTTGCGCTTTTAATATATTCTCTCTTACCTATCAAAAAAAAGTTACTTTGAGGTCCAGATTGGATGTCAATAAGGTGTTGTTGGATCATTGGATCACAGATGCTGCTTGTTTTAAGCCCCGCCCCCCCACATAAAAATACAATATATATATATATAAAGCCCACAAAAGAAAAAGTCCCTGAAAGCCCAATGATTCTTCTCTAGGAGCAAGACCTAGGAAACTACTAGGGATGAGCAAAACCCGACCCTACCCGCGCGATCCGCCCCGATCCTACCTGAAAAATTCGGATTTTTAGGGTTTAATTGCGGGTTCAGGTTGTTTTTTAACATATCCAGGGTCGGGTCGGGTTGCTGGTTGTTTTTAAAAAAATCGCGGGTACCCGACCCGACCCGCGATTTTGTAATATGATATATCCCCTAATAAATATGAAACAAAACATAGGAAAAAAAGAAACTTAAACCGATTAAAATAGAGAACAGAGAATTGCTTTTCCTCCCTTTTCTTTCATTTCTCATTAATCCCCTCACTCTCAGACTCTCTCTCTTCCATCTCTCTTCCTTTTTTCCTTCTTCCCTTCTTTTCTTCTTTTCCCCTTCTCTTCTTTTCTTCTTATTCTCCATCTGGACCATCTCTGTACCGCTGTACTACGAATCCATCTCCCTTCCTTCTCTTCTTCTCTTCTTTTTTCCTTCTCTTCTTTTCTTTTCTTCTTCTCTTCTTTTCTCCATCTCTTCCAGCTGCCATGCCGTTGCCCCGCCGTTGCCATCGCCGTCCGTCCCTTTGCCACGCCGACGCCGTCCCGCGGCCACACCGTGTCGGCGCCTCGCCTGAGTCACTTGATTTATCATCAGATCTGATCGATCTAATCGATCTAATTGATCTGATCTGATCGATCTAATCAATCTAATTGATCTGATTTGATCGATGATCTAATCGACAGATCGATTGATCAGATCTGATCGGGTATTTACCCGGCCGGCCCGCCAAACCCGCAACCCGGCGGATTAAAATCAAAAGATGCGGGTTGTGGGTTGAATTTTTTCAAACCCGCACCCCGCGGATCGGGTATCGGATACCCGCGATACCTGACCCAAACCGACCCGTGCTCACCCCTAGAAACTACTGGCATGATGCTAGTGGTTATTTCTCGCACTTTTCATCATCCTTCAATTTCGTTCACAATTTCAATACGCATAATCAGATCTGAATAGACTTTATTTCTTCTAAACATGTCTTACCTTATGGCAATATGTTATAACTTTCCTAGCAAAAACATCTATTTAAACTCTAACCTTATTTTCCAGAAGCCTAGAATTCCCACTGACATCCTACATTATGAGGTCATCATACAATGGTTTTTCAACAACCAGCCCTCTGCTTCCCCTGATTTAGTGTCCCTATTTTTCTTATTGGAAAGTTAGACATGCACTCAGTGGTTTTGGAACCCATAGCTTCACCCTCCTTCCCATTCTTACAGGGTGAGGAGGTGCTTTTTGAGCTAGAATGCATTGAGAATTTATTCTCCCTATTTCAACCTATTGTTGGCTAACCTGAAGCATTTTAATTGCATGTAAGAGAGTTTTCTTCCCATTCCCACACATATCCAGCTCAATGATTGCAATCATATTCCTAAACAAAGAAACAGCACATCTACATGCTTCTAAAAATCAGTTGCTGCTCCAAAAGAAAAATTAGCACCGAGTTCTACTTGGTGAAACCCAACCATCTAAACCTTTTTCCATTGAAGCATTGCCCACTTCATAGAGGTGTCATGTCCCATGTCTGACCCTTGTTGAAAGCTTCGCAGACACACCTTAAAATAAAATGGATGAAATTTTGAAAATAAGCTGAACATAACAACCATCGTTAAACATTGTCAGAACACACTCCTAACAGCAATAAGCCACTTAACTAATGGTTCTTTAAGTGAATTTTGTTTTGTATTTGTGGTTTACCATGTCTTCATTTTGTACGTGATGAAAAACATAGAGTTTACATAGATTATGAATCAAGAAACGATTGACATATCCCCCACCCCCCCCCCCGGCGACGTATGTCATGTCCTAGTTTTTTTAAGGTTTTTTCCATGTTGAAGTTTCCGTCTCTTTTTGATGTTTGGGTTCTGCCCATGTCTGTCTTTCTAGCTTTTTTATTTTATTCACAGATAAGTACAACTCAAGCACCTTTACAACAATGAAATCATGAAAGTGAATGCAATGCAGGAGAAGGTGCCATTTGGTTAAAAAACCATTGGCACAAGCATATCTAAATCCCATTCAATTATATTTAAACAAAATTTTCGAAAATACTAAGAAAGGTAATTCATAAATTGGATGCCACATGCATGTCAGACAACTCATATGCATTGGATGACAAATGTCTAATGCAATTTCTAGGCATAAAGAAACGATTAACAAATTAACATTCCCATAGCCATAACCAAAATAAAATAAAGTAATTTAAACAAACCAGATTAGAATTGCATTTACCGTCAGCATCTCGAGGAGGGCGAGAACCACCAGAGATCTTCCCTTGCGCTTCAGGTGGAGGAAATGTTTGAAGAGTCGAATCTACAATAGATTCATTAACTGTTATTTGAAAACAATGAGGAAAAGCAAATAGCAACAAGAATAACAAAAAATAGTACAATCTTGGTGCATTAAGACCCCAAGACTCAACACTGTGATCTCATTTCTCTTCTTCTTTCTTACATATTTGAGTTTTAAAAACAAAATGTTGCTTCCAAAAAAAAAAAAGAAGAAGAAAAAGAGAGAGAGGAGCTGAAATTAAGGAGATCCAATCCTAATCCTTCTTTTTCTTTCCTTGCCTTAATCAATAGGCTATGTTTGGTTACAGAGAAAAACTCAGGAACCAAAACCAAACAGTATTGCAAACCATAGATCCCCAAATAATTACCGCCTGGTAAACAATCAGTCCGCCGAGCTAAAAGCCAAAATGCAAAAAATTGGACTAACCCAAAGAAGGATCACACATAAGATAAAAATACATTCTTCTTGGGCAATTTTTTTCTCGGGAACCAAATAAGGGAAAAGGAATTGACGAGAAAAAGATAAAGTACCAGCGAATTTGACGGCGGGTTGGCCTGGATCTGGCACGGCCTGCAAGATGAAAAGAATGTGCAAAAAAAATGAGATCTGAAATGCTACAGAGAGAATTGAGGATTAAGAAAGAGCTCAAAATTGGAGAAATTACTCACAGCTACAGATCCTGAGACCTTTTGGTTATCTATGCTTGTGTATTTGCCTGACATCATCTTTTTCTCTCCCTTCTCTCTCTCTCTCCCTCTCCCTCTCCCTCTCCTCCTCTGCGTATATGTTGTGTGAGTGTGTGTGTTTTTCTCATTTGGTCGTGATGGGAGGAGAGATGTCTGCGTCAAGAGAGGATTCAAAGATGGGCTGAGATGAATTGCCCCAACACATCCTGCTTTTGGGCTCACCTGGGCTTCTCGGACCGTGTAGGAATTTCCTGTTGTAGTGTTATAAAATATTATTTATTTTCATACATGCTAAATATGTGAGTCTCACAAATTTAATAATAAATTTGTAACAATTGGACGAAAAGGATCCTGAAATTAGATGTCTAGTATGTCTCAAAATAAATAATTTTAATAGGTCCCATAAATTTAATAATGAATTTGCAAGAGATGGACCCAAAAAACTACAAGATTGAAAAAAAAAAATCATTTCTCTTTTATAATTTGCCGTTTTCAAACGTTTTTTTTTTTTCATTATTGTTTGACATTAAAACATGTTCACAAGGTTTTATGAAAGAAAAAATCAGTTGTAATGGTTATGCTATAGTTCGTTTAAAACTCTCACAAGCCATTACAAGCCATTGATTCTTGATGTAATTTTTTTTAAAATAAAAAAAAAAAAGAAAAAAAAAAGGGCATTGATTCTCGATGACCGCTTGGTCATTAAAATTTTCACAAGCCATTGATCTGGAAAAAGGATCCTCTGGATATGATTCAATTAGTATAAATTGAAATATATAATTGTCATTTTAGTTTTTTTGGACAATTTTACCTCTCAATTTACATTAATTAGATTTTATCAATTTCATTTGAAATTGAAACAATCCTAGTCCATTGATTTATGGGTCATTAGCATATTTTGATGTTTTAATGTATATGTCCATTTGAAATTAACATTTCAAGAGAGAGAGAGAAAAAAAAAATGGACGGCCGGGAGAGGAGGGATCTCTTCTTTATTTCCTTTTTCCCCTCGTTTTCCAAACGTGATAAGCACAGCAGGTTTTGCCGACATCCTCATCACCATCAATGGCCGAATTCTACCTTATTCACCATTCATGGCCCCAAATATGCTCTTTGGAAGTTTTGATTTTGGTTTCTCAAACCAGATCTAAAACTTTTAAAGAGTTTCCCCCCATTTGCACTCCTCCACCGTGCTCCGGAGCTCCTACGCTTTTTTCTCCCACGCCGGCCAGCCTCCCTCCGCTTCCATTCGGTGGATTTGCTTGATGCTGCTTGCTTTTGTTGTTTTAATTATATTTCTATTACTATTTATCCTTACCCTTTAGGTTGAGGGAGGAAATTTTCTCTAATTTTCGGGTTGAGGGAGTTTTAATAATGTTGGTGTGAATTAGACTGCCTATGTCTTCGAATTTGTCTGTTTGTTGCAGATCTGATCTATAATCAGAGTTGTACATAGGTGTGCGGAAAATTATGTCATAGATATTTGCTTGTCTTTGTCTATGACTTGTAAGTTCATAGCCTTGGGCTATGGTTATTAAAACTTGTGGTTTATTACCGNTAGCTTTTGATTGTAAGAGCTTTTACTCAATAATTGTTATCAATAGAAAATGGAAATTCACATTCAAAAAAAAAAAAAAGACATTAACATTTCAAGATTTTGTTTTTATTGCTCTAAAAGACAAAGCTTGCTAGGTCTATAAAAAGTGAGGTTTCCAAGACACCAAATATGATCCAAAAAAAAATAAGCTTCGTATTTTTTTTTTAGAATAACTTTATTTAACCCCCTTGAAATGTTACGACTTTTGTAATGTCTCCCATAAAGTTTAAAATCTCTTAATTTAATGTCCCCAAATTTGAATTGTTTGCAATGTCCCCTCTTCGTTATGATTTAACGGAAAATCCGTTAAATCCCAATGGAAGGGTATTAAATTATCTAAATGCTCTCGATTTTTTTATTTTTTAAAAAAAACCCATAGTCACGATCAAACCCACGGCCGCACGTTTGGGTCATCTTGTGACCCAATGACCCATTTTGGTCAATTTTGTTTTTTATAATTTTTTATTCGAATTAAGGGAAATTTGTAATTTTAAACAAATTTTGGGGGCATAAAGATCATTTCACTCATTTAACCGTCTGATTTGACATAATTGCCTAATGGATGAGGGACATTGCAATAAATTCAAACTTTGATACACTAAATTGAGAGCTTTTAAACTTTAGAGAGACATTGCAAAAATCGTGACATTTCAAGGGGGTAAGTGAAGTTATCCCCCTTTTTTTTTTTTTCCTTTCTTTGCTGTATGTAACTCTTGGCTTTTCATTTTCACTACTAAAGAGAAAGATAAAAAGTTTTTTGAACTTTAAGGGGACATTGCAAAAGTCGTGACATTTCAGGAGGGTAAGTGAAGTTATTATTTTTTTTTCCTTTCTTTGTTGTGTGTAACTCTTGGCTTTTCATTTTTACCACTGAAGAAAAAGATAAAGAGTTTTTTGCTAGTCATTCTTCATCTTCCCTACATTGTATCATCAAATCAAATTAAAGGGTTGTTCACTTTACCTTTATACTCGAAAGTGCATTTTTAACGGAGGTAGACGATATAGTCTAATCCTGAGAGTAGGAGTGGGTCAAACCCGCTAATACTCGCCCCACAAATCTCGAGTTTTTTCTTCTTCTTTTTTCGAGTACGGGTTGATTTTTTGGATACTTGGCCAGTTCAAGTCGGGTATCAAGTGTAATTTTTTAGAAAATTCGGGTATTTACCCGACCCAACTCGACTTAATTTGATGGTATAAACTTTTCGACAAAAAAACAAAAAAAAACCCTAGTTTCTAACTTCCTCAATAGAAAACCCTCCCAACCCCATGTCTTGCCTCTTCCTCTTCTGATATGAATCTTCTCTACTGCAGTCCCACGCCGCCCAAGCTGTTTGGCAGCCGTCTTGAGAGCAGATTCCACCCTATAACCCACGCATTGTGCTTGCGTTGCAAAGTGCGAACTGCACTTTCATCTTCTCCGAGCCTTTGGCAACTCTCTAGCGAAATTTGCAATCAGGTAAAACCTAAGAGAACTAATGGGTTGCATTTGTATGAGCCCTTTAAAGCATTTGTTGATGCTCTTAGGCCTCAATCAAATCATCAAATTTCTTGTTGAGAAGTACACAATCCTATGTAGCAAGTCAAAACAAATTCGAATGGAGACCATATGATGTTTATGTCTCCCTACCATAGTATATTCAACTTTTAATAGCTTACTCATTGTTGTTTAGATCCCATAGTAACTTGTAATAGAGTGCCAGTAAGATGTGTCATATTCTGAAATCAAGCCTGTACAATTATGAAGTCTTTGACAAAAAGTGGATAAATGACATAACACAATTTGATAAGAAATTTCAATAGTATGTAAATGAAGCAAGGAGTAAAATTTATGTAATTTGCATGAGCTAAGATGAAAATAAAACTCTTTTAAGCCAATATTATAACAATTTTACATTATGAAGAAACTTGTAAGTTCTTAAGTTCGTGATTTTTGGTTTTCTTTTCCTATTTAGAGAACTTGGACCGAAACCTACATGAAAAACCCAGGGCAGTTTTTGTAACGTCCCGCCGAATACTAACCAAACTATGGTAGACTAGTGGCGTCTCCTTAGACTTATTTACTAAATAAACAAGTCTAAAGGAATCTATCTAACAATCATAGTGAAAGAATCAAAACTCATTGCAAGATAACTCACTAATATTCCATAAATCAAAATTATATCCAAACAATATCCAGAACAAAATTAAATCTCCTCATCAGTAAACTTAAAGAAATACAAATTTCAAATGAAAAAACATCTCAAGTCATCAGCAATAATCAAAATCCAACATAAATCAAAGTCTCCAAATAAACATCAATCAAGGGCAAGTTTTAATCAGATAAGACAAATAAATTATCTTTACCAACTCATCTCGTGCATCATCGCCTAAGTTCCATAAGTTCTTCATATAATCCAGATCCGCACCTAGAAGCTCAAAGATAATCTGGATTATATCCTCAACATGTATATACCTCCTTATTGGGTCCATCATATAACTGCTGCTAACTATTTATGAAACATCGAAGTGTTCCACAGGTGGAAAGAAAGTGATCAAGTGTAAGTCAACCACTTAGTGATATTAAATCACATGGAACAATTATATAATGTATAAACTCATAGGTTTTCAAAAAGATTTATATTCATTAAAATCGTATCATCATGTAAGACAACAATTACATTTAAAAAGATATGCAATGTAATATATATATAAAGTACATGATAATCTGATTATACTGTCATAACTTAACCCCAAATGGTATATTCGGGCCCTTACTCCTTCCCGCTCGAATTTGCGTATTCTAAAAAAAACCTATGGTACACATGCACCGATGTCCCGATGTGAACAAACTAATGAACATTATTCAACAGCTTGATCAAGTCCAACCTTAGGTGCCTCACACTGCTAGACAATGTCATGGTCATAACCACTATGTAAATATGGCTACGTTGATTACTGCTTGTCTATTGGATCCAAAGACAAATATAGAATACTAATGGATCATAGGACCTTGCCTATATAATGGAAGCCCATGACACGATGTCATGTCAACCAAATGCAATTATCTTAACTGTCTTTTACATGCATGCATGACATAAAAATGCTTACACGAACATCACTTATTTTCTACTTTCAATTATCTCATATGCATAAACAAGATAGTTCACATGTTCATAAAATGTGATTCGTACAATAAAAGTCATGCATGTTTTCTTGATCATAATAAAATAAAATGTTGTAACCATGTAATTACATAACAGTATTCATGTGAGAATCATTCACCTGGGTCATATGGTAACTCCTCAAAACCGACTTCAACCTCCTCAAGATAATCATTTGCAAACAACCTTAATAGGGTTGTAATTGAGTCGAGCCAAGTCGAATTTTGCATAATCGGGACTATCTCATTTAAGAGGACCTTTAATCGAGTTGGGTTTATAAATCCTTGTCCGAGCTCGGATTACTAGGAAAATCACCAAGCTTGAGCTCGTTAAAAACGTTGTGCTGAGTCGAGCCGAGCCTTGAATTAGCTCAACTCAATTCGGGCTTGAGCTAAATTGAATATTTTAGAGAAGCATGAGCTGAGTTGAGCTGGGCTCGAGCCCGAGCTCGGTTCGAAAGCCCTTCCAAGCCTTAATTGAGTAACTCGACTCGCTTAGGACTCGATTGGTATTTTTTAAAATGTAATAAAAAAATAAGGAAAAAAAAAACTGATTCAATCATTCAAAATAAAAAATGTCAATGCCAAACTAAATAAATAGTCAAACGAAACAATTATAATTTAGAAGTTTACTAATAAAAGAAATAAAAAAGATAATAAAAAATCCAAAGAATTCACTCTCATTTCGACACTTACACCAATCATGGGCCAAAGATCAATTAAATCATTCATCAACAAAACCCCATATGACCCATTCGGTCATCACCATAAAATTGCCCAAGAGATTTTCACCAAACACATATTCAGCCATCAACCCAACAACATAGCAAAATCTTTAAAATCTCAAACATAAACCCTAAATTCGGACTTAAGAAGAATCATAGCAATTTATACGGTTTTCTAATCTTAAAGTCAGTGGGTATAGCGAAAATCATGAGAAAATGCGAGATATTTTACCTCACAACCCATGGTTGGAACCCCCATGTTTGGCTACATCTATTTCAATCTCTGCATCATCTCTCTCTCTCTCTCTCTCACTCAGTCTGTGCATGATGAACAAGGGAAGAGACGAAGAGAAAGAGAAGAAAATGAAAAGAGGAAGAAAGAAAGAATGGGGGAAGAGAGAACGTGCGTGTGTGTGTGTTTTTTGACCGTGCATGAGTGATAAGGGAGAAGATAATGCTATCTTCTCCCATATAATATTAGAATGATAGCTACACCTCAGATTGGGTAAGATTCAATTAAACCTACTTTCAGCTTATTAAGCTTCAACTTGTAAAGCATAGAGTCTCAACACGATAACATGATTCATCTTATTCACAAGAACAAATTTTTTTAAAGCTTAAAAGATTAAAAAACTTGCATTATATTGCATGTAAATCCTTCTCTAAAAAGCATTAATGATAAAAAAAAATAAAACTAAAGATTAATGAGCTTATGGAGAACAAAATGCATATCGCTACTTTATGGGCCCATGATTGAGACTACCGCATATGGAGTAGACCTAGACGTCCGCATGCCCTCACAAAAGTGAGGGCATGCGGAAGGATAAAAAAAAAAAAAAAATTCTTAAAAAAACGGACGTGTAGCATGACCCCCGCATATGATAGTCCACATTCGCCCCTCACCTCCTTANAGCTTATGGAGAACAAAATGCATATCGCTACTTTATGGGCCCATGATTGAGACTACCGCATATGGAGTAGACCTAGACATCCGCATGCCCTCACAAAAGTGAGGGCATGCGGAAGGAATAAAAAAAAAAAAAACTTCATTAAAGAAACGGACGTGTAGCATGACCCCCGCATATGATAGTCCACATTCGCCCCTCACCTCCTTATTAAAATTATTGATTCCATTGACATTGAATACACCATCTCCATTAATAAGTTAAGTAGAACAACAGTCATTCCTCTTTGCTGTATAAGAAAATAGTTCATATATGGGTGACAACAAAGAAAACAGTCAACACTTCTAAGACTTCGAATTTATCATACAAACGGCTCGGCAAAAAGTCAATTAAACACATAAAACCTCAAAATGAATATTTTGCTTTGCATTATCATCAAATGCATTGATAGAGAAGAAGTCTATGAGGACTAAGTTTGCACAACATTCTTCCTTATCTTAAACAAAAGAACAACCATAATTTTCAATTTGAAAAGTACGGCCACATTAATTTCAACAACCTCATTGTACAAACATAGATAAGTACAACATTCTTTCCTCAACTTCTATTGTATTGATAATAGCTTACTAGGGTTATCTTACCTTTGGTTCTTTGATGTCCTTTTGAATGCCATTGCTTAGGCCATCAGGAAGAGGCTTAGATCAACTCACCATTTGACTCCAGTTGCTTAGCATCCTCTTAAAATTTGAAAAATCGATCCAATGGCAAGCCATTAATTTTAATAATAATAATAACAAAAAAACAAAGAGGACATTTCGACCAAATGTGAAAATGAATGGCTTCCTCATCGTTTTTCAGCACACCATGCGGCTATGAAGGCACAAATCTACTTATAACATAATTTTTATGAATTTGAAGTTATCATTAAACACGATATTCTAGAGAGAATATGATCTGTTGTAATCCTTAAATTATTTTTGTTTATTTTACACATGGAACAAAAATAATTTATAATTTCTTTCAAATGTGATGAAAGAAAACATATTTTAAAATACACGGAAGAGATTCTATTTCCAATGGAGAGAACATGACCCAAATTCAAGCATCTTTGTGTAAAAACTTTATGTAATTACCTTTTTTCATAATAGTTTCATTTTTTCATGTTCTAATATCTTAAAAAATGCCTACACTCTTAAAAGGGGGCTTCGAACAATTAGCACGAGCTTGAAGAACATACTCAGCTCGGGCAATTCCAATTCCCTATACTAAAATGTCTATCAAATAAGATACAAAACAACCTTACCAACATTTAAAAAGTTGAAATTGTTGTTCACCCTTAGTTTAGCAAATCTTCCTTGTTGATAAGAGAAATAAAAAAAATAAATTAAAAAAAAAAAAGACAAAAAACAAAGGTTAGCAATTTAGCATGTTCGGTGGCTAACTCAGTAAATGTAGAAATGATTTTTATTTCATCTTACACCTTTTTTTTAATATATATATAAAGACATTTTCTCGCAAAATTCTTTAAATTTAAATAATAAATAAAAAAACAAGCTATTTGCATTAACCTAAGCGTCCCTAATTTGAAATACTTTGCATAAAACATACAAACTTACAAGTTACCTATGTTGAGGATATATAGAAACGCTTAAAGAAATATTCCTGTAATGACAAAATAATAAATGAGTTGCAATGTGAAAGCAAGTGAACATGAAACAAATGTATTGAAAAAGTAGTTAGACCAAAGATCTCACAAGGCTTAGTTGTGCTGTTGGTGGCACTGAGTTTGACTTGGAGAGACATCCTAGAAAACAAAATCACATGTATTGTTAGAATGTCTTCCATGTAATAAAAAATATGATATATTAAATCACCTATTCCTGATTCAAATGTTCAAGAATAGACTGACCTCCCTATTCATCTCCCCATCAAGCGGCCGAGTCTAGCGATCTCCATGTCGTGCTTCTCGTCGGCCATCCAGTTGTCTATCTCCAATCTATCAAACAACATCTCCAACAATATCGCATTCTCCTCATTGGGCGCAGGAGATTGAAACCTTGCAGATAAGGATGATTGTGTGTCGTTCACCCTGGGACGCCTAGGAGAAGTCATTTTTGGTTCGTCCAAAAGTAAAGAGATAGAGCTAGGATCAAATTTTTGTAACAGGTAGATTTGAGATAAGTGATGAAGAAGAAGGAGTGAGAAAGAAGGAAGCTTGTTATGAAGAGATGAGGCTGATGAGTGATGAAGATTTTATTGCTTCTCATTTCATGCAAGAAGTTGTGGGGTTTGAAACATCATTTTCTACGCATATATAACTTAGGGAACCGACCAGGATCCTCTCCATATTTGAAGTCGGTCCTCTTTTTTTTAAAGGCCAACATGATCTTTTCACATTTTAAAATGACCATTTTGCCCTTGTAAATACAAAAACTGGCTCCTCTCCAGTTTGAAGAGGATCCAAATTCATAGGGAACATCATTATCTAAGCATTAATTTAAGCTTTGACCCCGTGAGGAAATAAGTGAAACGAATTGATCATTTACAAATTAAACTAAACAAACTACTAGTTTCAGTAGCATGCAACTAGGTGGGAAAAAAAAATTCAAAAAATTGGTTAAGGTCCAAACCTATTAGTAGTAGTAATGGTTATGATTCAGAGATGATTAATGATTATGAAAGTTATAGGCTCAAAACAGATATATTTTTTACTGCTCACTTTTTAATTTATTTATCTATTTATTAATTCCCTTTATCAGTTTGAATTATAATTATAATTCATATTTACTTTATTCTCCTTTTTTATAAATAACTTTGAAAAACATCAACATTTTGTTTGAAGATGATTAGTTGAAAGTGTTGTTGCTGGTTTAGTGTTTTGGTGATTGATGCCTACTGGTTTTATCATTTATTATTTACTAATTTATCTTTTATGTAACATTGTAACTTTTAAGCTTTGTGTAATGTAATTTTTAAGCTTGGTGTGTGTTGGACCTTTTATGTGTGCGGTGTGGTAACTTTTAAGTTTACTGTGGAGTTTATGTGCTATAGGGTTAGATTGGATTGGATTCCATCATTTTTTGTGTAGTGTTTTTTAGTTCGGTTGGATTGAATGTTAGTGTCTAGAGACTATTAATTAGTGTTTAGTGACTATAGTGTCTTCATTTATGAATCTTTTCAACTTTTTTTGAATTTGAATTTGATATTTGTTTAAATCTTTTCTTAAATTTGTTGAATTTTTGATAGTCGATGCACGGATTTATTGATTCATTGAATATGATTTAACATGTGAAACATTATGTTTTATTAGTATTATTATTATTTAAATGAGTATTGATTGTAATGAATGATGATTGTATTTTTGGCCCATTTTTTAAATAGGTTGTTTCGTTTTTCATTTTGTGTACATTTTTTTTAAAAAAAATGGCAACATCTTAAATTTTAGGTCTGGAAGATCCCAATCCATTTGCATATTTTAAGATTGGGCCAATAATTAAACTCTAATGAGCCCAAAAATAGTTCATGACATCTTGACAATAAAAGCCCAATTAAAATAAAATGAAACTAAGCCAATGCTTTGTTCGAGTAATACCCGCCCCGGGTACTCGATACTCAGCAGATATAAAACCTTAATTATGGGTATCGCCTAGCCAGGTATCATACACAACCACCTTGGGTTGGGTAAGGTATCGGGTATCCACAATACCTGTGCCGATTTGGCATGTGCCCACCCCTACCTGGAAAATTGCACTGAATTGAATATTCTGGGGGCACGAAATCAACCTTTAAGAACAATGTTCTTATATAATTTTGAAGCATTATGAAATCTTTAATTGCTCTATTTTAATTGCATTGTATTTATCTAATTGTTAATTTTTTTTCTTTTTCGGATTAATATTATTTAGTGTCAAAAAGAATTTTTGAACCATCCAAACAATTTTATAACACTTCCCATCAAGGAATAAGACTGCGTCTTACCCTCCCGTTGCAACGATACTATAACGCCACTGCAAAATCATTTAATTGGTAAATGACTTAGAAGTTCACCTAAGAGCCAGCGTTTGTGGTCTAACTATATCTCCACGTGATTCAAAAGTCTAGAAAAAAAAAAGAAAAAAAAAGTATTGGGAAGGAAGCAACAAAAAAAAGATCGCAGGTGGTTGAGGCAATACTTGCATGAAAATAGATTGTTTGTAATTCTGAATTAGAAAGTTGAAATGCCTCTATAAAAGAAAGTTGATGTTGATGGGCTCCTGCCTGTTACCAAAAAAAAAAAATCTATAAAAAGCCCCTTCAAGAGTCTATACCAATACGACTACCATTTCACTCTCTTGACTTTGTGGTTACAAAAACAAAATGATCCTAAGTCAATGAGCATACATTTGGGTGGGTTTTTTTCTTTTTTTTTTTTGTGTCAATGGAAGCACTAGATGTGCATCTTTTTTATGAAAATGTTGTGTATTTCACCTCATATTTCGGTGGTTTATTACTGATTTGTGTTGTTTCCCCTATGTTCTACTCAGCATACCTCAAGAAATGGATTCCTAAAATTTTCATTTGGGAATCCATCCAACTTTCTGCTGAGAAAAAGCTTTCTTTGAGAGTACTATGTGCGTTATTCATTCACTTTGTATGCATGGGCATTGAGCACCATATATATTAGTTTTGTTTGGTCTGCACACTATCTTCTTGCATAGTGTGCTACATGAAGAAACCGTAACAGGTTGGTTAGTGATTGTTTTTATAGTTTTAGACTGTAGATATTGTTTGGTTTAAGACTTTATAATTTATAGAGACCGTAAGAGATATCATAGAGTTTGATAGAGCCATTTTGGGGTTCGAGAAAGTTTTGGACTGGTCGAAAAGCGTTCCTAAAAGCCTATAATCGATCATCCTCTACCCTGGATTGATCCCAGGCTATTAGGATCGATCTTAGACTGTTGCAGCACTCTGTTTTGCTAGTTTGTAGGTCCAAGTTCAATGTTTTTGGAACAGGAGAACGTCTAACATTAAGGTTTTTGCAGATAACCATCTTTGTAAGTTTAAAGTCGATATTCAGGACTTGTCCCATGACTCAGGTGAATGAATTTCATATGAATAGTATTATCTGTTTGACATTCTTTTTAGCATCCTATGTTGATATGAAAGAAAATATGCATGACTTTTACTTGCATGCAGGGATGGAACCATGAGTTTTTATCGGAGGGGGCCGCCAAAAGGTACCTTTTTGAATTTCAAGCAAACCCTAATTATACGACCTGGAAATTTCACCTAATGATTCAATTGATAAATTCTAAAAGCAAAGAAAGAAAGAAAGAAAGAAATATAAAGAGGTCTAAAAAGCATAAATATAAGGAGAACAAAATCATGCAAAAACCATTTTTCGTTTCATTCCTGCAATCAAAAGATAAGAAAGCAACAAATTGTGTCTTATCCTCCCATCGCAACGATACTATAACACCATAGCAAAATTATTTAAATGGTAAATGACTTAGAGGTTCACCTAAGAGCCAGCGTTTGTGGTCCGACTGTGTCTCCACGTGATTCAAAAGTCTAGAGGAAAAAAAAAGTATTGGAAAGGAAGCAACACAAAAAAGATCACAAGTGGTCGAGACAGCACATGCATAAAAATAGATTATTTGCAATTATGAATTAGAAGGCTGAAATGCCTATATAAACGAAACCTGATGTTGATGGGCTCCTGCATGTTACAAAAAAAAAATCTATAAAAAGTCCCTTCATAAGTCCATACCATACGACTACCATTCTCACTCTCTTGACTCTGTGGTTGCAAAACAAAATGACTCTAGGTCAATGAGCATACATTTGGGTGATTTGTCTTTCCTTTTTTTTTTTTTTTTTGTGTCAATGGGAGCACTTGATGTGTATATTTTTTATGACAATGTTGTGTGTCTCACCTCATATTTTAATGGTTTATTACTAATTTGTGTTATTTTTTCTATGTTTCACTCAGCATACCTTAAGAAATGGATTGCTGAAATTTTCATTTAGGAATGCATCCAACTTTTTGCTGAGAAAAAGCTTTCTTTGAGGGTACTGCATGCGTTACTCATTCACTCTGTATGCATGGACGTTGAGCACCATATATATTGATTTTGTTTGGTCTACATACTATCTTCTTGCATAGTGTGCTACATGAAGAAACCGTAACAGGTTGGTTAGTGATTGTTTTTATAGTTTTAAACTGTAGATGTTGTTTAGTTTAAGCTTTTAGAATTTCCAGAGACCGTAGGAGTCATCTTAGGGTTTGGTAGAGTTGTTTTGGGGTTCGAGAAAGTTTTGGACGCGTCGAGAAGCATTTTTAAAAGCCCATAATCGATCATCCTCAACCCCGGATCGATCGCAGGTTGTTACGATCGATCTTGACCAGGCCAAGATCAATCTTACCCTAGCAAGATTGATCCTCCCTCAGCATGATTGATCCCAACTCTTCTAAAATCGATCTTAGACTGTTGCAGCACCCTGTTTTACAAGTTCTTAGGTCGCAGTTCAATGTTTTTGATCCGGGAGAACTTCTAACACTAGGGTTTTTGCAGAGAACCATCTTTGTAAGTTCGAAGTCGGTATTGAAGACTTTTCCTACGACTCGGGTGAGTGGATCTCATATGGATACTATTATCTGTTTAACATTTTTTTTAGCATCCTATGTTGATATAAAAGAAAATATGCATGACTTTTACTTGCACGCAAGATGAAACTAGGAGTTCTTTCAGAGGGGGTCGCCAAAGTTTACCTTTTTGAATTTCAAGCAAACTGTAGCTATACGACCTGGAAATACCACCCAACGATTCAACTGATAAATTCCAAAAGCAAAGAAGAAAAGAAGAAAGAAAGAAATATAAAGAGATCAAAAAAGTATAAACATAAGGAGATCAAAAGCATGCAAAAACCATTTTTCATTTCATTCCTGCAATCAAAAGATAAGAAACCAACAAATTGCATCTTACCTTCCCGTTGCAACGATACTATAACGTCACGGCAAAATCATTTAATTAGTAAATGACTTAGATGTTCACCTAAGAACCAGTGTTTATAGTTCGACTATATCTCCACGTGATTCAAAAGTCTAGAGAAAAAAAAAATATTGGAGAGGAAGCAAC
>FXXK01000766.1:65795-123650 GCA_900184695.1 Betula pendula | reverse complement strand
AAAAAGAAGATCGCAGGTGGTCGAGGCAGTACTTGCATGAAAATAGATTGTTTGTAATTCCAAATTAGAAGGCTGAAATGCCTCTATAAAGGAAAGCATATGTTGATAGGCTCATGCATGTTGCAAAAAAAAAAAGTCTATAAAAAGTACCTTATAAGTCCATACTATACGACTATCATTCTCATTCTCTTGATTTTGTGGTTGCAAAACAAAATAACCCTAGATCAATGAGCATATATTTGGGTGGTTTGTCTTCTTTTTTTTTTTTATGTTAATGGGAGCACTAGATGTGCAGATTTTTTTATGACAATGTTGTGTGTCTTACCTTATATTTCGGTGGTTTATTACTGATTTGTGTTGTTTATCCTAAGTTCCACTCCGCATACCTCAAGAAATGGATTGCTAAAATTTTCATTTGGGGATCCACCCAATTTTCTGCTAAGAAAAAGCTTTCTTTGAGAGTACTGCATGCGTTACTCATTCACTTTGTATGCATGGGCATTGAGCACCATATATATTGGTTTTGTTTGATCTGCATACTATTTTCTTGCATAGTGTGCTACATGAAGAAACCGTAACAGGTTGGTTAGTGATTGTTTTTATAGTCTTAGACAGTAGATATTGTTTGGTTTGAGACTTTAGAATTTCCAGAGACCGTAGGAGTTATCTTAGGGTTTGGTAGAGCCGTTTTGGGGTTCAAGAAAGTTTTGGACGCGTCGGGAAGCGTTTCTAAAAGCCCATAATCGATCATCTTCTACCCCGGATTGATCCCAGGCTATTAGGNATCGATCTTGACTAGGCCAAGATCATCCTACCTTGGCAAGATCGATCCTCACTCAGCAGGATTGATCCCAGCCCTTCTAAGATCGATCTTAAACTGTTGTAACACATTGTTTTGTAGTTCTTAGGTCCCAGTTCAATGTTTTTGGTTCGGGAGAACGTTTAACATTAGAGTTTTTGCAGAGAACTACCTTTGTAAGTTCGAAGTTGGTATTGAGGACTTTTCCCATGACTCAGGTTAGTGAATCTCATATGGATACTATTATCTGTTTGACATTCTTTTTAGAATCCTATGTTGATATGAAAGAAAATATGCATGACTTTTACTTGCATGCAGGGACGGAACCAGGAGTTTTTATCGGAGGGGGCCACCAAAGTTTACCTTTTTGAATTTCAACCAAACCCTAGCTATACGACTTGGAAATACCACCTTTCACAATTCAATTGAAAAATTTCAAAAGCAAAAAAAAAAAAGAAGAAAGAAAGAAAGAAATATAAAGAGGTCAGAAAAGCATAAATATAAGAAGAACAAAAGCGTGCAAAAACCATTTTTTCGTTTCATTCCTGTAATCAAAAGATAAGAAAGCAACAAATTGTGTCTTACCCTCCCCATTGCAACGATACTATAACGCCTCAGCAAAATTATTTAAATGGTAAATGACTTAGAGGTTCACCTAAGAGCCAGCATTTGTGGTCCAACTATGTCTCTACGTGATTCAAAAGTCTAGAGGAAAAAACAAAAAAAAAAAAGTATTGGGAAGGAAGCAACAGAAAAAAGATCGCAAGTGGTCAAGGCAGTACTTGCATGAAAATAGATTGTTTGTAATTTCGAATTAGAAAACAGAAATGCCTCTATAAAGGAAAGCTGATGTTGATGGGCTCTTGCATGTTGCAAAAAAAAGTCTATAAAAAGTCCATTCATAAGTCCATACCGTACGACTACTATTCTCACTCTCTTGACTCTGTGGTTGCAAAACAAAATGACCCTAGGTCAATCGGCATACATTTGGGTGGTTTATCTTTTTATTTATTTATTTTATTTATTTATTATTTTTATGTCAATGGGAGCACTGGATGTGCATATTTTTTATGACAATGTTGTTTGTCTCACCTCATATTTCAGTGGCTTATTACTGATTTGAGTTTTTTACCCTATGTTCCACTCAGCATACCTCAAGAAATGGATTGCTGAAATTTTCATTTAGGAATGCATCCAACTTTTTGCTGAGAAAAAGCTTTCTTTGAAGGTACTGCATGCAATATTCATTCACTCTGTATGCATAGGCATTGAGCACCATATATATTGGTTTTGTTTGGTCTGCACACTATCTTCTTGCATAGTGTGCTACATGAAGAGACCGTAATAGGTTGGTTAGTGATTGTTTTTATAGTTTTAGACTGTAGATGTTGTTTAGTTTGAGCCTTAGAATTTCCAAATACCGTAGGAGTCATCTTAGGATTCGGTAGAGTTGTTTTGGGGTTCGAGAAAGTTTTGGACGCGTCGGGAAGCGTTTCTAAAAGCCCATAATCAATAATCCTCAACCCTGGATTGATCCCAGGCTGTTAGGATCAATCTTGACCACGTCAAGATCAATCCTACCCTAGCAAGATCGATCCTCTCTTAGCAGGATTGATCTTAGCCATTTTAAAATTGATCTTAGACTGTTGCAGCACCTTGTTTTGCTAGTTCTTAGGTCCCAGTTCAATATTTTTGGTCTGAGAGAACGTTTAACACTAGGGTTTTTGCAGAGAACCATCTTCATAAGTTTGAAGTCGATATTGAGGATTTTTTCCATGATTCCGGTAAGTGAATCTCATATGAATACTATTATGTGTTTGACATTATTTTTAACATCTTATGTTAATATGAAAGAAAACATGCATGACTTTTACTTGCACGCAGGGACGGAACCATAAGTTTATATTGGAGGGAGCCACCAAAGTTTTCCTTTTTGAATTTTAAGCAAACCCTAGTTATACGACCTGGAAATACCATCCAACGATTCAACTGATAAATTACAAAAGCAAAGAAAAAATAAGAAAGAAAGAAAAAAGTATAAGGAGGTCAAAAAAACATAAACATAAGGAGAACAAAAGCATGTAAAAACTATTTTTCGTTTCATTCCTGCAATCAAAAGATAAGAAACTAGCAAATTGCATCTTACCCTCCTGTTGCAACAATACTATAACGCCCCGACAAAATTATTTAATTGGTAAATGACTTAGAGGTTCACTTGAAAGCCAGCGTTTGTAATCCAACTGTGTCTCCATGTGATTCAAAAGTCTAGAGAAAAAAAAAAGTATTGGGAAAGAAGCAATAAAATAAAGATCACAGGTGGTCGAGGCAGCACTTGCATGAAAATAGATTTTTTGTAATTTCAAATTAGAAGGCTGAAATGCCTCTATAAAGAAAAGCTGATGTTGATAGGCTCCTGCATGTTGTAAAACAAAAGTCTATAAAAAGTCTATTCATGAGTCCATACCATACAACTACGATTCTCACTCTCTTGACTCTGTGGCTGCAAAACAAAATAATCCTAGGTCAAAAGGCATACATTTGGGTGGTTTGTCTTTCCTTTTTTTTAAAAAAAAAAAAATTTTTATGGCAATGGGAGCACTAGATATGCATATTTTTTTTTATGACAATGTTGTGTATCTCACCTCATATTTCGGTAGTTTACTACTAATTTGTGTTGTTTACCCTATGTTCCACTCAGCATACCTCAAAAAATGGATTGCTAAAATTTTCATTTGAAAATCCATCCAACTTTCTGCTGAGAAAAAGCTTTCTTTGAGAGTACTGCGTGTGTTACTCATTCACTCTGTATGCATGGGCGTTGAACACCATATATATTGGTTTTGTTTGATCTGCACACTATCTTCTTGTATAGTGTGCTACATGAAAAGACTGTAACTAGTTGGTTAGTGATTGTTTTTATAATTTTAAACTGTAGATGTTGTTGGTTCGAGCATTTAGAATTTCCAGAGATTGTAAGAGTCATCTTAGGGTTTGGTAGAGCCGTTGTGGGGTTCGAGAAAATTTTGGATGCGTCGGGAAGCGTTTCTAAAAACCCATAATCGATCATCCTCAACCCTGGATCGATCACAGGCTGTTAGGATCAATCTTGACCAAGCCAAGATCAATCCTACCCTAGCAAGATCGATCCTCCCTCAGCAGAATTGATCTTAGCCCTTCTAAGATTGATCTTCGATGGCTGCAGAACCCTTTTTTGCCAGTTCTTACGTCCCAATTCAATATTTTTGGTCCGGGAGAACGTCTAACACTAGGGTTTTTGCAAAGAACCATCTTTGAAAGTTTGAAGTCAGTATTGAAGACTTTTTCCACGACTTAGGTGAGTGAATCTCATATGGATACTATTATCTGTTTGACATTCTTTTTAGCATCCTATGTTAATATGACAGAAAACATGCATGACTTTTACTTGCACGCAGGGACGGAACCAAGAGTTTTTATCGGAGGGGACCGCCAAAGTTTACCTTTTTGAATTTCAAGCAAACCCTAGTTATACGACCTGGAAATACCATCCAACGATTCAACTGATAAATTACAAAAGCAGAAGAAAGAAAGAAAGAAAAAAATATAGGGAGGTCAGAAAAACATAAACATAAGGAGAACAAAAGCATGTAAAAACCATTTTTCGTTTCATTCCTGCAATCAAAAGATAAGAAACCAACAAATTGCTAACTTTAGCGAAGGTTCTTGGAAAAAATAAAAAAAAGAAAAAACCAATTTTTTTAAAAAAAAGTTATATTATTTGACCATAATTTACTAAATATTAGTGACAACTCCATCTTATTAACCCTAAAGTCAAAAAAGTTGGTTGTCTCCTTGTGCACAAATGGCAAAATTCTTAAAACTATGACCTAAAAAGCTTGGGATAATGTTAGAATAAAATGAATAAATAGACTCTTCCGAGAGTAAAAGCAAAGAATATGATAGAATAAAATGAATAGATAGACTCTTACTTCTTCTTCTTTTCTTTTTTTTTTTTCTTTTTTTTTGTGATTGATAGACTTCACTTTAGGTGAGAATAAAAACCATTATACAGATATATAATTCAAACGTCTTTTTCTTGACCACTTGCATTTAATAAATACTACTAACATTACTGACACTTACACCCATTAACCCATACGTCTACTCTACCTTACCCACTACTGACCATTGATAACTAGACCTAACTAAACCCATGTTCTCTCTAATCAACGCCTCCATAAGCCATAACTTTTCTAAGGTAACTCCCAGCATTCCTTCAAGTCACGTCTTTATTGCAAGGCCACGACGTCTTTACTAGTATTATCACGTGCGTGAAGACTGCCAAATATGTGGGATTTGGTTTCCTCATCCTTTGGGGCCTATCAGTTTCAAAATAGAAAATATATGCCAACTCTTCAAAATTAGCTTCCGGGAGAAAGAGAGGAGGAGATACACTGGGACCGCCTTCCGCCTTGGAGGTTGGCCCTGTGATTCTCTCCACCGTTCCTTTGAATGCTTCATCTCATTTGCAATTTAGTGTTTCACGTGTGCTATAGGGTCAATTGAGTCTTTTAGGGCTAAGCTTTATAATGAAAATGGGCCAAGATTTAACAAATAAGTTCAAATACAGTATATTTTTACTTGTTTAAGTGGATTTTATAGAGCGGGAGTGGGCCATGGCCCCTGCCAGTCCCCCCTCGCTCCATCTCTTCTTGCACGAACTATAGTTTATGAACATCTGAACTCTTCATTTTGTGCATATGAGATAACTAAGTTTACAAGATACGATGAATTCATGCAAGTATTTTATCATGCATGTACGTAAAAAAAAGTTCAGATAAGCTGCATCATATGACATGACCTTGTGTCATGGGCTATTATTATACGCGCAATGCCCTATGGTCCAGATTGTATGTGTTTTACCATTGAATTTAAGAGCCTGAATATAGTATATGGAATTGAACTATGATGGTATGATAAGAATTTATTATATTACTTATATCTATATTATATTGCATACTTCTTCTTGACATCAACTGTCTTACACGATTATGTAATTTTAACTTAAGAAAACATTTTTATAAAACTATGAGTTCACAAAATGGATAATTACCTTACTTGTGATTTTATCTTACCAAGTCGTGGACTTACAATTGATTTTCCTTCTACATGTGAAACACATTTGTGTTTCACAGATAATCAGTAGCTAGATGACAAATCGGGTGAGATGATATGTACTTGTGGAGTACATAGTCATGTTATCTTTGAGGAGCTAGACTCATAGTGGTTGCAGAGCATGTGGAATAGCAATAGTGATACGCGTAGTGAGATTATCGAGATTATTTATTTAATTTATCTTATTAAGACTCTACCATGATATTTGATATTTATTTTGGATATTTATTATGTTTGGAGTTTCTTTACTTATCGATGAATTGAGGATATTTTGAGAATTGTAACACTTTGTTTTTAAGTTATTTCTTCTGAAAGATTTAGTATTAACTTTGGATATTTAATGATCAATGGACTTATGTAGTATATTATCTTGTATTAAATTGTAAATATTTTCGCTATTTTATTCATATAGAGTTAACTAGTTAGTTAGATCAATTAAGACTTATTTATGCTGTAAATGAATTTATGGGAGGCGCGCCGAGTTAACTACAAGTTAGTTAGTTCTCGAGCGGGTTACAATAATCCCAAAGGTTGGTATCAAAATGAATTCCCATTATCTGTGCTGACACGTAAAAAAAAGGAAATTGAAAAGTGACTGTTGGAATTGGGCTGACATGATAGTCTAGCCCACTAAGACATTAACATTTGTGGCCACAGGCCTAAAAGGCAAGATAAGCCCAGAATCGAGCCTAGTAGTTCAAAAAATCAAGGTGAGCAGATAAGAGACATTGCTCCCCACGATACTGAGACTCAATCCCGTGATTCAGAGATTTTCGATTATACTCCAAAGAGCCCGCCACTCATCAAGATAAACTTAGTAGATTTTGGATATTCAGGGATAATGATAAATTCTAAAGATGACAACCTAATCCCGAGATTAAAGGGAATTGATCAACTATAACTACAACTCTCTCCTACGGGAAGAGACCTATAATAACTAATATTCTCTCATATAAAAGGAGAGCACAATCTAGGTAAAAAGAGTTATGATTCATCTAAAAAAAAAAAAAACATTTGTATTAGTGTTGTTATCTTTATTCAATACAAGGAAGTAACTTAATCATTAGAACTATCTCCCATCAGAACATTCCTGACAAGCTCTTATGACTATCTTTGTGACGACCCGATTTATAATTACATTTAATCACTTTTTTTTTAAAAAACATAATATAATCATGAACCAGATCAATCGCCACAAGGTAATTGAAACACTTCTGCCATATACATATCTCACAACGTATCATGAGATTACATCTATTGCATCAGAGTCACATAATCACATATAATATAAACTAAGTGGAAGCATATACTATTGGAGTAAACAACATAAATAGAGTTGACGACAAAATACTAATGATTAAAATTTAACGTTATGACATATATAAAAAGAATGACTATACAAAACGTGTCACATGTGACACGAGTCAATATACAACAACATTGTTTATAAACATTACAACAATATCAAAAGAATAGATTAAATGTCTAGCCTACACAAAAGAATATATCTCACGACATCAATCGTAATTGCCCAAGTAGTAGGCCATGAGATCATCGTCTACGCTCTCAGAACCTATATCAACATTTATGCAACCATAGAGATCATCCATGATTACATAGGCAGAAAGAGAAAATAGTGAGTCAACAGTTTAAGTAAATAAAGACCTAATGATTTTTCGCAATGAACCGATTAGTTAGTTTACATGAGTTTACAATAACAGCTACTATGATTTGACATTTATTTTTAAAACATAAAGCGACTAATGAAGTAAACATTGTAGTTATGAAAACATCTAAAATATAATAATAGCTAAGTACGTATAAGCATATTCCAATCTTCTTGCTTGGAATTATACACATACGTGCTCGTCTATATTATAAATATAACATATAACTCAGCTACACCCATATATATGCATTCTATTCTCTTTTGGCGAAACGCAAATATATAAGTATATCTAAGTAATAAAACATAAATCTCATATGCATCTAGCCATAAGAATATACATATGTTCTGTTCCATGTGAACTCATATGCATACTAGTACGTTTATAATGAAGTCCAATAAATTATGACATAAATTAATCATGACTTAGATACATCCACATACAAGCGATCTAACCCCTTTTGGCGGACACAAGTATATAAGTGTTACCAACATCACTTTCATAAAGTATCATAAAATCATCATGTAATTCATCATACAATACACTAGCTCTTTTGTACATAGCTTTTTACAATCCTGTGGCCTAGGTTCATATGCGTCTTTTATCTCATGCTCTTTCCATGTTTTTCTTACATATGCTTATAAATATTATATAAACATTTTAGCCATAGTTCATTTTTCAAAACAAATATCAATAAAACATCATAAAACTTAGCAAGTTAATATTTCCGCTATAAACATAAATTATCAATAAATCATCATAAATCACTCATCAAATATTTATCAATCTCAATGAAAATAATTGAAAGCGTAAAGTCATATGTTATCACAAAATATCATCGGTTCTTTCTTTAAACAATCATATCATTTATTCAAATTCATTTAAGAGCATTTATTTTGTTTAGTAAATAAAAATCTACTAAACCATTTAAATATAAAACATTTAAATGGCGTATCATTCTCAATAAGTATAAATACTTACTAATTCCGTTTGACAATTTACTTCTAGATTAAATGCTTAAGCAATGTCCGCTATATAAACACATTACTAAAACATTAATGATAGTTGCGCGAGCGCTACCGATTTTTAAATTTATAATTAATCGCTCGTGATAGATCGTACCATTGCAGGATAGTTCTAAAAGANGAGTATCGTCCGCATGGACTGTGATGGTTGTTTGTAAAGCTTTCGAGATTTTTTCTAACTCAACTCATGAAAATAAGATGTTTTGATTTTTAAACTTAGATGACATAAACGTAAATGACATAAATGTAAATAACAAAAATGTAAATGACGTAAATGTAAATGACATTAAGTGTTAATGACATAGATGTAAATGACATGTAAAATGAAGATAAAGGTAGAACGCAGATTGTATCTAACTTTGAATTTTTAACAAAGGCATAATATGAACGTGTAAAGGTTGTCAATCCATACAACGATCTCAACATGAAAATACTATCGAAATAAAATAATAAAGCATCATAGTTTTGCACTAGCCACTCACCTAACACCCTATATGTGATATAACTCGTGTTCCCTAGCATGCGATATAAGTTCTCTCAATAGCCTACACAATCTCATTAAATAAATATAAAGTATCATAGGTTTTCACTCCACTTTCCACCTATTCTAAGTTATTATAAGTGTAGATTGAGTCGTGGTCCCTAGCATACCCTATCAAACTTACATAAAATCATGTCACAAGTACCATTGCATAGCTTATGCTTTCTCAATCAAAGACATCAAAAGCATTGAAATTATTCAAGACTCAAACAATTCCTCATAGAAAAAGAACAATTTTCATCTCAAATGGTATAATCGTTAAGAACAAACCCTTTGCATATATAATCATCATACCATTTGTACAAAATCCAAGCTAAAAACACGTAACCTTAACTCATAACCCTATGAAAGAATTACATCAAACCCTACAAAGGGGTTAGTTTCTCAAGAAGGATTTGGATTTCTTCATTAGATTGAAGAAAACCATTTCCTAAGGAGTGTTGGAGCTATGGGTCAAGCTTTTACCTACTGCCTAAGCTAAAGAAAGCAAAAAGAAATTAAAACTAATCTGCAAAATGAACTCCAAAAAACGTCCTCTCTGTTTTTCGGACATAAAATACATATATATGCAAAATAAGAGCTTTGATCTTTCTTAAGGAAAGATCAAGCTAAAAATCTATCTTCCAGCTATTTAGGAGTCCTTTGGGGAATGATTTCGGCGCCTACAACTCGCTGGCAAGCCCAAATTTTGGACCAAGAAATATTCCCACCGTCAACAGCTGTCAAAAAATATCTTCCAGTTTTGGAAGTTGCGACAGTGCTCGAGCACTGAAAATGGGTGCTCGAGCACCAAGCTTCTGGCAGCACTTCAACTTCTCGTTCCAACTTATTCTTCAGCTTAATGTCCATGATATGTTTTGAATTCTCATTAAGACCTAAAAATAAGGTAAACACTAAAACACACTAAAATATTAGATAACAATACAAATTAAGGTATAACACATGCGAGTTAAGGGGCTTGAATGTGTAACATTCAGCACTTATCAATTAACAACTATACATTCACACTCTAAATCCAACACCCATGATACTTGAGTGTACAAGTATCAAAGTAGCCCATAAGCAACTCATAGTATTTTAGGGTTCCAAATAGCCTTTAACAACTTACATAGTTAATTCATATAGATATGCTAGGGTTAAACATCGCATAACCTCAAAATACATAACTAGAGAAAATCTAGGGTTTAGACTTTTACCTCAAATCTTGAAGAATTTGGAGTTCGTGCACCACAGAACTTCAACTCGATGCAGTGTAAGTCTAACCCAATAAGAATCATAAAAAATTAGTTAATATTAAGTCATACATTCAATAATGTAGCCAAACATTGAGAAATTATGATTTCGAGAATTTTTACCTAAAAAAGATTAATAGAAATAGCTTCCTAACGCCGAAGATCTTGATTCCGGCGTTATAAATGGTGATCGAAATTCTCAAAGATCAATACACTAGGGTTTAGGCTAAACCCTAGTAGAGAGAATGGAGAGAAAATCATGTAAGGAAGAGGAAAATGTGGGAAATGAGCTGAGAGGTTCGAGTCTCAGCTATTTATAGTGTTTGCCAGGCATCGTTGGTCGAACGGATAAGTAGCACCGGTCGAATGCCCCTTTCACATATGGACTAAAAAATCTCAAAAATGCGCTACCAGTCGAATGGACACCATGCATTACCGATCAAACGGTAATTGGAACATTGATTGAAATGGGCAACACTGGTTCCATCAATCCCAAATCCGGTCAACCGCCTCTTGGAACAGCCAATAGAACAGATAACACTGGAGCTCGCCTAGTCGAACGTAAATACTACTGTTCAAATGGAAGGTTACAAACTTACAATTTTCTGAATTTTTTTAAATGTTTATTTTTCTTACTTTTAATTATTATTTTACCCTTACTTATTTAAAGTAATTTAAAATCTTTATTTTAAAATCTTGAAAGTTACAATCTTATCCTTTGATTGAAAGGTGTCCGTCCAACCAATCCAAATATTCATCCTCTCGAAAATTGTTCCAACAAACACCATCACTTAAAAAAGTAAAAAGATATATAATATATATTATATATATATTATATATATATAGTTAAATTAGTTAGTCCATTCAAGTGGAAGCGAACTGGACGAGGCGCACCGTAGGGAGCCGAGCCGTACTCTCCGAGCTACTACCACTGCGAGTCCTGAGCCTAGTTTTGTCAGTCTCTTGGAAAAAGAACGAAAGAAAGCGATTTGACTTCACAGTTCACGCACAAACACACACACTTCTCTCTCTCTCTCTCTTCTCCCCCCACTGCACTGTTTGTAAGCATGAGACTACAACTCAGTGCCCATCATCTCCAATGCACGGAGAGCCCAGCCAAAAAAGTAAGAAAACAATTATAATGGTGTATTCCTCATTGCGTGAATTTTAGCTTCGTGGAGGACGGCACGCGCGACAATGGAGTACCAAAGGATCCAAAAATCTCAGGTCCCATTCTTTCTCTTTCTAAACCTTTTCTACTAATTCCCTCATAAATGTAAAATGTGATCCGCTTCCACCTTTTTCTGTTTGTATATAACCCAATGCAAATGTGAATTTCAGGGTGGCGGATCGTCGCCGGGGAAGTTGAGGACGATGCTTCTCGGAGTGGACCGGAAGCCCAAGGAAGACGAAGACCTTCGCTCTACTTTCACCTCCAGATCTCATTCTTCTTCTTCTTCTTCTTCTCATCCTCCTCACATTCGTGACGCAGGTACTTTCATTGTCTGTTTTGGGAAACAATTTCTTCGCTGCTCTGTTTTCTTTTCATTTTCTGGCCTTTAGCGGCAGCCAATCGGTGGGATAGCCACTGCTTGGCTTGCCCCATATATATATTTTTTTTCGCACCTCATCTTTTTCTTTTGTTTAAACCTTTCCCATCTAGACAATCAGTAGCTTTTGCTTCAAGGGTCTTGAGTTTTATTTTACGTATATCGGAACAGGAAACAGTGTTGTATTATGTAAAAGAGAAAATACTGGGTTTCTGAGATCCATTAATTGGTAGTGGAAAACTTTCTTCAGGTGGTAGCGGCTCTGATAATTGCAAAGATGTAGATGTTGTGAGTGTTCTTCCTGAATGCTCCACTTCAACTGCAACGGACTCATTAGGCTCGGAGATGGTTAGTGATCGGAGATTGACGGATAACGCATTAAAAAAATCGAGGCTTAGGACCCAAGAAGACCCTTCTTTCGATTACGATAGTGCCCATGATGGTATGAGCATGTCCTCTTCTGTTTTTGAGTTTCAGAAGGCCGAGCGGGGTGGACAAAGAGTGCCTCTTGGGCCTTTCTCAAAACCAGCACCATCCAAATGGGATGATGCCCAGAAGTGGATAGCAAGTCCTACTTCGAACCGGCCAAAGTCGGGGCTGGCTCAGGTGCATGGTGGCCAAGGAGTTGGATTACGAAAGACGGCTAGTGTTGGTTATGGAAGCTGGCAGCCTTCCACCAAGGTTATTGTTGAAGTTCCGGATCAAAGAGCGGTTGCCTTCGGAGAGCCGGATACAAAACGGATTGATACAACTCAAGCTAAGATGGATTCTGCGGGGACAAAGTTTGTCAGTTGGGAGGATGACCATCCCTATCCAATTGCAGATTCATATGGCAAGCCTGTGCTCATGATTGAGAACTCTGTTGGAGAGTCAGCGAGTAAGAATTTATTTATTGTAATTTGTCATTATGTATGTTATTGAAGTATCATAGTGGATTTTGTGGATACTTATTACATTCTTAGCAGAAAAAGTCTTACACTTTCTACAATGCAATTACATTAGACAACTATTTACTCTGTTCTCAGTTCTAGAAAAATATGTTGTGTGTTTCGTAGGATTAGTCCATCTCATATTGTAGGCCTTCTGTTTGTGTAACACACTGTGACTTTGACATGCTATTGTAATTATGTGTCTTCTTAAACATTTATAGTCTACTACATTTGCTTAAAAGAAAATTTCTATATGTTCGTGTTTGTCTTTGTTGGGGTCTAGTGTGGCGGGTGTATTTAGGGAATGATAGCTCTATCACTTGCTTTGTGGCATTTCCATCTCTTTTAACTTAGACATGATAGGAATTAAACCATCCAAATACCTACATTTCTAGTTATTTTTTTTGTGAGTTTGAGCTGCTGCGGTACCCAAAATCATGGCCAATGGAGTAAGATTCTGGCTGAAAAACTGTCCTACAGACAAGTGCAAGCAGCAAGCAGCTTGGCCTTGTACTTCCTGTTGGACTTATATATCCAATTATCTGTTTTATTCTTATCTATGGTACTGTTTAGACAACTTTTATCTGAACACTTTTAGTTTCTAGTATTTTTCTGTATAAGAAACTTAACTAAAGGAACCAGCAAGAGAAGAGCACCAAAGGCACAGAATTGAGCATTTTCATATCTAGGCTGTGTGTCTGCAGGGCTTGTATGAGTTCCTGTGAGAGCTTTCTAGCTCCTAAACATAAGTTTTGTCATTGAACCACTAATCAATAACATGAAGTTTGAGTTATACAAAACCTGTGTTCAGATATAGACCATTGGCTTCATTTTGGTAAAATTTTTAAAAGGTACACAAAATCTTACATCAGTAGTGGGCTCTCCAAAATTCTCTGAATCATCCACTAAGTTTAGCAACAAGTCTCTCACATTTAAGTTTGGCACCAGGTTATATTAAAGTGGCTGTGCTTGTGCTGCTGCAGATGACTAATCTACCTTACATTTCATTCAAACTTTGGTGGAAATTGATAGGAATTCAGACCTCTTTCTTATAAGGAAAAAACAGATATGTAGATAAAAAGATATATAGATAAATGAGACGGTCATGTCATTTACAAGAGTATGAAGAAAACACGGAAAAGTTGTCCACTCTCACGAGAATGGTAGTTCCTTTAAGAGAAAAGTATTATTTGTAATGACAAAATTCTGGATTTAAGCTGTGTGGGGTCTTCTGTCTCTGAAGATAAAGCTACTTTCTTCCATAATATATGTAGAAATGCACTACAATGATAACTGGAACTAACTGGTTAAAAAATTTCCTTGTTTTTTTGGCAGTTAATCTCAGCCAGCATGATTCATCTGTAGCCATCCAGAGTGCAACGACATTTATACCACCCCCCTCAACAGCTCGGTCTGTATCAATGAGAGATATGGGCACTGAAATGACTCCAATTGCTAGCCAAGAACCTTCCAGGACTGGAACTCCTGTGAGGGCAACAACACCGATTCGCAGCCCAACTTCTTCTAGGCCATCTACTCCTACCAGAGCTGCCACTGCTTCATCACCATCTGATCCACGTTATGACCATCTGGATCCTAATAAGAATGAGTTGTCTGAAAAGGAGCTACAAATGAAAACTAGGAGAGAGATAATGGTCCTTGGGACACAGTTGGGCAAAATGAACATTGCTGCTTGGGCTAGCAAAGGGGAGGAGGATAAGGATGCATCTACTTCACTGAAAAGTTTAGCATCGGAACAACCTGCTAAAAGTATCATTGAGACACGTGCAGTAGCTTGGGAGGAGGCAGAGAAAGCCAAGCATATGGCCAGGTTAATTCATTAAGCCATTGATTTTTATTGATTTATTTATTTTTGGTAAAATTACCCTTTGCTCCCTCCTCCAAAACTACCACCGTAATTCCATTTACTCCTCCAAACCACAACTCATTGCAACATGCACTTATAAAGTACCAAAATGTTTCAAGTTACTCCTTGTTTCAAATTGAGCCATTATTTTGGATGGAAAAGGTTACATGTGCCTGCCTAGCACGTGCGTCTGAGCCGTTTCTTTTGCCAAAATTACCCTTAGTTTGAGGAACCAAATCATGAAACTCCCTCTAATAGAGGGTAGGCCAAGTTGAGGCTTGGGTGAGCTCTAAATAAAGGGGGTGGCAACACGGCCATTACCTCTTCTTCTGTCGGGGGTGGTCGCACGGCCACTCACTCCGTTTGGAGCTCATCACCTCAGCTTGGCTCACCCTCTGTCCAGGGCATTTTTGTAATTTTGTCCTTCAAACTGGGGGTAGTTTGGCAGAAGAAACGGCTCATGCACACGTGATTGGCACGTGTGATGTTTTCCACCCAAAATAAAGACTAGATTTGAAACATTTTGGTAGTTTATGGGTCAAAGTTGCAGTGAATTGTAGTTTGGAGGTGGAAGTCTAATTGGGGTGGTAGTTTGGTAGGTAAAGCGTAATTTACCATTTATTTTTTCTGTTTACCTCCATGGAATTTCAATATGCATGGCAAATATATATACTCACTCCTTCACACACTATTTCAAGCATCAACAAGCGACTGGTTAAGGAATGCCTGATACTTGTCAAAAAAAGAAAAGAAAAGGAGTGTCTGATTTTTACAAATGTAGAATAAGTGTAATCAATACATATATCTATATTATAATGATTATTGAGACTACTGTCTGTATGTGTTCATCTAGTCAAACTGTATCTTCTATGGATCATGTTCAAACTTAGGAGCAGGATACCAAGTGAAAGTGGTGTCTTGGTTTTCTGTATAATGTACTTACTTTTGAAGCTCACATCCTGTAAGGAGTAGTATTGTGCTTTATAGTTCAAACAATTCAAACAGTACCTGTTGGATATAGATATACATGGGGGTATTAACATGTTCGTTAAGTGAGGAAATAAGAGATGAGAGGATATCTGAATTTCTCCTCCTGTACTAGGTTGTTGGAGCAGAATACTTATGTGGCAGGGGCATCTAAGCCATACAAAGAAAATTATGCATTATTTATGCTTTGAGTTTTATTTTTTCTTTTCATTATTTCTTTGCAGTATATGGCCTGAAGTGACTAGTCATGACTTAAATTGTTCAGGTTCAAACGTGAAGAGATGAAAATTCAGGCATGGGAGAATCATCAAAAAGCTAAAACAGAAGCTGAGATGAGGAAAATTGAGGTACTCCACATTTTGTTGCAAAATCTTTTGTTGTTGTCTGCTCATTTCAATTACTTTTGCTGTGTCCTTTCATCGTCTAAAATACAAATCCTAGACAAAATCACCTTGTAATTTGATTTTTCTGATTCCATACAACCCTCCTGCATTGCTTCCTCAATATGATATTTTATATTATCACTAGAATGATGCAGGATCTTATAGTGCAGCACCAATGAGTAAGAATCTAAGGATTCTGGGTTCGTTTAAGGAAAGTAACAGATTTGATGGAGATCAGTAACATATTGTGTTTGAGGCTGGGATATTAGTGTTTACGGCTAGAATAATCTAAGTAAGGCTCTGGAACACAACTTAACAGCAAGTAAAATGGAAAGAAAATAAAGAGAAAGAAGAAAGATCAACCTAACATCATAATTAGGGTTCTTGAGCATTACACCCAAGAGAGATGTATCACAAATCAAACAAGCAGCTGTATTTTCCATATTTTTTCATTACCATCTAAGAATATCGATAGATGACTAATGTGGGGACCAAGTTTCTCTAAGTCAACTGAGACCAGGGGTAAAGTACATTCAAGAGGGTCCACGTACTGATTAAAACTAAGAAATAAAGGCCAGAAAATAGACCTCACATAATCAAGCCCAACTAACTATCTGCTGGGAACAGTGTAAAGGACCAAAATGTCTCTGACTTGAGAACTATTGAAAAATGAAAAGCTGACAGCAGCATTTCAGCTTCTCAAGCAATTTCCTGTTTGCCTTTGAATTTGCTTTACTTTTTTTTTTTTTTTTGAGTAATAGAGAACTTTTATAAGAAGCGTAAGGCGCCCTTAGGTACATCGGCATAATACAAAGGAAAACACCTAACTAGAGCAAGCAAAAAGAACCCGCAAAACCCCAAAACCCACAAAACATCAAAAACCCTCAAATCCGAGACCCACACGCTATGCTCCATGCTAAACAAGATGAGCCTCGCCTTTGCCATGCCTTGAGGATGCGCGTGTAGGTTCATAATTAATGGAGCATTTTAAATTTAGGAGCTCCCTTCTACCTCTGGTGCAAACACCCTTACCCTCCCGCGCATGATCCTCTTCAATGTCTTTCTGAAGAGCCACAGTCTAATTCTTAGTCCCCTCACACAAAAGCCCCACCATCAAACCAATATCCATAACACAAAAAGAGCCCAATCCAAGGGAGTAATTGGAGGAAAAATACTCAGAGGGGTTGAAAAATCCTCATCCTCCCCATCATCCCTCCCGACCAGCATTGACGACAAGACTAGACCTACCAGAGAATACTGTTCATCCGGCATTTTTGGGGGCAACCCAAACCCGGCTCAGGTGAACACCTAAGGGGCCCAGCACAGGAACTCGGGTTGAGAAACCCTTGCCTTAGAAGACCCTTCATCGAAGAGGGTTTCTTGACATCAACACTCACAATCTCAGATTCGTGGGCAGCCTTTGGCGGAGTTTGGCATGCACTCTTGACAAACGGTGGAGAGAAATACGATTTTAGACCAAAAACCAGGGACTCATCAGGTGGAGCACTAATCTTCGGCATGGCCTCGGCTATCAAGCTAACATCCATCTTCAAGAATCTGCTGTTCTTCGACTTCCGTTATAAATTTCAAAAGCTTGGGCTTAGGCGCCGATGCAATCCCAGGGCCCAATGGCTTGCACTGACTCGGCGAAGCTCCTCCATCAAGCCAAACCCCTTTTGCCTCGGAATACACTTTGGGCCCAAGACCTACCGGCAAAACGAGACTGAGAACATTGGCTTGTTCATCCAACTTCGAACTATTCGGAGCAGCCCCATTGTAAAGGAACACACAAGTCATGATTTCCAGCTCAACAACGTCCTCCGGCGACACACACAGAGACCCAACGAATGGCAGAATAGCCTCTAGAGAAGGCATCCGCGGGTCATCTCTCTCCAACCCGGGCCCATCTCAGCCTTCCCTTGTCTCCTGTAGTACTTTCCTCACCTCCATGACATATTATTTGCATCAAAGAATGATTGACATGCTAGAAAATTGTTGATTTAAGTCCACTAGGGCTAACAATGCTAGACTTCAAGTGAGCGTATTGCTGGAAGGTTGTAGGAGCATCAAATCATACATCTTAAGTTGTGTATTGAGATATAAGTGTGCATCATATTCTAAGCTTGCAATTTGCAATACCAATGGCATCCCATTATGCTATGTAACCAATTGATATGGACATTGAAACTATTTTGGACAGCCAGAGATGGAAAGGGCTGTAACAAATAACAAAGTACATATATAGTGGTATAATAATTCAAATTCATTTAATGCTAAGGTTCACGTGTCTGCCATATTAGTATTTGCAAAAGGCATTGTTCTCTTTTCTTTTTCTTTTTTTTTTTTTTTGGGGGGGGGGGGGGGGGGGGGTTGTTGGCCTAACAAAGCAAAATATTACATCTTAATGTCTCCCCCCCATTTGGTTTTGACATTTTCAGTAAACATAAAGATTAAATTGCAGACTTTCTTTAAGATTAATTTAAGTGATTGTAGTTGGATACAGACAATGCATGTTTGGAGAGCAGATAAATGAATGCATTAGATTGTGAATTACAATTCACTCAAGAGGAAATTTAGAGAGATGATTGAAGCTGGTTCTGAATTTCAAGAAACATATTCTGCCATCAAATCTTTCTCCTGAGAATGAGAAGTGGCATGGTTAGAGTACTAGGCTTGCCTTATCTTTTTCAGAAAAGCAACAACAAATTTCATTAAGATAGTTGCTTTAAGATGGAGGAAGTCCTTCCAAGCTTTGAAGATTGTGAGACTGCGATGTTAGAATTAAAGAAGAAGTTCTTTTTTTTTTTTCCTGAGCTAAAGAATTATTTGAATCCCTTTATCATGGATAGTAGCGTTCAATAGCTTGCCCGCTTCTAATTTCTTTGAGTTTTTGGGTTTTTTTTTTATTATTATTTTTTATATTGGGGTTCTCTTATATACTTCTTGTGTACTAGGGTTGTGTCCCCTCTGCGTTTTTAATGAATTTGAATTATTTATAAAAAAAAGGGGAAAGTCCACATACCTTATTTAAATTTCTACCCAATTGTCAATGCCCCCCTCCCCCAAACTTTAGATTGTGTCAATGCCCTACCAAGGACAAAAATACCCTTAATAAAAATAAAGAAAATTCTATAAATTAAAAAAAAAAAAAGAGGATGCTGGAAGAGAGGGTGGTCAAACCACCCCCAAGACCATGGGGGTGATTCAGCCAGTCTCTTTGGCCGGCCTGTATGGTACCATAGATTTGTATTGGATTGTGAGATACGGTGGTCTCATGCTTCCCATCTCTTAGCTCCTTACTAAGGAGAGCTTTGAGAGCTGTAAGTTTCAAGTCTTTTGCATTGTATAGAGGGTTGCAGAGGCGCTAAGGTTGGCGTGAAGAAGTTTCTGTATGATCTTCAGATGTATGATGGAAGTATCATGCAGGTCCCTCCATGGGGGTGGCTCTTAGCTCTTAGCAAGAATCCATTCCAATTGAATTAAAAAGCCTTTTTCGTGAACAATTGGAATGGAAAGCAGCTCCCTCCATTAGGAGCATAAGATATTCGTTTCCGTGAAGAATCATGCAAGTCCCTCCATGATGGTGGCTCTCAGCAAGATGAATCATTAGAGGCATTCACTGGTGCGAAATGCTGGATTGTTGGATACTTAGCTCTGAGAGAAGGAAACCCCATGAGCAACATGTGGCCTCGGCCACCCCCTCTTCCAACATCCTTTTGTTTATTTATAGTTTTTCTTTGCTTTTCTTTTTCGAATTTATAGGGGTATTTTTGTCTTATTGAAACTTTTTTAGGGTGATTTTTGTCTTTTTGCTGGTCTTGGAGGGGATATTGATAATTTTTGGTAGTTGGGGAGGGACATTGACGCAATCTAAAGTTTGGGGGGTACATTGATAATCGGATGGTAGTTTGAGGGGAGTATTTAGACTTTTTCAGGATAAAAAAAAGGGGCTTGTGTGGTTCTTAGATAACCGTTTTCACCTCTTAGAAACCTGTGTTCTGGAAACAATGAGAAATTTGGAATCCTGACAGATTTTGGTGGCTTTGGTCTGTGAACGAAAAACAAAAAATAAGAAATTGAGAATATCATTTTAGTGATCCCTGAAAATGGCCATTTTCCTGAAACTGTTTTGGTTGATTTTTAAAGTGTAATAAAACACATATTTTATGTTTCCTTGTATGCTTGAGATCACAGAACCAGAAAGTCCTATAGTATATCAAAATCGTGGAGAACGGGTTGTTACTTCAGGCGAATTAAACTTTGTGACATCCTCTCATATTTTTGGGAAAACAAAAGTCTTAAGAAGATAAATGAGTTATGATTAAGCACTCTCAATGAAGTGTTTTTAGTTATGCAAGTCTGGCTGTTACTCTCACTTAAGGCATCAATCGTCGTGGTAAAGTGCATGAAGAATCAATGGCATTGAGTATGGTAGGCAGTCAATTATATGATCATTTCAGCACTTATAAATAGCGAGGGCACATGGCATGTAGGTGCATGGCTAACCACCCTGCAAATTATAAGGACAGTTCCACGTGCTTGTTTAAATTTAAGCATAATTTTTGTTCAGTCAAATCTACCATGTTCATATTAGACTTAACAGAAAAATGACGAGGTAGAGGTTTCACTCAAAATGACTTGTAAGCTTCCTTGATTTATACCCTGTTTTGGGATGGGCAGTCAGAAGTTAGAGGTGTATCTGATCATAGTTAATAGATTTGAATTTGCTTAGCAAAATGAAAAAATATGAATTCTCTTTTGAAGTTATATTTTGTAAATTCAATGATCCAAATTTTGTAATTGGCTTTTATTACATTTCTGAATTTCTGTTGAGTGTGTAAATTGCATTAAAAATATTTATTTGAGTATAGTGTAGAGGGCTTTTACACATTTTAAATCCAACTGGTGGTTATCTTTCAGACACAGAGAGAGAGAGAGAGAGGGGGGGGGGGTTTACAAGTATGTCTTTCAGGTTCACTGAAACCAAAAAAGGTATTCGTTTGCTTTTCTGGAAGCCTCAAAAGGTGAATTTGAGATTTCACTTGCCTATACGGGAATGTTCTAAATTTCCTTAGGTTTGTACAGGATCATGTCAATGAAGGAAAATCCAAATCCAAGTAGAAGCTTCTTACACAGATGAGTGATTCTTGTAGAGCTTTTACAGTTTTCCAGAGAGATCTTTCTGTTTATCTACCTACTCCTTATGATTGTCTTCCCACAAAATGTTGCTTGTGAGAAGCTTGCTAGAGAGGCAGTCTCATGCATCCTGCTCTATTAGTTGTTATTGAACCGTTGTATTATGCATTTTACTTTTTCCTAATAGGCAAACACAACTCATACACTCATATGGAGTTGAACTTGTGACCTCACCCTCCAACCATTGTTTATCCAGGGAGGGGGTGCCTTTTAGTCCAGAAACCATTGGCATTTCCTGTTCATTCATTGTGATTTACATTTTCTAGATCTTAAATGATTATATAAAGAATGGAAATGTGTCGTAAGACAAGGAATGTATCCTCTAGGATTTGTCACTTGGAATCCTGGAGTGCCTGCTTGTCAGACATGACAAAAAATGGGCACATCTACCATGATGCAGCTGATGCTGCTCGTGTACCTACCCGTGTCAAGGTGGGATGGGAAAAAGATTCCTATAATTATTTTTTCCCCTGCCTTTTCATGAAGCGCATTCTCCATTCTTTATGTTGAAATCTTGGGGAGTTTTAGTATAGGTAGTACTATAGTGTTTTTCATTAGCCACCTTCAGGTTCCACTTTGAGCTTGAAATGATCAACTAGGTAGGGCCTCTATTAAGTCTACAAGTTTGAGTTGATGTCTATACTTATTACAGATTTCTAGTTAAATGAGTATTCACTATTCAAGTTGTTGCGATATTTCGATTATCAAAGAAACTTGTCAGGTTCAAATACTATTCACTAAACTTGAACTTCACATCTATGATCTCACAGAAACGGTTCAGTTCATGTCTATGATCTCACAGAAACGGTTCAGTTAATCTGTATTTTGACTATGTGCGGCTTTCAGGTAGAGGTTGAAAGGATGAGGGGACAAGCGCAGGATAGGCTTATGAATAAACTAGCAGCTGCAAGGCTCAAGGCTGAAGAAAAGAGAGCAGTAGCTGTAGCCAAGAGAAACAGGCAAGCAGCAAAAACGGAGCAGCAAGCGGAGTGTATACGCAGAACTGGTCGCATCCCTTCCTCCTTTTCCTGCTGCGGTTGGTTCTCTTAAAATTTGAAACACCCTTCTGCGGAGGCTTTCTTGTGTTGCTTGCTTGTCTCATTTTTTGCATATGTTTCATGTGTTTCATGTGCTGTGTAGAATAGCCTGTGTTTCTTTCTTATACATGAGCATGTTGATATCATCCAATCCTGGTGTAAAAACTAAGACCTGGTTTTGCCAAGTTTATGAAGAAAGGAAGTTCTTCCGATATTAGTATTATATGGAAACTTTTGTTTCGAAAAGTTATTGTGCACACAATTAACCTTGATCAGTGCATCCTTCTACGAAGGTGTGAGTTTCAAACTTGTTTAATAGTCTTAGAATATTAATTTAAATGATTAAATTCATTATTTTTTATCGATTTAAACTTTTTTAGAGTAATTGATGATTTAATATGGTATCGGTGTAAAGGTCCAAGTTCGATTTGATTCTATAGTTTATTCTCCATTTTCGAAAGGGTGTTGGAAAAATTACTTTTGATACATAAACTTGTTTTGTTAATATGCTAAGAGAATTAACAGACAAGAAAGTGAGCAAGAACAAGTATAGGAAATTGCACTAGAAAATCAACGAAGGCAAGTGCATCCTAAGGATTATTTAGCGATTGATTTTTGCGGCCTTCCAGCATTCAGTAACAGATTAACAGGCCTGTATTTCGATTCTATTTGAACGAGAGAAGAGCCGATTTATTTGAAACTAGAGAAGAGCCGGTTTTTTTAAAACAAAAGGGTAAAACTGTAAAATGAAAATGACAAATTTGCCCTTATTTTTAAAAGAACCGGGGCTCCTTTGCTGTTCAAATCGGAGGAATGATTTTGCTAAGCACTGTATCTTTGATCTTGAGTATAGGATTCAAATTATTACACTTTTTCACGTACACATACAAGTCTTTTGAACAAAGCAGTAGTCACAGATAAATAGGAAAGTGGCACGAGTTGAAAATATTTGAATTATGCGTACCTTTTATTTAAAAAGATATATGAAATTTCAAATCCTTTATTTCTTATAATAAAAAGATCATTAAATTTATCATATAAAATATGTGCAGTTTCTATTAATTCAGGTATTTTGGATGAAATTGGAATTGTGAGATACTTGTACAGTTTTATTTAATAGTGGAGGACATGCTTTTAATATACATATATAATTAATTGACTTTTTTTAGAAGTGAAAATATAAAAATTGACCTAAGCTAATATAAATTATTATCTCCCTAACTCTCATGACGCAGATAACAATCGTATAATTCTATGGAGAATTATTTATTATTTTTTACTAAATTTTACTTTGGGTATATTCCAATTTGGTCTCTAGATGTTAAAAAGGTTTCGATTTTCATTTATGTTTTCATAGAATTTTTAAAAAGTTTCCATTAAGAGATCGATTAAAGTTTCATTGCCACTCGAGATGAAAATTTAATAAATGTCTTTTAAGTTTTAGAGACCAGTTTCAAATATATAAGGCTCTGATTATTAAAACTTTGGTTTTTTGTTTCAAAATAAATGACATTATCAAATAACTCAAAACACAAAACACTTTTAAAAGTACAAAAATAGTTTTCACCTTTATATCACGAGTCTTGATTGGCATAAGCCCAGGCTGAATGAACAGTCATTCAGCCTGGGCAAGAATGAGGGTAAAAAAAAAAAATACTGTTCACGGGCCCATAAACAGTAAAAATTACTGTTCATGTGCCTAGGCTGAAATACTATTCATTTCAGCCCAGGCTGTCTTCTATAATTACCCTTATATCACATCCTAATTTTTTTCAAAAGTAGAAAATTTCATTTAACCCTCTAATTTTCTATCACTTTTGAAATTACTCTCAAAAGTTCAAAAACTCTTAATTTATTGTATCGAATTTTCAATTTTTTTCAATCTCACCCATCTTTTAAGATTTTTCGTTAAATCCTAATTAAGGCATCAAAAATTCCCACAACACCCCTGTTTTTTTTTAAATTATTTAATTAAGGTAATTTTTTAAATTTATACGGGTATAAAGGTCATTTTACTCTTTGACCGCCCAATTTAACCCCAAACCTCAATAGGGTAAGATTGCAAAAAATTGAAAGATCAATATATTAAATTGAGAGTTTTTAAACTTTGAAAGTAATTGCAAAAGTAATGAAAGTTCAGAAAAGTTAAGTGAAGTTACCTCTTTTTTAAATCAAAAACAAAAAAATACTTTCTAAAACAGATTAACAAAAAGTGTAATGTATATTTGTAAGAACAAATACATAGGCATAAGCTATTTTTAAAACAAAGAAATCATGTTGAGCAGTCACTTTTTGTATGAGAAATGTTACATACTACATCCTCATACTATTGAACTAATGTGTGAGTGAGTGTCAATCAATCAGTCTATAGAATTTATTTTTTAATAAGGGTTGATGTGGTAGATCAGTCCAATGAAATAAGAGTCCGACAATGGTGTAGTATAACATTACTTTTTTTTTTTTTGCATTGTAGCAATCAATTATGGAATGACAATGTAGAGAACATAAGAGAAATGCTATTATTCTTTACACAGATAATCATACTATGTTGACGTGGGATGGGTTAGTAGCCTTTGGATCAACCCATTAAAAAAATAAATAAATAAAGAGCTAGTAGTTCATACCACATCAATACATCAATATTGTTTGAATGTGGTGTGAAGTGAAGGATGATAATTCACTATAATTTATTTTCAAATTATATGAATTTAGACATTTCCTTACATCAAATGGCTTGAAAAATGCTACATGTTAAAATGCTGACATGTTTTCAAGGCAGTCAAAAATAATTTTCTTTTCAAAACGCTTTTTATTTACTTTTGAAGATATGACTCAAAGTTTTTCTAAGACATAAATCACAATAACTTAGGCCCTGTTTGTTTCGACGTATGTGTTTTCTGATGTTTGGTGGGGCGTAAAATAATAGTCAATGAAACCATTTTCAGTTTAATTGAAAATCTTTTTTAATTTTCGTAAAATGGTTTCTCATTTTTAAAACTGTAAACTATTTTATAAGTTTAAGCGTTACATTCTTAAATCGCCGGATCATAGTCAAAACACCACTAGACTTCACCGGAACCTAGTCGAGACTCGCCCGGGATACCGCCGGGACTTGTCGGGATTTGCCTGGGACATCGCTGAGATCTGATCGGGACTCCACCAGGACTTGATCGAGACATTTTCTGGACTCGACCGGACATCGACATGACCAACCCGTGACATTTTTGGAACCTGCTTGGGACATTTTTGGGACCCGCTTGAGATACTTTCAGGACCTGTCTAGGGTATTGTCAAGACTTGACCGGCACATCACTGGGACTTGGTTGGGACATCGCCGGGACTTAGTCAAGACATCGTTGGGACCTGATCAGGACATCGTTGGGATTCGTCCGGGACATTGTTGGGACATCACTAGAACCTAGTCGTGACATTTTCGAAATTCGCCTGAGACATTACAGGACTCGCTCGGGACATCGTGGGGACCCGGTCGTGACATTTTCAGGACTTACCTGGAACATTGTTAGAACTCGACCAGAATATCACCGGGACCTACCCGAGACATCACTGGATCCGCCCGGGACACCGCCGGGACTCAATCGGGACATCGTAGGGACCCACTCGAGATATCACCGGGACTCGATCGGACCCGGCTAAGACACCATTGAGACCTGATCGAACTCGATTAGGACACTACCGGGACCTGACTGGGATATCGTTAAGACCTGACCGAGACCTGTTGGGACAATGTATATTAATATTTTTAAATTGTGCATAAAAAAAATTTATTTATTTTTTATATGTTAATATTATTGGTTAAAAATATAAAAAATATTTACGATTTTTTGTATGCGCCAAACATTGAAAAATGTTTTCGGCAAAAATTATTTTTATGAAAATCAATTTTTTCCTAAAACAATTTTTCGATAGAAATTATTTTACGTCAAAACAAATAGAACTTAAATAAAAATATATTCAATTCTCATTTTTTAAGAATTTACAATTATAAAAAAAAAAAAAAAAAAAATTGTAGAAGGTTCTTATTGGGAATTACAGACATAACCCCTGCCTAAAAGAGTAAAAGTCGAGGATTGAGGCCTTGGGTATACCCAAATCCAAGCCCAAAGAGAGATGACACGTGACCTATTTAGCGCGTGAATCAGAGCCTCACACGCACGCACACAAACATCGTCGTCAACAACATCATCTTATATTCTCAAACAACGCTCTCTCTTCCATTGAGCAAAACGAAATATTACCAAAAAAAAAAAACACACACACACACACACACACATAAAAATTATAAAAGAGAAAAAGCAAAACTAGGCTTAGCTTTAAGCCTCATCGCTTAACGCCTTCTGTGGCGGCTCTGAGATTGGATCGGTATCTTCTAATCGATCTGAAATCGACGCGATCTCCGTCGGTTTTTCTTCAAAGAACACCGCCATGGGTGCGGCCGCGCAGCAACAGCAGGAGCAGGAACAGCAGCAGCAGCAGCAGCAAAATCAAGCGCAACGGCAACAGCAACAGCAACAACTTCCCTCACCGTCAACGGCATCGGCATCGTCATCGGCCCAGGAGGAAGCCTTGAAGAGAAGCACCGATTGCGTTTACTTTCTCGCCTCTCCTTTAACGTGCAAAAAGGTTCGCTTTTTTATTTTGTTTCTTCTTCTTTTTTGTTGTCTGGTTGTATGGTTTTTGTGGGATTTATATTTTCTTGTTGGATATTCTAAGATCTTTGGCCTTGCTGCGATCTTGGGTTCTTGCTAGGGTTTCAGCTTTACAATTTTGTTTCTTAATTTTTATAGTTTTGAATCAAGTAATTTTGGTTGAAATTTATTATTTGAGTTTAAAGAATTGACCTTTGGGATCTTGGGTCTAATTCAGTTGTTGGACCTTGTTAGGGTTTTTGTGTTTTGTTTCCTTGGGGAAGCCCTTGATTTTATCATGCTATAATTATGGTAAAATTTGATGGTGTACAGCTGTTAAAGGTATCAGGATTGTTGATCCTCAGATGGGTATGCGAGAATCGTGTTTACATAGAAATCTGTTTGTATGGGAACAATGAACATTGTTAATGGGTTATGGTGTTTGGTATTTAAATGGCCTTATTTGAGGGGTTTAATTAGTTGATCTGCATCAGTTTTAATTGATGTTGCGGGGGCTTATGTTTCTTACATAGAATATGCCTGATTATGCTGGAAATTGGAAAAAGAGGTAGACAAGTTTATTATAGGCAATTCCAATGCGCTTTGCTTGTGAAAGTAAACTTGTTGAGACTCATTTTAATGAAAAAGATTAGGATATGATGCCAGCAGAGAATGGAATCTTTTCTCAATTCTGGGCCATGTTGAGGTACATAGAATCTATCCCAAATTGGCTACTTAAAATATGTAAAATGTGTTTTTGCCTGTTTTTCTCCTCCCTTTTCCAAAAGCAAGTTTAGAAAATAACGATCTATCTCCAAGGCTACTGTTTTTTGACTATCTATACTTGTTGGGCTTCAGGTCCCATTCAATTCACTGTCTATTGGTTATTTGTTTGCTCTACTCATTTTCAGTAATTCTCAGAGTTTCAATTTCAATTTCTTACTGAAAAGTACTACATTTGTGTGAATAATATATCTATTAAATGTCTGTCTCATTGGTTTTATAAGAATCAAATAAATTTGCAAAATTTTTTGACTGGAAATAAATTGCCAGCAGTAGTGTTTGGTTTGTGTCACTGATACCTCTCTCTCTTTCTCTCTCTCTCTTTAGGGGAGTGAATGTGAGTATCGGCATAGTGAATATGCCAGGCTTAACCCCAGGGATTGCTGGTACTGGTTGAATGGTAATTGCTTGAATTCCAAATGTCCGTTCCGGCATCCGGTAAGTTCTTGCTCTTACTTCAACTTCTAATAATTTAACATTGCTTTTATTTGCATAGTTTTGCCAACTGCCTGTTGTTTCTTCTTCAGCCTCTGGATGCTTCATTAGGAACCCAAGCAACTACTCCTGTTGGACCTTCTCTGCCTCCATTACAGACTGCAGCAACGCCTGCAACACATGCTCCTCAGAGTTCCAGTAAACAAGCAGTCCCTTGTATTTTCTACCAAAAGGGACTTTGCTTAAAAGGTGACAAATGCGCCTTTTTCCATGGACCGAGCCCAACCACCAGTAACAGAGTCCCACAGGCACTAGCATCTATCCATGTTACTGAGCCTCCAACTTTTAAGAAGACTTTAGGAGGCCTTGAAAAGTATTCTCAGGAGCAGAAGATTTCGCAAGTGAATGTTTCAACATCAGTTGGAGTACCTCCTGAAGCTAAATATACTCCAAAAGCTGAAAGTACAAGAGCTGAAACTGTTTTACCAAGAAACTTAGCCAGTTTTGAGAGGAATGTACCAGTGCCTACAAGATTGGATGATGAGGCTCCTAGATACAAGGCAACAAACGTTCTTCCTGTTATTAGTGGAAACTCTGTCAGCCGGTCCAATCGTTCACAACAGGCTCATGTACCAGAGGATCATAGTTTCCTGAATGGTAAGGATGCTGATGAGTTTCTGAGAGAGTCCTCTCCTGGCTTTGATGTTCTTGTAGATGATGAGCTTGCTGATTCTGATTACTACCATGGTGAAGATCAATTTGGGAGAACAGGGGGTCATGAAGGAAGGAATTTGAATCCTGTTAATGAGTATGATATGCCTTCTGCTGACTATAATTCAATGGCTGATGTTGATCAAGAAAGGTTTTGCGATCCACGAGGCCATGGCTCATATGATCACATGCAAGGGCAGTATGCCTGGGAGGAGCACGGGGCTTCATCTGAGAGAATGTTAGTGGAACCAGCTCATCTGGAAAGGCGAAGGGGTTACCGTAAATCTGATAGTCCTGATAATGTTAATGAGTCAGATCTTCGACATCATTTAGCCAAGCAGAGGAGGGTTAATGGTTTGAGATCTGTCGTCAGTCGTGATTATGCCCACAACAACCATGTTGAGGAGCAGAGGTATCGGCCTTCTTCACGGAAGGATGCACCTCTTATGCCCTCAAATGAGATCTCCCTAAGTAATCGCTTCCGTGGTAGAATTAAGCTTCCAGGGAGATCTTCTCCAGTGAATGGTAGTGATTTGCGTCCAGAAAGGGAATTGGACAGGGGAAGGAATTGGGGCAGGTTGTCACCTGGAAGGCCACACATCTCTGATCAGGGAAGGCTCCGAGACAGAATAAAAGGAAGGATCCAAGATGATTACAATGGCGAGGGGAGAAATTTCAGGGGTCCACAGATAAGAAGAGAAATAGTGGATGATGGCGGTCGTTTCAACCGTCCGAAAAGTCTTGCAGAGCTGAAAGTAGTGAAGGGTGGAGAGAGTAAGGAGCAGCAATCCCTTGGAAAGCAAAAGATCATGGAGAATCATCTACAATCTGAAGGTCATCTTTCATTTGAGGGGCCAAAGCCTCTTAGTGAGATTCTCAAGAGAAAAAGAGGTGCTGCAGTAGCAGCTTCTGGGAGTTGCAAATTATATGTCAATAAAGAAGACGGTAATCAGAGAGAAATCAAGGAAAGCTTGACAAGTGGCTCTGAGAGGATGGCGGTTGCAGATATACAAAATGCCAAGGAAGGAGCCGTCAGCCATTTGCTTGGCAATGAGGAAGAGTCCAAGTCAGCAGCAGCTGTTACAGTTGGAACAGTGGCAGAGAAAACTGGTGAAGCTTGTGGTCAGTCTTCTGAAGCGCCCAATCTGAATGAGTTTGAGGCTGAAGATGGGATGATTTTTGATGAAACTATGGAGGATCACGAACTTGAAGCAGATGATCAGAGGGATGGGGACTATGAATATGAGCAAGTTGATGAGGGAGAGTATAATATTGAGGAAGGTGAGAATGCAGATCATGAAGAGGAGTACCTGGATGATGAAGATGGGGATGATGACTTTGCTAAGAAGATTGGTGTTGTCTTCTCATGATTGTACGGAAGGGCAAAGAGATCAATACTCAACAGAGGTGGCTGACTGCTCGCTCATATAAACATTTTGTATCGACCCTCAACAGTCATTTCGGTGGTTGGTTGTTTCTGATTGAGCAGGATAACTGCTATGGATTTATTTGTAGAAGTAGGACATGAGTTTTCTCTTGTATTAATCAAAACTTTTCATTGTATTTGAATCTTATTGAATGGGGATTTTCTGTTCTTTTTTCTTTGTTCTTTTTTTTTTTTTTTTTTGGCTTGAGGCATTTTGCTGTACTCTCCTGTTAAAGTTGCTTGCAGAGTGCATGCCTGTAACAGTAGAAAGTCAATAAGAAAATTGCTATTTACTTCTCTCTGATTTGCCTTAGTTTCTTCTATTCGATTACATGTTGATGCAGATAATTTGTTTGCTCTTTTCTTTTTTGTAAAAAAAAATTATCTTCTTGCTTTTGGTTCGAAAGAGAAAGATGTTAAATGCACAGAAGTCAATGCACGCAACGAGTCCTGGTGAGTAGTGACTAATCTGGGGAAAGAGAACCATATTCAGTATACAGCTGATAATCTACATAAAATGGTCGATATGTTTTGCTTAGGAGGTTGTTTAGTGGGTTTTGCCAAATATGAATCAAATTGGGAACCATTGTTACCTATACTAATTCTTATTACAGCATTGCAATTGCGCCGGTCTTTGCGGATGGAAAATAGTGCCCACCTTTTCTAAAAATAACCACAGCTTAGGTACCCCACAGAACGTAGGGTTGGTTTATTTGGTAGGAGTAATCCTAAATACTATAATTCTATATAATATTCATGACATAGCACTTCAAACTAACTATTAGATTTTTTTTTTTTTTAACAAGGATAAATCTAAGGGTTGATTAAGAGTGTCATATCATTGTTGAATATAATTATAATATCCATTATTACTCTTACCATAATTTGTTTAAGTTCTATTAATTCATTTTTCGAACAAGTTCAAGCTTGTTTACGAGCTATTTAATTAATTTAGTCATTCTATATATAAAGTAAATGTTGTCATTGTTTATTCATTTTTAATTAATACTAATATTAGTTATTTAATTATGATTAAGATTTATTGTTTGAGTAATTAAAGAAATTAACTCAAATCTTAAATAATCTAAGATCAATTTTTATATGTTTAACTCATAGTATATATATACATTCATATGCGTGTACATACAAACATAAACTCACTCATATACACACAAAAACACATATATCAATATCCATATTCACAATTACAATAATTCAACTTATACACATTATATTACGAAAATTTATTTTTAAATACTTAACATGTTCTCTTTACAAAGTTAAAAATAATAAAAGTGAAATTATAAGAGTTTATATGAGCCGAGCCTAAATTTTTTGTTTAAGTTCTATTTTTTTCAATAAACGAATTGATTCCGAGTTGAGCTAATTCGAACTACACTCAAATATATTCATGAGTAGCCCTATTCATTTAGTGCCCCAATTGATATAATAAAACTCCATCAGCAGTTTGACATAATAATATCAAACTATTACCCCTTTGAATCTGGGCAAGCAATTTGAAAATTTGTAGTAATTAGGTCCCCACCACATTAATTACAAAATTCACACGGCTCAATTAAAGTTAACCTAAATATTGACTTTTCATGAATCCATGCCAAAAAAAAAAAAAAAAAAGAAGAAGAAAAAAGAAGTTGCGAATTAAACAAAAAAATAAAACCGACCTAGCAAAGCCGTCCCAAAGCCCTAAAACAAAGATGGATGGGCTTGGAGTTATGGCCCATTTGAATGTTTATAATTATAGTTGCTTTACCTGGTTCCTGTGCAGCAGCGTCACAGAAGAGAGTCTCTGATAGCTGAGCTTTAAAAGCCAAAAACCTCTAACAGCTTTTGACTCAAAATTCATAAACCCTAAACCACCACCATTTCCTATCATCCTTGAAAACCCAAGAGGAAAGCTATGAACACCTATTGTTCAACCAAACCCCAGAAAAATGGATCTAATTGACGGTTTTGTATTATTAGTCATCTCATTTCCTACCAAAGATGCTCGTTTTCCTTCGCAGTCTCTTCCACGCTGGTCGGAGAGCCTCTCACCGTGTAAGCCCTCTCTCTCCCAACCCTCCAAACCCCATTGACTCATTTTTCAATGCTTTCCCTGTTTTATCATCACACGGTTCTTCGCTTTCTTGCCCTTTAATTTGGTTCACCGGCTTTCTTTTCATAATCAGATACCCTTTTGTCTCCGTATCAGGCTCCAACAGTGTTTTTGATGAAATAAGTAAAGAATCAATGCGTAATATTATTCAACAAGAGCAGTGGGAGGATTATAGGATTGTTAGTTTGATTGATATGGCGCTGGCGCCGATATGGGTGTCTAAGGTTTTGGTGGAGTTGAAAGGGGACCCTAGGTTAGCTTTGAGGTTCTTCAAATGGGCCAGAACCCGAAGCGGGTTTCACCACACCACGGAATCTTATTGTGTCTTGATTCATATATTGTTTTATGCGAGAATGTACTTTGATTCGCATGAGATTATGAGAGAGTTGGTTTTGTTGAGGTGGGTTTTGCCTGGTTGCCATGTGTTTGACGTGTTATGGGCCACGAGGAATGTTTGTGTTCCGGGGTATGGTGTGTTTGATTCTTTGTTTAGTGTTTTGGTTGAGGTGGGAATGCTCGAGGAAGCAAGAGAGTGTTTTTTGAGGATGAGGAATTTTAGGGTTTTTCCGAAAGCACGGTCTTGTAATGTGCTTTTGCATAGTCTTTCAAAGTTGGGGAAGGGCGAATTATCTAGAAAGTTTTTTAAGGATATGGTTGGGGCTGGGATTAGGCCTTCAGTTTTCACATATAATATAATGATTGATTATATGTGCAAAGAAGGAGATTTGGAAGCAGCTAGAAGCTTGTTTGAACAAATGAACCGCATAAGCGTTATGCCAGATATTGTCACGTATAATTCTCTTATTGATGGGTATGGCAAGGTTGGATTATTAGATGAATCGGTTTCTATATTTGAAGAAATGAAGGATGCGGGTTGTGAACCTGATGTAATAACTTATAACGCTTTAATTAATTCCTTTTGTAAATTTGAAAGAATGCCTCGAGCGTTTGAGTTTCTCCGTGAGATGAAGATTGGTGGGTTGAAACCAAATGTTGTAACTTATAGCACATTAATTGATGCTTTTTGTAAGGAAGGGATGATGCAACAGGCGATTAAATTTTTTGTGGACATGAGACGAGTTGGTCTTTTACCCAATGAATTTACTTTTACTTCTTTGATTGATGCAAATTGTAAATTAGGTAATCTAAATGATGCTTTGAGGCTGGCTAATGAAATGTTGTGGGCAGGAGTTAAATTGAACATTGTTACCTACACAGCTTTACTGGATGGCCTTTGTGAAGATGGGAGGATAAAGGAAGCAGAAGAAATTTATAGGACAATGCTGAAGGCTGGAATAATTCCTAACCAGCAAACTTATACTGCCCTTGTTCATGGGTATACTAAGGCTAAGAAAATAGAGAATGCTATGGAAATTTTGAAAGAAATGAAGGAGAAAGGCATCAAAGCGGATACCTTGCTGTATGGGACCATCATTTGGGGTCTTTGCAGCCAAAACAAGCTTGAAGAATCTGAACTTGTAATCAGTGAAATGAATTGTCATGGTGTAAGTGCCAATCATTTTATATATACAACACTTATGGATGCTTACTTCAATGCAGGAAAAACTGCAGAGGCACTCAATCTGCTACAAAAAATGCAGGACTTGGACATTGAGGTCAATGTTGTTACTTATTGTGCACTAATTGATGGTTTGTGTAAGAAGGGATTGGTCGAAGAGGCAATTAAGTATTTTCGTAGCATGAATGATATTGGTATGCAACCTAATGTTGCAGTTTATACAGCACTAATTGATGGTCTATGTAAAAATAATAGCATTGAAGCAGCCAAGAAGCTGTTTGATGAAATGCTGTACAAGGGTATGATTCCTGATATAAATGCTTACACTGCTTTAATTGATGGGAACTTAAAGCATGGAAATCTTCAGGAAGCTTTGGACTTGCGAGACAGAATGATTAATTTGGGTATGGAGTTTGATCTGCCTGCCTATACTTCCTTGATTTGGGGATTTTCTCAATGTGGTCAGTTGCAAGATGCAAAGAAGCTTCTTGATGAGATGATTGGGAAGGGTATCCTTCCTGATGAGATTCTTTGTATTTGTCTATTGAGGAAGTATTATGAACTAGGAAATATGGATGAAGCCATTGAATTGCAAAATGAAATGGTGAAAAGGGGTCTAATTGCTGGCAGTGGTGATTATGCAGTTCCTAATTTACAAACTTGAGAGATAATAATGTTTGACCATCCTTTCTTTGATGGGGCTGCATAAAAAAATTGAATCAGAAGCACAGGATGGTTTTTCTTTTCCTAAATGGAGGTATAAGAACCCAAGGGATACAAAGTTACTCACGGGCTTCGACTGTATGGAATGATGTTGCAAAGTTGTGTTTTGATGGTTTTTGATGAAATAGGCTGTTGCTGATACACAATGTGTGTCATATCTAAAGTTCTTTTTGTGGTCTCATCGTGAAATTTCTCTACTGGATCCGGTTTTAGTCTGATGTTCTCATGTGATCTTCAGCAGAAAAACCAGATTATGTACCTCTTGTTTAATTACCTTAAACTTTCTTTCAAGGTGAGTGATTCCCTTTTTCTGATCATTAAAAAAATAAAATGAAAAAATAGAGTAACAAGCATCATAGGAAATGGCTAAAATTTATGGTCATCATTAGTTTTGTAAATGTATATAAACCAAAATTGATAGCCATAATCTTTCCTACATTTTCCTTTTTAACTCTTAAAGAATCTGGACTTACTTTCATCAATTCTGTGTAACAGCTGGGTGGTCCTGAGTTGGAAGAAAGATATGCCTGAGCTCAAGGTTGTGCGCGAAATTGACCAGTTGAAAGCAATATGCATCCAAGGATGTAAACAATACCAGTCGAGTTGGTTGTTGCCCTGATTGCTTGGACAAGCAAGGTGCAGTATTGTTTTACAAAAATCCTACCGTTTTTTATATATTAGGCTCTTATTTCATACTTACTTGGTAAAGTCCAATATTATCATCATAATGCTGTAATGTTGTCGTACAGCATGACATTTGTGCCACCTTTGAGCACCTAATTTTGTTTCATAGGTGAGTGATGTTGATGGCCTTGATTTAGCTGCCCAATTGCATGACCAATATGGTTCAACTATGTAGAGAAAAAGGTAAGCTGTGGAATTCACCTTTTTTCTTTTTCCTTTTAAGAATTTAGTAGGTCAGGTTGGTGCCACTTTGGCAACAACGAAAAGAAAATAAAAGAATTTAAGAATTTAGTTTGGTTAAGCAAATAAAATAACTTGTAAGAATAAAAGGGAAATGAAATATTTTTCTTTTGGAAGCATAAAAATTGCTTGATTTTTCACTCAAATAAAGACTTGGAGGCTTTAGGGAAGATCAATGCCACTTTTGTTCCTCAGCTGCTCTCTTGCATCTTGGGTTCTTTCAAGATGCTATGTGTCGAGTCCAGCAATATCTTTGGCAACACTAGCACTTTTTCTTGTAGCAAATCAGGGGTAGCTGCAAGAATAGGCTGGTCTCACACTCACACGATCACGTAGTTGACATATCCATTTGGGCTTTGCTTGGCTTCTCCATGAAGTAATGAGATGATCATAACTCTGTGCTTGTGTGTGTTTTCTTTTATAATTTCTCTCCCTCTCTCTCTCTCTCTCTCTGCACACACGCACACACAATCACATAGTTGACATCCATTTGGGCTTTGCTTCGCTTCTCTGTGAAGTAATGGGATGATCATTGGCTCTGTGCTTGTGTGTTTTTTCGTCTTTTATAATTTCTCTCTCTCTGATATTGGTACTGAACCTGCATACATCTGCCACTAAAGATGCTTTTCCTTTAAAATCTAGATTTTGTGTCCTGTTATGGTCATTTTTCCTTTATAGTTGTCTGGTGACATGTTGGGCCATATCTCTTTGTGCTTTGCTCTTTTCATCCTTCTTTTAGTTCTTTAGATTAAGAGGTAGGATCTTATTTAAATTAATTCTGTCCATGAGTTCTCCATAAAAATATTAGTGTTAGTTTGTGTGTTTCCGTATCCTCTTTTCTTCTGGATTTTATGGGGTTTCCTGAAGTGTACGATTAGAAACTAGTAGTTATGTCAAATGGGTGTTGGGCGTTGAAGAGGTTTCACATCTAACCTTACTTTATTTTTCAGGAGTTGTAGTTAATGGATTGAGATAAGTGATTGCAAAAATATAATTTATTTAGGTGTTCTGGAACGTCTTATATATTTAACGAGGTTCTTGAGTTTGCCTTTTTTTTTTTTTTAATTTATAAATGCACTTGCTATATAGCTTATGCTCGTCTTATAGTTGTTTGGCAAGACCTTTATCAACAGCATAATGTTGTAACGTTGTCATACTGCAGGACATATGTGCCAACTTTGTGCACCTAATTTTGTTTCATATGCGATCAATGCCGATTGCCTTGATCTAGCTGCCCAACGCCATGACCAGTTAGTTTCAAGCATCTACAGAAAAAGTAAGTTATTGAGTTGCTTTGTTAAAATTTAGTTGGTCAAATCAGTGCCAGTTGGCAACATTATTTTATGAATGCTCTCTAAAATGATATATAAAGTAGATATGTGCATGATGTTATGATTGGTCTTTTGTGGCTCACATAATAACTCACAGATGAACGGACAAAGCTCATACTCGCGTGAGTGCCAAGGTCACAGCCAAAGGAATTTTGTTTATATTTACTTGATTCTAGAATTTCAAGGGGCATAACAACATTTTTATTATAGATGTAACATACAACTTGTGACCTTGTGTTCAATAATTTCTGATATGTTTTGGTAATTGTCAGCAACAAACATATTGATGGTAATCTCGCACATTCTTTTTGGTGCTAATCATAGCAACCGTGTACTCCTGATGTGAAGACCAAATGTTTCATTGTATGGTACACATTATCATTTTGGTGTGAATTATTATAAGATATTTTGTTTTTTGTATTCCAGAAATAGGGATGTGGTGAGACCGTGGAATGTGAGAGCTGAGATGAGGAGTGAGGGCATGCCGAAAAAAATTAGATGGTTTCACACTTTGATGAGACAGCAGCTGTAAGGAGTAAATTCCTTTGCACGGATCCTTCAAGTGCGGGCAAGACCGTTAGAGCCTTCTTCGGCGAGGCTTTCTTAATTCTCTGCTGCTGAGTGCTTTGGGTTTGAGTGCTTCAGGTTTGGCCCCTTCTCCTGTTTCTACGGTTAGGGTCCCTGGATCTATCTTGTGCTTTGGGTTGGCTCCGGGTGGGATTTCAAGGTCGGAGTTGGCTTCAGTCCCCGGATTTTCTGACTGAAGCGCTTTGGGCTTCTGTTTTGAGGCCGTTGCCAGTGATGTCCTATAAGCCCATGCAGCACTATCGTTGTAAGTTGAGGGGCAGCAGGTTTTTGAGAATGGACGAAAGCATGATCGTTGAGGCCGTGTTGTCGTTCAGTGCCCTGTTTGTTTCTTCTGGTGTGGAGACAGATGAAGCTTCTTTTTCCAGTGAGGTTACTCTCCGGAAGGTGAAGGGTAGAAATGAGTTTAAAAATTTAGAATGCTCCATCAAGTACAATGCTAAGTGTGCTTCCACTTGGAGGGGGAGAGGCAAGCCTCTCGTTTTCTAGCTTTGTGTGTCTCGTTTGTATTGGGTGTTGTTGTTTTGTGGCTTTCAGGATTGAGGGTTGTAGGTTTGAGGGTTTGAGGGTTGTGGGTTTGAGGGTTCCCTGTGTTTGGGCCTCTTGTGTATACTGTCTATGTTCTTAAGGGCGCATTACGCTTTTTAATAAATTTTCCTAATTCTTAAAAAAAAGAAAAAAAAAAGAATCAAGACTGATCCCCGGCTGCTGTGCTGCTGTGGCTTTTGAAGGAGAATATAGAACAAAATCTTGACTTGCCGCCGCCTTCATTACATTGCAAGTTCTTTTTCTGTACCTTCAATACACTTATTATATCCTTTGAAATCATTTCTCCATTCTTGAAAATAATTTCATTGAGTAATAATATTATTATATTTGAGGCGATATTAAACTAACTGTTGACCCCATTCCTTGTAAAAAACTATATAGGTAATACAAGAGATTATAAAATTAACCATAATAGATAAAAATAATCATAATATTGTAATAATAAACATATTATCATCCTTTGCGTAAATAACTTCATTAATGTTTTGAAAATTACTATTATAGTATCTCTTACCACTTTTGCATCTTTTAGAATATATTTTCTTAAGTATTATAAATATTACTAATAATATACTTTATACTATAGGTTAATTTCCTTCATAGCCGACCACCAGATTGTCACCATGGGTAAACCTAACTCTATTAAATCAAGCATTAGATTGTTGTTTTCTCATGACCAAGTACCAGAATATCGCCATGAAAAATTGATTGTATTATGATCGAGAACTAGATCGTCGTCATAGGTAAATCCTCTAAACTATAAAATTACTATTATATATATATATATATATAGCTTTTATAGAATATAGATCTCCCCATGGCAGTCTAAGAAGCAATTATCAAATGAGTTTGGACCAAGATGATTCCAAATGAAAGACCATCCTGGAAATTCAATGTCAGAATTTTTCTGAACATACTGGATACTTGATTTAAAATGTGTGGAGGGGTAGAAGTAATTTATATTTAAGTGCTTAGAAATTGGCATAAAATGGCATCTTTAGCCACTAAACTATAGGGTACCAACACTGGCAAATTATGCACAAATAGAGCAGACAAGATAAATTGTTTATCTAAACCCACAACCAAATTGACCACTCAAATCATCAAGAGAGAAATACTTTGGCATGAGAACTTTGAGCACCTAATCTTTGAATTATTTTTTGATCGGTAAGTCTAAAAGCACCTGATCTTAAAGGAGCAGAAGGTGCCGTTTAAGCTAAAGCCCATTGGCTTAATGTTTGGAATTACTGCAAACCTCTAAATGGGGCTCAAAATTTTGAAAGTATCCCTGCAAATTCAAAAATGTGGCTTATATACCTCAAACGATGATAGGATTTTAGTTCCTGAATAAGCAAATTGGTGATGGAACTTGAGGAGGACCTAATTTTTTAAGAAGAAAGATCTATTTACCAAACTATCTGAAACATACTGCCTACAACAAGGAAACAGAGTTTAAAGAACATTACTTCAACTCTCTGCATTAGTTTCACAAACTGACAAAATGAAGACGTAATGAACAGTTAATGTCACATATATTAAACTTGCCAGATCTTGGCCATGATAACTTGATGCTAATCATCTAAAAGGTGAACTTGAGCGCTTATTTTCTAATGACTTTGGTTCGAATTTTATTATCCATTTTCACCTTAGCCCCATCATCAATCACTTTATAAGTCTTAAAAAGACTTCTATCCTTCGGGATATGGATAGTAGCCCCAATGTCGAGCCACCATCCACTCTCGGATGTCATGTGATTGATTTCCATTATCGTCTCTAATTCATTTAACGCACAAATTGTGTATGGAAGGAGTCTTAAAGAAAAAAAAAAAAACACTATACTCAATCTTACTCCCACTAAATTCATCAAATACTGTCATTCTAGGCATAGCAATTTATTCCCCATCATGGAAAAAATTATGAGCAATCATACTAATGTTGGGAATATGAGTGCGAGACAAGATTGTGAAGTGGAAAATAAAAAATTCTAAATTCAGGATCAAACTTTATGAAGAACAATGCCATTTTAAATAAACTGCAAAAGAACAAGAACACTTACTTGGTACTTCGGCCACTCCTTGGCTATTTGGGCAAAACTTTTCTTCTTACACCTCTAATGAAAAACGTGTAGCCTGAGGGATTTCAAAACCTTAAGATCTTCACCAATGACTAAGAATAATCAAGAGTGTGAGTTTTTATCTTGCTCTTCAATTGGAACACTAGTATCCAAGGGAGTCCAAAGTGCCCAAAGAAATAAGAATTTTCTTCAAATTCGGTATATGTCGAGCATTTGTCAAACTCTTAACAATTTCATTATGCATCCTTATTTTGATTGTACTGATACCAACAATCTTGCAAAAAACATATTTTCTCATTAAGACTAAACCACCCTTGACTGACTCATAGGTAGTAGACATTTTAGGGGATATGAAATGTACATGCAGTATTAAAGGCCCATTTGTCGTTAAAATGACCCTTAGAAACAGTAGCTGTAAGGAAAAATTTTGAACTTTTAGAATTTTTTCGACAACACTAACCACAGAAGTGGAACTTGGCTTATAACCTTCTTTATTTTTCAGCTTCAGATACTCGAATTTGTAATGCCCATACTTTTTGTAATAGTAACACTTAATTTTGTTCTTCAAGTTGGACTACGATCAAACTCCTTTATCTAAGTCTCTATCACTAAATCGACCTCTAGTGTTATAGGGATTTTCTGAATGACCACTCCCTGATTATTACTACTTTTCCCAAAGACAAATTATTCTGACCATCAAATTTTTCTACTTTAAATTTTGTAGAAGTCATCCCGCAAAATAAAGAACTCAAGCTTTGATACCAGTTTTTTGTGACAAAATAAATTTAAAATAATTTAGGATCCCCAAAGAAGCAGAAAAGAGCATAATAAAATTAACTCAATTATATAGGATACCAAGGTTGACGTAGTTTGGCTTAACAAGCCTACATCCACAAGCAGATATGACCTGGAGGAAATTCACTGTCAAAATATTGAGTACAAAGGGTAGGATGGAGAAAACCACTCAAAATTCAAAGCTTCAATGCACCCAAATCTCACTTTCACACAAAAGAGAATTAATAACAAAAAAGAAAATACTTATCTAAATTCACTATGCCAATTGGCGTTATAAATATGAGAAACACTAGGGAGATTACACTGCTCTCTTCATTGTTGTGCCGTGTTATAAAGGAGGGAATTTATGTTCACTTTATAAGGGTTCAATGTCAGCTGCAACATGATACAAATCCTACTTGTAAAAGGGCATAATTGGCGGTTGTAGCAATAAGTCCAAAACTTGATTGTAAAAGGAACCAAAACCAAAGAGTAATGCTATACACCCGACCCTTACTAACTTTTAGCCAACTGATGCTTACGTGGAAGCCTTTTTTTTTTTTTTAAAGAACCATTCAGTCAAAGCCTGCTTGGACCCCTGTGCCCAAATTTTCCCCTCCACCACTGAGATCCATTTTCTTCATCTCCCTCTTCCATTGTCTTCTTCTACCTATGGCTGGGAACCAGATTGGTGACGCCACGGAAAGCCACCACCACCGAGACCCAGATCACCATCACCGAGACCTAGGATCTCTCTCTCTCTCTCTCTCTCTCTCATTTTCATACCCAGATTTCTGGCCACCACCACCGACGAGCCCAAGCTGACCCGAGCCAAGCAGCACCAAAAGCTGACCATAGTGTCTTCCACGACCCCACTGAAACTTACCTTAGTGCCATTTGCACGGTAAGTTTCAAAAAGAAAAAAAAAGAAAAAAATATTGTATGAATGTGCAATTTGATTGTATAGCTATCAGTTAATCTCTCTCAAAAGCATCATTTTGTTCATTGTTGGGAATAGGGGTGTAAACGAATAGAGCTACTCTTGAACATACTCGGGATTGGCTCGATTAAGCTTGACTCATGCTCGAAACGGTTATTATATGAGTCGTTCGTAAACATGAAACTATGCTTGATTATTAAACCATATAAACTCGTATAAACTCGGTTCGATTTGTATATATTTATTAATATATACATATATATATTAATATATGTATATATGTTAATAAAAAAAATGTTATATAGTATATTATTTATTAAGTAACAATAGTCAAAATATATTAAATACTAATAATTAATTGGTTATATAACTTATATATATATATATTGTATAGTATAAATGAATAATATCAACACTTATTCATATGATCTAATGACAATTCAAATATTTAATCATATTATTTATATAATATAGTAGGACCATATGATTATATAATAATATAACGTTGTGTCATATAATCATATTGTCATTGTAATTTATATCATATGAATATGATCATAGCATATGATCTAAGTATTGTCATTAGATGCTTAGAAATTAGTAAAATTATGCCTTATAATGATTATAATTATCATAAATAATCTCATAAGTATATGATAAGTTTTTTAATTCCGATATATATTTCTATATATATGATTACAAATTAATTAAATTATAACTATAAATTATAACCATATAAATTACATAATGTCAATTGTCACATAAGTATATAAATTTATACTAATAAACTAATTAAGTATCTAGATACTTAGATACTTAGATATAATGTATACTATAAAGTATACATGTAGTGATGTATATTATTACTATATATATGTCTACAATAAATAATAGTATACTAATTACTTAAATCATATATATTAAGTACTATTGTTAATTTTATAAACTTAATATATGTTATTATAACTGTTAACGAATATATTAATGTTAGTTAATTAACATAGTATCATTAGCAAAATAATAAAAGTATGTATCTATCAATATATATTGACTGTTCAATTAATATATAATAACTTAGTATTATTAAATTAATAAGCAACTTAATTAATATAAGTTATAAGTAGTTTGAAGTTAGTTATTAATCATTATGTAATATGTATATATTAACTTCTAAGCATTATTATTAGAATTTAGATAACATGATCATATTTAGATTCTATGGTCATATGATCTAACTTCTAAACATTATCATTCTATACTTAAGATAAATATGATTCATAAATATCATATGATCTAAGTATTATCATTAAATATTTAAGAATTATAATAATTATGACTTATAATGATCATAACTAAGCCTATAAGTATAAATGATAGCCACATAATGTGATATAACTATAAGTATACAAATTCATATAGTATGTAATATTACATAGTTTGCAAATATGATTAGAACATATTTACTAACATATTACTGTTAGTTAACTAACTACTTAAAAAACACAAAAACAAAAAGTAGTTAACTATGAGTCTATGAATGTTAATGTTACAAACTTAATATATGTTGTTATATAGGTTAGTTAATATTTATTGACTATTTTTACAATCGTCTATCAATAGAATTTATGTTATCATATAAGTTCGTTAGATCACATGATCTAAGAATACGAGTTCACATAATTAAGCTATGAATATTAAACAATTAAGTTATAAGTATAGTTATATAATTATATTTATAGCTTAATTTGTAATAGTATAATTACATATTATGATAATTCATATATTAATATATTCTAATTTAGTACTACACTACTACTAGTCTACTATAGTACTATGCAGTCTATATACGATTAAGAGTATTAGTCTATTATATAGTATAGGTTAATATGTAACTTAATTAACATGTCTACATAACTTATAGTTAGTAACTTAGTTAGAAAGTTAGTTAATATAATAATATGTAATATGCTATATAACTTAATGTTATATATTAATAGCATATACACATATATGTGTTAAATTTTTAAATTTGTAAATAACTTAGTCTAATATTTTTTTTGAAGGGGAAACTTCTGATTTCCATTGATGACAATTTTTGAGCAAAAAAGCTCATACAATCAAAACCTTAAATAAAAAGCAAAAAGCTTCGAGAAAAAAAACCCAAAGTTATGAACTTACAAGTCATCTATGACCTAATCAACCATACACCTATGTATGATTTCGATTATAAATTAGATCTGTAACAAGCAGACAAATTTGAAAACATAGGAAACCCAAGTCACAACACAATTATTAAACGGCCGTGAGAGATAAGTCTCCCACACTGAACTATACTCCTCGACAAAAATGTCAGGTGACTAAAACAACAAAAGAACATAAAATAAAAATACAAAGCATATCCACCGACGCGGCTTGTGGCAGAAGGAGGCAGGGAAGCCCAGGAACCTAATGGAGGGCGCTGTGAGATGGTGGAGCTCTTCAAAGTTTATAGATCTGATTTTGAAAAAATCAAATCCAAAAAACTTTAAAAAACATATGCAGGGCTGTGAGCAGACAGATAAGGTGGAACCAACCAACAAGTCATGGATGAGAGTCGGCGAAGTTGCAGTATAGGAATAAAGCCACTGGAGAGGTGGATAAAGCTTCCACAGAGAAGGATAGGGCCGCCAAAAAGGCGGTTAGTACCTCCGAAGAGGCGAGAAGGGAAGGGGAAGGAAGAAGGGGAGTAGAGGGGAAGGGGGGAGGAGGAGGTTCAGATCGCTCCTCCTCCCATAGAGGCCATGGGTTTCTTTTGAATTCTGGAGAGAGAAGAAAAGGTTTTTGGGAAGATATTTGAGAAGAGAGGTTTTTTTTTTTTTTTTTTTTTTTTTTTTTTTTTTTTAACTTAGTCTAATATTAACATATTAATACATTTTTAATTTTTAACATACAATATAGTCAAAAAATTCTTAAACATACATTTAAATAACTTAGCTAATATTAACATATTAATAAATTTAAATTTTTTAACATACATATAGTAAAAAAAAAAATGCTTAAAATACATTTTAATTTTTTAAATAACTTAATCTAGTTTTTTTAATATTTTTTTAATTGTAATACATAATATTTTTTTGAGAAAAGTTCACATACCCTCCCTCAAACTACCACCCAATTGACAATGTCCCCTAAGGACGAAAATATCCTTAATAAAATTAAAAAAAAAAGTTCTTAAAAAAAAACTAAAACTAAAAATTAAAAACAAAATTATTATTATTATTTTGAAAAAAAAAAAACACTACAATTCATAAAGGCTAGAAAGACTAAAGCTAAAAATAAAAAAAAAAAAAACAAAAAAAAAACAAAATTATTATTATTATTTTAAAAAAAACACTATAAACCAATTGGACAAATTCAAGAATAAAAAAAAAATAAAACATTTTTGTTTAAAAAATTATTATTATTATTTTTGAATTTATAAGGGTTAGAAATAAAACTAAAACTTTATATAATATATAATATATATACATATATATATATATACTATATACTATATATATATATATAATAAATATCCAAGTATAACACCAACCCATTGGCCAAAATCAAAATTTAAAAAATATTATTAAAAGATTTCGTTTAAAAAAATTATTTTTAAAAAATAAAATTTAAAAAATGTATTTGGTCTTATTGAAAAATCTGTAGGGTCATTTTTGTCTTTTTGTTGTCATTGAGGGAATTAATCCATTTGTTTGGTAATTTGAGGGGGACATTGTCACAATTGAAAGTTTGGGGGGGATATTGTCATTGGGTGGTAGTTTGAGGGGGGTATGTGGACTTTTCCCTATTTTTTTTTAAAAAAAAAGAATTATTTTTTAGTCAAAAAAACGTTTTAAAGCCACCAAAATAATGCATTAAAAAATTCTCAAAACACAGCGTTTTAAGAATCAAGCAAATTTGGCAAAAAACGCTAATTTCAATTTTTTTTTTTTTTTTAAAATATTTCTTTTGTTGTGCGAAATATGGGCCGTTGGATGAAGAATCAATCAAATTTGGCTATTGGATTGCGTTCGTGGTATACAGCTGTAATACATATTTTGGCAAGCACATTATCATCTATTTCACATTACAACTTATCATCGTGAGCTCATTGATCTTAACCATATAAAATGAATCGTCGTAAGCATTTTTTGAAGAAATGGTTAGGATTATTTTGTGGATTTGTGTCACATAAGGCTTCACCGTGGGATGACCATAAGGGAAAAATTTAAAACCCATTTTTTCACACCCAAGGACTGACAAGTGATTAAATGCGTTTTGATTTTCGATATTGAAGCTAGGCCGTTGGATGAAGAAGTAGTCGATATTGGCCATTGGATTTAATTGGTGAAAGATAGCTGTAACGCATGTTTGACCTAGGGTGTTTTCATTTGTTTCGCATTACAACTTATTATTGTGAGCTCACTTATCCTAATCACATAAAATGAATCATCATAAGCACTTTTTTAAGAAATGATTAGGATTATTTTGTGGATCTGCCTCATATAAGGCTTCATTGTGGGATGGCCACAAGGAAAAAATTTTAAACCCATTTTTCACGCTTGGGGACTGACAAGTGATTTAATGCGCTTTGATTTTCGATGCTGAAGCTAGGTCGTTGGATGAAGAAGCAGTCGATATTGGCCGTTAGATTGAACTCGTGGAAGACAGTTGTAATGCATGCGGAGCCAACATGTTTTCATGTGTTTTATAATACAACTTATCATCATGAGCTTGCTGATTTTAACAAAAAACAATCAATCATCGTAAGCATTTTTTTAAGCGACAGTTATGATGTTTTTTGGGATATGCATCACGTTCGGCTTCACTGTAGGACGGGCATGTGGGATTAAATGTTTTTCCCATATTTTCACATATGCGTTCTGTACAAGACTAACACTGATTTAATGCGTTTAATTTTCTCGATGCTTAATCTAGGCTGTTGGATGAAGAATCAGTTGATAGTGGCCGTTGGATTGAGTTCGTAGAAGACAGCTGTAACCCTATATCCTATGGTTTATTATCCCGTGTTTCACAATATATCGTGAGCTCTGTAATACCCTAAAATATTTTAAAAGCTATTTTTATAAATAATTGACAAAAGATTGATTAAAAACACTTTTCTAATTTTTGTTAAACATTTAAATAACATTTTAATTAGAAAATGTGACAATCAAACGTTCGATGATAATCATCAAACGTTTGATCTTGGAAAGTACAGATACAAACTCTGCAAAGCCTGCGCAATGCTCAGAATGTGTCAGTACGAACATCAAACGTTCGATGCTTGGAACGTTCGATGTGCTTTTATTAGATGTTCGATACTTTCACCAAACGTTTGAAGAGGAACCCTAGATTCTTTGATAAAATAGATCAAACGTTCGATCATTTCCAAAAATGAATTTTACGTAGGGAATCAGTTTAACACCCCACTTCCCTATAAATACCACTTCATTCCCATTCCCCTTAGAAAATGACTTTGGGTCGATCCAAAACCTCCATAAATCATTTGTTAAGACTTGGGGATAATTTTTCTAAGGGAAAGTTCTCATTTGAAGGAAATTATACTTTCCAAAGGTAACTCTGAATCCTTACTCTTATTATGTTGTATTTTACTATTTTAAAACTAGTTAAGATCATGTTTATGCTTTCAAATTATGTCATAATATATAATTCAAAGGCTTTTATGACGGCTTTCCAAAATGTTTTAATAAAAGGAGTTACTTTGTGTTTTACCTCTTTAAAAGTGTGTTAGCTACGTTGTTTAATAATTGTTTAATGTTGTTAAATGATGTTCTAAGTCTAGGAATAGTTGTAGGTAGGTTTGATAGGAGTTTTTGGACTTTTATGCATTCTGGACATTCATCAAACGTTCCACTGTTCTTGATTAAACGTTCGATTTTCAAAGATCAAATGTTTGATAATCATGTCAAACATTCGATGATGACCAGTTATGTCAAATTAGAGGTTTTTAAGAAAAAGAACACACAATGATTCACAATTAATAAGGGATTATGTTCTTAGCATATTGTCGAGTTATTTTCCAGTTAACGAGGGATTTGCAAAATGTCTGAAGCATCGAATGAGTAATCGAGGTAAGTGTTTTAACTGAGTAAAAAAATTTCATTTTTGTGAAGTGCGATATGTCAAATGATTGAGCACAACATTCTATGTGATTTACTTTATCATTTTATGATAAGATAATATTTGATTATATATATTCCTTATTTTTGAATAAATGAACTATACTTGCATCGTATGACATGATTATACCGTCTCACAACGGAATAATGGTCATGGACTTGCTATTATTACGGGTTGATTATATGGTCAAATAATGTTGTTTTATAAAGAGGGCCTTGGATTCAATGGTTTAGTTTATAATAGCGCACCATTTATTGAATGAGTCACCAGTTACGGCTTAACTAGTTAGTGTGGGCTACCCGAGGTTGGACTGCTAGTGTAAGACAGTACGTTCGTGCAATGTCTAGGGCACCAAAATTGTACCAGATGTTTTTTTGGACGCACTAACCCTATTGAGAGGGGATAATGTCTTAGATAGACCATATTGTTAACATATGACTATTTATATAGTATTCATGAAGCATATTTCTGCATTTAAGAATAAGAGTTTAATCTCGAGATTATGTTCGACTTTTAAAATTAAACACCATTTTTGTCAAATGGCATAATAACGAGGATTAGACCCACTTTTTGTGAAAATATCATAAGAAGTTCTTAATAACCTTTTTATTTATTTTATACCTCATCAATTTCAAAATAACTTGCTTACTAAGTCAACTGACTTACTCAATTACTTCATTTTGTAAAATGCTTCGGTATTTTACAATACCCTCAGGAGTTTGATCAATTGGGATCCGCACCAAGACTATGGTATCAGGACAACAGTTATTATATTCAGGTTTGATCTTTTAGATATAAAGTTTTGTGCCTATGTTTAATGATGTTAGAATTATCTATTATATACCCAGATCAACTATTCCGCTGAAAACTCTGATAGAGGTTAAACTAGGAAATTTAAATAGTTACCAGTTAATTGTTTTAAATGCCCTATGGACATTATACTCCAGTTTATTCTTTCTTCAATTGATAAACTTGTGTATAAGGTAATTCTCAAGCCAGTGTTTTACATATTCTTCCATAACAAAGAGAATAGAGATATCCCTGAGTCTTAATGTGATAATTAAGGCTGGGAGACGAACCATGAATTTAACTACAAGTTAGCTAAATTTCTAGGGTGTTACAAGCTCATTGATCTAACGAGTTTCATTAAATCATCAAAAACAATTTTTCAACAAACAGTTAGAATTAACTATAAATCTGTGTTTGCTTTAGTTTCACCGTGGGACGAGCATAGGGGATTATATTTTTAACAACTTTTTTAAACGCTAACGTTCCTTTTTTTGTTGTTTTGTTTTTGCTTTTTCTATGGCTAATCCCAGTCGTTGGATGGAAGTTTGAATATTTGCGGGCCGTTGGATTAAAAATTGCCTCTACAAATGCACTCTGCATACCAAAAAAACCTATCAGTTTGAGACTTTGACAACTTTTTTTTTTCCCCAATTTTCTTCTTTGATATTAAATTCATTCATCCCCCCGAAGATCTGATTCTAAAGCTTGAATCAAATTAGTTAAAATTTTTTAATGCTTACAGTCTTACACACACAAACATTTAATGCTAAGCTGCTGAGTGGGTTTGAAAATTTAAGTTTGCCTTTAATGCGGCTCTTCCCATCTCAACTACTCGTTTCTTCCTCTTCGAAATCCAGCCTTCCATTATATTTTATCATTTGATCTAATAGAGTATAGGCTTCCCTTCAGATTTTTAAAACAACCGTCGTTGGATACGAATTAGAACCCACTGATATGCTTTTCCATCTCGCTGTCAAATCCCATACTTTGTGATTTTCTTATACTCTCACACGTACCATGGCAAAGATGTCTCTTGATTTGACTGATAAGCTACTTGAGTACTGGGCTTTGCATGTCTTGACTCTCTTAAATTGGTGGTTCCTTCCTTCCCGAGTCCCTTATATTATACATGTTCTTGCTTTCAATTTTGTAATTTCTTAAGTGAGAGCAAGAGCATTCTTCTGAGCAAAAGAATTCTGACTTCCAAGCAAGAATAAGTTAGTTCTGTTTCAAATACCTTATACCCGTAACATTTCATCTTCTTTGTTTCACTTAGTAGTTTTTTTTCTTTTTTTCTTTTTTTAGTATGTGTAAGTTCTAATGTTAATTTTGATTTCTTTTTTCAGAGGACTGCCGTTCAACCTTTATTGCCTCTCTGATTTCTGTTTTCGATTCTCGAAGACTGCAAGTTATCAACTTCACAACCTGAATCGGATTTGACTCTTAGGTTTTCTTTTTTAATTATATAATTTATTCGATTTTTTTTTATGCTCTAAATCCTCTGATTAATGAATGAAAATGGTTAAATTTTTAATACTCTGTTATACATTTATTAGATTATATTTATTAGACTATTTTTAAAGCATATGTTTTATGAACGAAAATTATTATACATTTTTAGAATTTTAGATTACATTCTAGTAGTAAATTGCTATGAATCCTCTGATTAAATGATTGAAATTTGTTAATTTTTTAATGATCTATTATACATTTATTAGATTATATTTATTAGACTACTTTTTTTTTTTTTTGAAGTGGAATTCATATATTTATAAAATGAAGAGGAAGACTCTTGCTCTTCACTTGCAATATGTTGAATACAAGCGGGCAAAACCCCTGCCGTACACAATGTAAAGACTGATGGAGAGCTGATTTGGCCAAGAAATGTGCTGCCTCATTATTCTCACGTCTAGTATGTGTGGTAATCCAAAACTGCAGACTATCAAGTCTGGTACGAGAATCCTCAATGAGTTGGCCAAACTGGCTCCATGAAGGTCCTACTTGCTTGAGGGCAACGACAATCTCCAAGGCATCTCTTTCCAAAATGAGTCGTTGAAAGCCCTGATCACAACAAAACTCTATTACTTTCCAAGCTGCAACTGATCCAGCAATAGCAGAGTCAGTTATGAAGGGGACAATAGTACACAAAGAAGCCACGACCTTCCCCCTTGCATCATGTGCGAGAACACCCACTCCCATCATTTTGGAAGAGATGTCAAGGGTTGCATCCCAATTGATTTTGATAACCCCACCGGTGGTTTGAGCCAATGAGATCTAGCTGGGGGGGAGTATCGACCAAAGCAGAGGAGTTTTGGACTTGGAGAAAATATGCCAGTGAAGCCGTGGTACTCTGTACAAGAAGAGTTGGGGGAGATAGTTGAACCCCGTAAACAAAATGATTCCGCCGTAGCCAAATACATCGAGCTACGCAAGAAACAAGTTGAAGATTTTCCTCATCCAATGTTTCTAGCAATCTTTCAAACAAACACATTCCATCATCTTCAACAATGGACAGTTTTTGGATCGTGTGGTTGCATTCCATCCACACAACCTTTGACGAGGCACATTCCCATGTAATATTACCAGTAGATTCAGTAAGAATACCACACGGAGAACAGAGGGGGCTAAGGACAATCTTCTTGTTGTACAGGTTGAGCTTTGTGGGAAGAGCATAAAGACACATACGCCAAAGGAAGGTTCGGACCACACCTGGAACCCACAATTTCCATACTTTCTGCCAAACTAAATTAGGGGTGGATGCCGAGGAGCTTGCACCATTGTCTCGTGCCCGCCTTTCCTGCTCTAGGTGATAGGCACTGCGTACAGTAAATAATTCATGGGAACTTTTATCCAAGTGAGGCGGTCAGGTTGTCTAGCCAGGCTAATAGCTAAGCTGCAGATGATTGAAGCTTTAGTTGGACTGAGAATTTGATGGATGAGACTGGAGTTCCACTATTGAGTATCAAGGTCGATCAAGGCAGACACTCGTGCTTTGGCTGGCAAGATGTTTACCGGAGATTGAATCCAATAGGTAGTGGAACTTGGAAGCCATTTGTCATCCCAAATTTTAATAGAATCACCATTATCCACTTGCCAAACTAGTCCCTCTTGCAGAAGAGCTCGAGAATTGCAAATACTTCGCCAGGTGTATGATGGTCATGTACCCAAATTTGCTTCCAAAAAATTGGAGGTTGGGAAATATTTCTCCTTTAAGACTCTAGCCACAAGGGAATTGGGAGACATGATTAGGCGCTAACCTTGCTTGGCTAACATTGCTGTGTTAAAACATTCCGGATCACAATGGCCCAAGCCACCTTGAAGCTTTGACCGCCCCATACGTTTCCAATTGACCCATACCATCGCAGAATCCCTCCCATGTTGACCCCAATAGAACTTACACATCAAAGAGTTTAACGCTTTACAAAGGGTTTTGGGTAACTGGAAGACACTCATGCTATAGGTGGGAATGGCTTGCACCACAGCTTTTAGAAGAATCTCCTTACCTGATTAAGATAAGAATTTCTCCTTCCAGCCACTCAACTTTGAACGAACTCGCCCCAAAATGCTAGCAAACGTCTGTTGCTTAGCATGGCCCACCATAGTCAGCAACCCCAGATATTTGTCGAAACTCTGAGTAGAAGAAACACCAATGATGGACAAAATATGATCACGAAATTCACGGCGCATGTTTTTGCTGAAGAAGATGGAGGTCTTTCCTCTATTGATCATTTGACCCAACGCCCGCTCATACCAATCCAAAACACACGAAATATTAAACCACTCCATGAAGGTAGCTTTGCAAAACAAAAGACTATCGTCTGTAAATAAAAGATGACTCAAATGTGTGCCTCCCCTAGTAATAGGGAGCCCCGATAATTGCCCATCCAATTCCGCTTTTGTAATGAGAGAGCTTAGACCCTCAGCACATAAAAGAAACAGGTATGGGGATAGAAGATCACCTTGGCGAAGACCCGTGTAGGGACAATGTGACCATGAGGATAATTGTTGATAATAATCGAATAAGAGACTGATTTCACAGAGGTCATGAGTAAAGAAATCCATCGATCAGCAAAGCCTATTTTGCACATAATGGCTTCCAGAAAATCTCATTCCAACCCTGTCATACGCCTTACTCATGTCCAGCTTGATGGCCATGTAACCCTTCCTACCCTTCAACCTTGAAGCCATGGTATGAAGAGCCTCATAGGCCACCAACACATTATCCGTGATTAGTCTACCAGGGATGAATGCACTTTGATTGGGGGAGATTATAGTGGGCATAATGTGCTTTAATCTATTTGCCAATACCTTTGCTAAGATCTTATATAAAACATTACAAAGGCTGATGGGTCGGAAGTCAGTTACCGTAGTAGGAGTAGAGACTTTCGGAATGAGGGTGACAAAGGTATGATTCAGTTATGTCGCCATAGTCCCAATATTAAGAAACTGCAACGCTGTTGCCCGTATATTATGCCCCACCGAGGTCCAGTGCTTTTGATAAAAACAGGTTGCATAGCCATTCGGCTCGGGTGACTTTAAAGGGTGCATTTGGGAGAGGGCCGCATCAACCTCCTCTGGGGTAAAGCTTCGAAGCAGTTGATCGTTCATAGAGGTAGAGACACGGTGAAAGACATTGCGGATACACTCCTCAATTCCTTCCGATGAGCTAGAAGAAAACTGAGACTGATAATAAGTTACAATAGCTCTATTGCTATCCTTCGGTTTTGTCCATTCCTACCCAAGCTCAACCCGGACCTTCATAATCTGGTTGATCTTGCGGCGGTGATTGGCCCAAGCGTGAAAATATTGGGTGTTACGATCTCCACAAAACCAGTTACGCTTAGCCTTTTGTTTCCACTGCACATCCTCCATTTCCAGCAAATGATCAATTTATTTTTGAAGAATTTTGATGGCTTCCTAGTTCGCTGGATTTTCATTCTGTTGTTAGGCAGTGAGCTTTTTAGTCTTATCTTTTATCGCCTTAGCCACATAACCATATTTGGAGGAATTCCAATGTTTTAAAACCCCTTGGCACTCATGAAGCTTCCGTTTGACATCTTGCATTCTGTTCCCTAGTGTTGCCCATACAAACTGAATAAGATGGGCACATTCAACATCAAGGTTCCACTTTGCCTCAAATTTAAAAGGCTGTGGTAGAGAGCTCCGTGTAGGCTGATTGGAGAACTTAACCAGCAAAGGCTTGTGGTCAGATGTTTTGGCAGCTAGAACTGAGACCTCCTAATCATTGAACACAGTACACCAACCAGAAGTGGCCGCAGCCCGGTCTAGACGTTCTTTTGTGAATTGGGCTGCTTCTCGGCCATTATTCCATGTAAACTTGGATCCTCGAAAACCAAGGTCACTCAATTGAAAAGCGTCCAAAGCCGACCGAAACAACGCCATTTGTTGTATGCTTCGAGTGGCTCCCCTAACCTTTTCTGTGTGATCGATGATCTTATTGAAATCGCTGGTGCATAACCACTGAAGGGGAAGAAAACATTTTAAAAAGGTGAGCAACTGCTAAGATTCCTCACACTGTGATCGCTCTGGGTGACCATAAAATCCGGTTAATTTTCCGGGAGTGGTGGACTCTGCAAGTGTAACAACGGCTTAAATATGCCGAAGAGAATAATTCTGGATAGTGACTTCGTTGGCTGTCCTCCAAAGCAAGGCCAAACCGCCACTAGTGCGAATAGGATCAACGGGTAACATGCCTTCAAATCCTAACTTATTGCGAATAATGTGCATCTGATGCTGACTGATCTTTGTTTCTATAAGAAACAAAAGACCGCGTTTCTTTTCCTCCACCATTTGGTGGAGATCACGAACTGCCTGGGGGTTCCCAAGCCCCTGACAGTTCCAACTAATGAGACTCATGGGAGCTGGCAAGGCTGGGTAGTAGCCTCCGCCAAAACTGGAGAAAAACTCTCCTTATCAACCAATCCCCCTCTTCCCTTTTTTGCTGCTTGACCATCCGTATCAGCCTTGCCATGGGAAGGAATAGAACGTTTACCAGGGAAGGATGGAGAAGTCTGGGTCGAAGACTACCCCCATTCACAGCATGTGCTCTGCATTTCCAACTCTTATGTATCAGACTTGGAGCACCTTGGCCAGAACCAGATGAAGCAGATTTAGAAACATACTGGGTCTGAGGTTGGAACGAATTAGCTGAAGTAAACCGTGGGACTTGTTTGTCAACAAATTTTGGATCATTGAACAAAGTGGGTCTCCCCCCTTTCTTAGAAGCTGGGCTAGCCCACGATTTAATATGGGCTGTATGGGATCATGACTGAAAAGGCCCAAAACCCCTAGATAATTCCTCCAAAGAATGAAACGGTTCTCCCTTTTGCTTGTGGGCTCTATCCGTTACATTTGTGCTAGCCAGAGAGATGCCCGCAGATGACAACGGAGCGGCCCCCCAAATTGGTGCCCTTTAGACCCCTCGAATTCGCAGATGTAATGCTACAAACACCAGCTAGATCTAGTGGTAGAGCTTTTGGAACCATGACTCCCGTACCTAGAGCACAGGCAGACAATTCTGTAACCGTTGGGAGGGATCTGGAAAAAGAGGGCGAAGAAAGGAAAGGATCAATATTTTCCTTTTCCAACCCTATCGGAGCAGAATGTCCACTATCGGAGGTATTGGCACAATCCGATGCCAGAGTTCTGTCCACAGTGGGTGTACCAAAAGTTTTGCCTCTTGGAAAAGTCTCTGACATTTTCTTGTGATCTTCCACTCTTAACCACAACCCCATTGGTTAAGATCCATACCATCATCACTCCTAGCACGAGGATGGGGACAACCACGTTTGCCATGGAGGATACAACCACAATTATAACAAACATTGGGAAGCTTTTCATATTTAAAAGAGACCCACACTGATTGTCCAGCCACAAAAAGAGCTCAGCCTCGCTCCAAAAGTTTTGTAATATCAAGGATGAATTGGACACGAAGACTATGCCCCAATCCCACTCCATCTCCGGCCACATCGATGGCAAGGACTTCCCCCAGAGAATTCCCAATTTTCTGACCCACCTCCCTATTCATACAGAGGAGAGGCATGTCGTGGATTTGAATCCAAAATGGAGAGTGAGAGAAGACAATCTGCGCCGATGAAGTGAAACCATCAAAGTCTGTAATCACCCTGCCCTGGAGAACCTTCTTTTTATCTAGTAGATCACCGAATTCAAACAACCATAGAAAAAGCTTGAACTTCTTTGAACACCACCGAACCCGGTGGTTTCCAAAGACGAAGTAGAAGGGATTTGAAAGCTTCCCTATTAATCTTTTTGTCTGTGGCAACCTTACCCACCAGACATTTCGCAACTTTTTCCCTCACTGCCGTGATTTCCCCCACATGGATCTGGATGCCCTCTTTTTCCCCCTCCGATAAAGTGAGCTTCCCACACAATTCGTTGATATCGGACACCAAACCTGGAATGGGCTCATTGCCGCACATGGTGTACTACCCTCCACACGACCTCTGTGAAAGCCGGACGAAGACAAACCAACCCTCACCCCCAAAACTATCTCAGAGAGAAAACCTTAGAAGGAGAGACATCCTCTATATTATTATATATAGAATTCCTTAGGAAAATTGTTATACATTTAATGGATATGTTTTAATGCTCAGTTATACATTTATTAGATTATTTTTAATGATTGGACTTTGGAGATTGTTAGATTCTAGGAGTTAGATTATTTTTTTGTATATGTTTTATAAAGAAAAATTGTTCTACATTTAATGCATATGTTTTAATGCTCTGTTATACATTTATTATATTGTTTTAAATGACAGGAGATTGTTAGATTCTAGGAGTAAATTCTGTATTACATAGAGTGAAGAGTAAATTCTAGATTTTGTATACATTTATTAAATTTTGTATTGAGAAATGTTACATTTCATTCTATTGTTCTTCTCCCATTCTTCTATTTTTCAAAATCACCATTAGATTTATGGTCCCCATATGTAAACACATATGTGGACCACAAATCCAATGGTAATTTTAAAAAATAGAAGGATGAGAGAAGGATATCGGTAGATACTGTAGCATTTCCCTTCTGTATTTCATGGAGTAAAGTATATTCATAAGGTTTGCAATTTGCAATTATAATTAGGTGTAATAATTAGGTGATTTTGATTAAATTCTAGGTGTAAAATTTAAATTAGATTAAATTTTAAGTGTATAAATTTAAATTAGATTAAATTCTATTCATTAGGTTTGTAAATTTAATTTGGTAGTTTAGATTAAATTCTAGGAATATAAATTTAAATTAGTTTAAATTCTAGGTGTATAAATTTAAATTAGATTAAATTTTATTCATAAGGTTTACAAATTTAATTCGGTGGTTTAAATTAAAGTCTAGATGTATAAATTTAAATTAGATTAAATTATAGGTGTATAAATTTGAATTAGATTTAAAGTCTAGGTGTATAAATTTAAATTAGTTAAATTAGATTAAATTCTAGGTTTCTAAAATTAAATTGAATTAAATTTTATTCATAAGGTTTGCAAATTTAATTCCGTGGTTTAGATTAAATTATAGGTGTATAAATTTAAATTAGATTAAATTCTAGGTGTATAAATCTAAATTAAATTAATACATATTCATAAGCTTTGCAAATCTAATTAGGTGTATAAATTTAAATTAGATTAAATTCTAGGTGTAAAAATTTAAATTAGATTAATACATATTCATAAAGTTTGCAAAAATAATTAGGTGTATAAATTTAAATTAAATTAAATTAAATTCTAGATGTATAAATTAAAATTAAATTAAATTGTATTCATAAGGTTTGTAAATTAATTAAGTGATTTATATTAAAATTTGAAGACATGAAGGGTGATTTGCACCGACTTGATACAATCGAGGAGTATAAGAATGAGGGATCTTTTGAATTTAGCCATGGAGCTACTGCTTAAGAATATATTGGAGTTCAAGATATTGCGTCTAATGAAGTACTAAAATGAAGAAGACACTCAAAAGAATGTACATTCT